>UFQX01000367.1:170248-282973 GCA_900497675.1 Arapaima gigas | reverse complement strand
AGGGGGGGGGGGGGGGGGGGGGGGAGAATCCAATGAAAAATATTGCTTTTGCCTTTTTTTGAAAGAATAAGAATGCACAGCACAGCCAGTCCATCCATCTATGAGTTGTTTCTGTCAGGTAAGGAACCTCAAAAACTACACAGGGAACGATGGTTTTAACAATGTGATTATGTGCATAAAATATACAAAGCATCAGTAAGTTGGTGAAATAAAACATTTTATTTGTGATCAAACGTGTTGTATGGCACATTTAAGACACAAAATTAGGCATTACTGGAAAGATATTATCGAGTCACTGAAAGATCGAGAGCTGAAATACTGGAAGTATTAATTTTGCCACAAGGCTAAATACACAGAATCAAAAGCACATCCTCTCCTTCCTGCTCTTTCCACTGTCATGGTGTGGACTTAAGGCCTCTGAAGACCATTACAAAGCTCAAAACTATTAAGGCACTATAAAGTATTTGACTTTAAACAGTTGTACCGATCATACAAAAACACCCAATAGAAAACGTTTAAGTTGTATCCATGTATGAAAATAAAACCACATTATACTTATCTTTTTAAACATCATGGTAAATGGAAACTTAACTTGTGTCATTTTTTTCCCCAGCTTTACATAATGATGTCCTTAAAGTTACAAGCTTTTAACATTTTGAATAATTTATACTACATTATGCATGTTGACAAAGTAAACGTTTTTGTCTGCTACAACGTAAGACACACGGTAGAAGTGTTGTAATTGCTACAGAAAAAATGGGCTTTTCTATGAACTGAGAGGCCTTATAAACCGCAAGCAAAGCCAAATCACTTATAAAAAGCCCATTTGCTCGAGGGACCTCTATAACTGCCATGTACAGTACATTTAACAATTGGATTGCCATCATTTTGTGGTTGTACACCTAGTATAAAGCCTACAGTACACTTTTCACACTGAAGTAAAACCACAAACAACCCGATACAACAAAACTAAGTACATTAACAAACGTGTTAAATATGCACCACACACCTTTTAGCACACTAAACCCAATGTATGAAACACTGCACACACGCACGCACACACACACACACACACACACACACACACACACACACACACACACACAAATAGATAATACTGCTTGGTATCTCCGTCTCAGCTCCTGCAACCACATTGTGCCCGCACAGTTGTACGTTAAAGAAAAAACCTGCATAGCTGTAAACATTGACATCCTTCTGAACAATCTCAGCATAAACCTTTTGCAAACTGGATTCTCTGAAAATATTCCCTGGAGGTGGAAAAAAAAACAGGGCTAAAAATACAAACACAAACTAAAACCTTATTTTTCAGTTTAGCACTTTGAATGCAAGAAGAACCATGTTTAGAGATAAAAAGGAAGTGTCTTATTGTGACCTATTAAATTCCAGTCTCCTGGCTTTTCAATAACACTGTTAAACCCAACAGCTAATAACCAAACGTAAAAACAGACGAAAAACTGAGAATGTCCAGAGAACACTGCAATGAAATTACATCCACTGAAAAGTTTTGATGCCTTTTTTATGACCCGTATTGTAATAAGCCAACAACTCTTTGCCAGAAGATATGTGAGGCTGTAAGGGAGGTGCGTTTGACTCGATGACTAAATGACTGTCCATAACACACAATGTCTTGTCAAGCCTTCAGCAGCTGCTACTCAGATGAAAAGCTACTCTTATGTCCGTGTTCTAAGTGCTAAGGCTGGTTAAAAGTACAAAATTAAGATAAAATCCATCCGTCTCGAGTGTTGCCCTGAAAATGTGTATCTCTAAATGCAAAATAACCCAAACAAGCAAGATAATGCTGTCTTTTCAGCTGTACCATTTAAACCTAAATATAAAACCTTAAATACATTAAAAACACATTCACACAAAATACACACAGGTCTATGTATGCTGAAACTGCAAGGTGAAAGATTGTCTTAGTCTTCCAAACATGTATGCGTTCAATTAAATGACCAGAGGCTTCAGGTGGAAGGGGCAGAAATGTCGTCAAACATCATCATCTTCCTCAGCCGAGAACAAAACTGTGAGCTGAGAACTTTTCCCCCCAAAACTAAAGTGCTAATTAATCTATTTATTATAGTACTAAAGTAAAAATTTTAAGTAAAATAGTTAGATGTAGTGCCTGCCACTTTAAGTGTGTATATTATAAACACACATATACATTACAAATAAAATAAAGAGTAAATCCTGCAAACTCTTCCCACACAGCAAATGCAAACACTCGCTAACAGAACGTGCCTGTTTTCATGATCTTACCCTGAGACGCGGCCCTAGACGCCCTGGTCAAAATCCAACCCGATGCCATTAGATGAAAGACAACAATCAGTTCACTTACATCCCTCCTAGTAGTGACAAGAGAAAAGCAGGAGACATTCTCAGTTTGGTCAGTAATTACCTCAAAAAGAAATCCTTGAGATTCCTGCTAAATTGAACATATGTATTTATCAAGTTTTACTCACCCAGAATAGGGCAGTCACTAAATGGCAAACCATGCAAAAAGTTATGTGGACGTACAACCCTGAAGCGATATTAATACAGATACAAACCTACCATGTCCAGCAAGTCAACTGCTATTCCACACATTAAGGCTCAATTTTTCAACTTTAATGCATCACAGTACTGATTTTTATATTTAAAAAAAATCATTTTAGCATCAAAATATTTGTATTTATGTGATATTTATGCAAAGGTAAACTGGGAAAGTAAAACGCTACAAAGAGGTTACAGCCACAGCTTCAGCTGGAGAAGTTCCTCACAGCACGGGCTTGAGGACGGAGCGCAGCGAACGGCCGTCTCTGGTGAGCTCCCTGGTGAAGCACATGCAGGGCAGCGGCACGGCCTCCTCCCTCCGCTCCACCGTGTTGAAGCGGCACTCCTTCAGGTGGTCCGCCATGCTGGCGATGTCTGCAAACTTCCACTTGTCCACTGTGCCAAAGGCCGTGCTGAAACGCCACACCTGGGGGAAGACAGAGACTGCAAACTTGCCGTTACTGCCTTCTGTACGTTTGCGTTTATTGCATCTCAAACTAAAATTCTGCTCGCATACTGCTAACTTGTACCTATCTTTTGACTGAAATTTAAAAAAAAAAAAAAAAAACACCGCACACAGTATCCTAATTTTACATTAAAGTTGTGAATTTTTGAAGATTTTTCAACTACCTTTGTTTCCTTTCAATTGCATTTTCTACACTTGTTTTCTAAACTGTTTGTTGGAGACCAAAACTGATCTACAATTACATGCCTATCCTATTGGTGATATAGATGGCAGTAAAGAGCTCCCAAAGTAGGTGGGTGTGACCAACACCTTACGGACTTGGACAGTGTTCACAGCTCGTGTCTGGTGTACCAGAGTATTGGTGATCAATAACAAACGCTGCACGTATAAGGGAAGAATTGTCAACTATCAGATATGAATAAGAGTCTACAGACAGCGTCCTTTATTTCTCAGTCATTTACATTTGGTTTAACTGATCTCAGAAGTGTTTATTATAGTTATATCTCAATCACATTCTATTGAGCTTTTACTGTGTGACAGTGAGAAGAGCGAGTGGATATGAATGAAAGGAATTAGTTAGAAGTAGTTCCTGTTGTGTGTGCCTAGGTACCAGGGCATTAAACTATTGCACCAATACAGTAAATATTAAACTCCATAAGCTTATGGATCCTTTCAAAAAAAAAAAAATACTCACAAGGCCCCCACATCTATTGCCAGTATGTGAAATAAAATGAAAGGTGGCAAACCTTGCCCTTAATCTGCCACGATGAGGAACCATTGGAGCAGAGCTTCTTCTCCCACACAGGAACAACCATGCCCCGCACATTCAGAAGGCTGGCACACACGCTCCTCATCAAGTGGGACACTCTTGACAGCTGACACAAGCTGAAGCCGTCCAGAAACAGGGCGATGTGCTGCAGGATCTCAAACGGAAGGCTGCTCAGGCGGTCACTGTGGGGACCCCAAGTGCATGTCCTGTTTGAAAGGGGCTTGATCGCCACAGAAGGAACGTTGGGTTGTACTCCAAATGAACCCAAGTTCCGGTCATGAACAACTCTAGAGCCCTGCGCAGAGGGACAGAATCTTCTCTGAGAATACGTGCAGCCGTAATAAGCTAAGGGACACCGCTGCTCCATCCATCCGTTGAGGCCGGCGTGAATATCCCCGTGTACATTTTTAAAGTGGGAGGAAAACTCATCCCTCCTAAACAACTGACCGCACACAAACGTAAACATGGACCTCTGCTTAGTCTGATACCGAGCCACACACTCGAGGACCAAGTCGAGCCGGAGAGTGTGGAAGGGGCTCGGGTTCGACAGCTGTGGATTTGCATGGTCACAGGCGGATGCTGAAGCTATGTCACCCACCATGGTGTTGGTTGCCAAAATGGCTGAAGGGAAAGAGAAGGTCTGGGTACCAAAGTCAATCCGGTATCCATCGACAAAGCGACTGTCTGAGATTCCACGGCCTCCTGGCGAATCTCCCAGACAAAAAAGTAAGGCTGCGGTGATGACATCAATACCGTGGAGTCCCATCGGATCATCGGTGACTTCTAAGTCAGAGGTATCCACTGACTTGTCTTCCATTTTTACATTTAGAGAGCAAGCATCGGTGAAGAAAGCCCGGCGCCCGTTTAGTGTGTACATGCTCATTCCTCTCAGTACCTGGAGGTTCTGCAACTTACGCTCCAGCCATCTGTCCTCAAAGACAATGGGCAGCTGTTCCACAGCATTGTCCTGCATGAGATCAGGCAGTGGAAAGGCTAATGGTATTGCTAGTGGTAGAGACAGTGGTGCCTGGCGGGAAACTGGAGGCTCCTGGACTTCAACAGGTACAGGGTGACGGTAAGGCAGCACCTCTCGGTTTTCAGGATGGATCACTTCAAAAGATCCATTCGTTTCAGATCGTGTCAGCTCAGCACCATCAAAATCCATGCGATTCTGCCGCACTTCAACCTGGTTTCCTTGTGTGAAGTGAAAACCATTGGGAAGAGTCTTCCTCTCAAGTCCCATCAGACCACTGTTCTCTAGTCCATCATCCACAATCTCAATAAAACCATTTGGTTCTGCCCACCCATTGCCATCTTTTAGATAGTCTGTTAAAAACTCCTGATCTATTCCTCCCACAGCTCCAAGCTCACAATCAGACTCCACATCACTTTCTTTCATCTCCACGTTCTCAAAGCCCAAAGCCTCTACATCATCTCTATCAACAAATGCCCCATTTTTGTCTGCTTTTTCCATAGACATGCTCCTATTTATCAAGTCCATTTCCTTGGTTGCGTTACTGAGAATGTCCAAAGCCGCTGCCAAGCTTCTACTAGTTTCCAGTGTTGCTTGGTAAAGTTCACTGTAAGACTCCTCATCCATGCCAATGATTCCATTGGTAATTTGAGCATCTGGTATTCTCGACGCTGCAGCTATGTTTTCATTTGAACTGCCCTGCTTGTCTGCACTTTTAGACACCGTACCTGCAACTTTCAGCGATTCTAACAACATCCGCTGGTCCTGTAATGCCAGAGCCATATCCAATTGCTCTACTACATCAACATCCTTGCTCAAGTTCTCATAAGATTTGCGATCAGCGTAGCTAACGGGCCAGCGGTTCCACTCCATAGTGCAGCACACGACGCTGGCAGGGCAAACCGCCAGGTGCTCTGAGATTCTGCTTCGAGTGACTGCAAACGGACAACCAAAGCTACTGTTCAGACAAGGCACCCGTTCTAGAGGGCACAGCAGACGATGCTCATCGCTTTTGCATGAATGAAAGATGGCTCCGCAGACCAGAGAGCAGCCAATGAGGTCACAGGAAACCCCCGCCTCTGGCCTGGTCATGCATCTCCGGTTCACACAGCTCATGCAGTGGGTGTGGAGCTCCCCCATTCTGGCCGCCAACTCTGGAAGAAAACAGAAAGAAAAACCTAAAAAAAATGGAAAGATTTTCAAAACAATGCTTTATCAGAGGACAGTGGCCATTTATTTATGATTACCATCATAGGATCAGTACAGCATTAGAGGTCTAAAAATAGGTTTACACTTCACAATGTCAAATCATAATGTCGGCTCCACGTCAATAAGGAAATATCTAGAATGTCTGTCCGAGCACTTGACTCTAAAACATGCAAGTTGTTTTTAAGCTGTGGGACTTTCAGCAGCTTGTGAACTCTCCAAGAACACCAAGTGTCATCATAACATCCCATATCAAATAACACCAAATATCACCCGCTGGACATTTCAGTGAGGCTATTTACAAAATTGTTGAGCTGGGACGTTTTGCAACGCTGTCTTTCCAAACACTTTTTTTGAGGAATAGCGTAACAATTGCTTTTTTAAAAAATATTTCAAAACAAAGGAGAACCGGAGGACCTATCACTGCTTCTACATTTACAGCTAGATAAGCAGCTTTCAATCCTTCGCTTGTATGCGCAAACTATATGCCTAAGCTCGCTGGGTCACTCACTAAATAATTCATTTGGTAAAAATTTTACAGCGCATCCATTGCTCTCAATTCCATTCTCTGCAACAGATAAAAGAAATCTTACTTTCTGATCATTTTAGTAAATCAAAGCTGTGTCTTTCTGCTGAAGCAATTCAGGTTATGAACTACGAGACACTATCATATGACTGGTAAACACTTTATGCAACTTGTTCAAAAGAAAGTTTAAATACCTAACTACCAAAGCACATAACTTAGAAAAAGGACCATTCATAAAACAAAATCCTTATTAGGAAACAACCGTACTAAAATTAAGACCTATAACCCAGTAACTCATATCTTTGTATCACAGTATCTAAACCACCACATTCCTTTCACTTACAGCATCTGGAAAGATGATTTGCGGTTTTAGTTGTGCACAATAACTTCTGGTGAGAATAAAGGTCCAGCCATTTTTCAACAATGGCAAGTCTCCTGGTTTTTTTATTAGTATATTATTTTATTTTTTAGTATATAAAGAAACAACTATTGTCAACACAGCTCTAAACAGTCCTCCTTAGATAGGCATTATCTCACACATGGAAAGTGGAGTTAGTAACAGACTGATCTTCGGAACTTGTCTACAAATCACTTAGATAAGACTAACCTACAGGATCGATACAGTTAAAGCAACGGAAATTACAACTATATCATTTTTATACATCACAGGAAAGCTGCAAATCATTACACAATTACTGACACCAATAAAAATACTTGCTCGTTGCAATAAGCGGATTACATAGCTAAGGCATGACATGGCTGCTTAAAAATTATTTTTTTGAGATAGCAACACAAAACATCTAGTCTGACGTTGACCTATACAACACTAAAAGTGTTTAGAATCAGATCAATGTAGAGGACATAGCTTATAAGCTTTCTCATCCATGAAGTCAAACATCATCATGTGTCACAGAAACAAAACACACAACAGTTCCACATCCTTAATGTAATAATGGAGGATGACTGATCTGTTAATGTGCAATTTTTTGCAGGATCAGTCAACTAACCATCTATCTATGACCAGTCACGAGTGAAAAAAACCAGGCAGTTTCCTTTGCTTGAAGGAAGGTGTGAAGACCACCAGGAACACACGTGGTAGTTATTTGTTGTTGTGAAACAAATCCAGTTGGGACCCTATTTTTAGCACAGCACAGGCTGTTAACCAAGTTCTTGTTATTCTCAGTGGTCACCCAAAAAGTCTGCAGGCCCCCATGTGACAAAACATGACCCCTGAGAAATGCAATTCAGTGTAAAGCACGGTATTTTAAGAGAACTCACACACATTCCTCGCTGAATAACACGTAGCTGTGAACAAAGCAATTCTCCCAGCACCAGTAACGCCACAATGAGTTGAAAACAAAATGCACAGATTTGTCAGTACAAAAGCAGTAAGATGATTCGGTGATTTTCTGACAACTTTGCAACGATGAGTGTATTCCTGTAATAACCAGAACCCCACGTGTCTCGTGCAAAGGCAACCGGAGCCCTATGCAGCAGAAATTAAATCAGAGCCTCAACCATGCAGCCGCCGGCGTGTGGACTGCAGAGGCATGTTGGGGCACGAGTTGGACGTGGACGCTTCTGTCCCTTACGCAGTGATCGCCAGCCGTGGGTGAAAAACTGCTGTCTGCCTCCCAGTCTCCTCATCTGCATTATAAACATCGTGAAGGTAAACAATCACGCCGACCACTTAACTGTGCTTCAACACCCACGCCTGCATTTAAAGCTCTTTGTGTGCTCTTTTCACACAGTTTTGACACAAGTGTCCTTTAAATTAATAAACGTAAATGCTTAGAGACACCAGATTACTGTTCCAGCATCAGGCTGGAGCAGCAAACAGAGGGGAGGAGAGATGTCTCTGCACCATCTACACACTACACTATGTTTACATTGTACATTGTTTTGTTTATACACGGTATATCCTGTGTCTTTACGGCCTATGAACTATTTTTACACTGTTTCTATACTATAACACACTGTGTACACTACCTGTCTTTACAATCTTTGCACTTCGGGTACTGTTTCCATACTCTTTGTATGTTGTCTACACACAATGCGTACGCTGTCAGACGTCGTACACTATCCCAGTCACACACAAAGAGACATCTGCACAAGTTGCCCGTCTTCGAGGTGTGCGCAAAATGCTGCTGTGTACGTGGTTAAATTTATTTCCGCCTTAATGACTAAGTAGTTTTATCCATTTGTTGTTCCCACGCTGAAAAAAGGGGAGCCGGACGGCGTTCGACCGCGACGCTCCATCCGCGCAACTTTGACCGGCCTCAACACACACATCACACACAACAGAAAGCACAGACAAAAACGCGGGGTGCCGTCTTGCTTACCGCGACAGTTCGGCCAGCTTCACTTTTACGTATTTGTGTTTTCTTAAAAAAAAGTTGCTGGAGGCGAAACTTTACTTTACTGTTCTAGTTTACGATAGCAGCTCTTTACGGCATTTACCGCACACTCCCTCCTCGGCAGCGCCGCCTGCTGCGTCTCCAGCTGGGACCCCGGCGTGCGACGTCGGCCTGTGACGTCATTACGCACGAAGGGGTTACCGGACGGACGTGCTGATCGACGGTGTGATTTTGGGTCTCGTCTTAACCTCGAATGAGATCACGGCATACACTACACGACATACATTTAAAATTAAATAATTCAGCTGTAGCTGAGTAATAACAATAATAAAGGAAGCAGGTATAACAGCGGATAGGAACACGTATGTAACACATGTATAATCTAGGTATTTTATACGTGCTCCCTAGATCAAGGTACGTACTTAAAAATGACTGCAGTGAAAACACCCTGCTGTATCAGTACTGTAAATTCTGGATAAGCTGCGCAATAATAATGTACCCATTTATTACAATGAACCAGGTAAAAGTACAAATTATATTCTTTTATTCATGTTCCTAAAACAACAATTTTATACTTTTACCTACAGATCGTTGTAATTTCCAGATTATCTGCTTTAATCACATGCAGTAAAATACCTTTTAAGATCATTTCGATGTAAATAGTAACTGGCTTTTTCAAACCAATAGTTAATGAGGGTTTCTATATTTATTAGGCAGAAAAAAATAAAGAAACACATTAGAGTAAGGTTCATTTTTATTGACTTATTTTCTATAAAAATAAAACCATCAAATGTAACAAAAAAACACAATGAGGATAGGAAATACAGCATACGAAGGAAGGGGAACATTATACATATTATAGATTAAGTCCTTTGGAAAACCCGTAACTTTTATTCTAAACATATCCCCATACTAACATTCCCCGTGTTAATTGGCCTGATTATTGTGACGCTGCTTCGGCCCTGAAATCCAACCCCTTACAGAGGAACGGTGCTCTTGTGAGGGAGGTCTAGGTTCAGGATGCCAGTTCTGAAAGACGATGGACATTGGAAAGGGTCAGCTGTGCTTCCTGTGCAGGGTAAGACCACCTTGTGCGCAGCCACAGCCTCCCGAAAACCCCTGTGATCAGCAGAAGGACCACCAGCAGCCCACCTAGGACAAATGTCTCGACAGGGGGCAGGCCTCCGGTGTCTGCAGTGTGGAAGAGTTCAAGGCCGAGAATGGTCGGGCTGTAAAGCTGTATTGCTTGAGTGTTTGTAAGAAAAGGTGGGAAAACGCTTTCCTCTTATTAGACACTTACTCAAACCCGGCTTGTCGGTGTCGTCCAGCAGTCTTCTGATTGGTCCGTAGGAAACTGTGTGGGATAGCGTGACGTGTCTCCGTGTCCGAACTAGAGCTCCATCTCCAGAACAGTTCTGTTCAATGGCAAGTAGTGTTCAAATTTATATTATGCTTGCAGATACTGTAACTTTCCTTCACTGAAGTATTTTGTAGAGCCATTAAGGGCACACTTACTGTACATGTTACACACTTTGATTCTACATGTGAAGAACCTCTCTTACCAAAATTATGCATGAAATCTATAGTAAAATCCATACTTGACACTGGAGCAAAATGGCAGAGCCATGAAGTCACAGACCTCACAGAGAAATGACCCATGGAGAATCGGCATTTTGACCAAGGACACTTACAGGCTGGCACAAGCCTACGGTGTTGTGACAGATCTGGACATTGCAATGGAGAAAGACGTCTTTGTAAGAGTTGCCCACAAACTTGAACATTTGGATCTGGAACTTTGCCTCTGCACCCTGGCCGTTCCTTAGCACCTCGAGCGTCTGATCATTTGTTAACACAGGGCAGCTGTGAGGTAGAGGAGGAAAAAAAATAGTGGGAAGTAATGCACGGACATTCACATGCAGGTTACCCCACAAAGGCCCCCGGTTACCCCACGACCACCGTTGTTTCTCTGACACTTGTGGCAAACCTCCAAACCCTTGGAGACAAAAAAGAGATAAAGCCTGGTCCTATGGAGAGGACTTGACACCCTCAACAGCTATTTGCTCGCCTTTTACCACGCTTGACCACCACACTTGAGAAGAGAGATTGAAACATTGCAAGCAGCACTGCCAGGACTCTCTCAGGGCTGCCATGACATCACCAAGCCAAGTGATTCTTCTTCCATGCCAAACTAACACTCCACAGATAATGGGTGCATTTAGCTGTATGTACTCTACACTTTTTCTAGGTAGCATTTAGCATAAAAGTAGAAAAAGAACTATAGTGTCAATGTTATACTGTCATTTCATTTAACATATCCATGAGGTACATCACATTAATATACAGAAATATGTTTGGACTCAGACTGAATTGTTTTGATTACAATATATTCATCTTGACAATGTCAAAAGACCAAAAGCAGGATGTATTTTCCATCACTAATGGGTGCCAAACAACTTCGCAAGCACAGCCTGGAGACACTGTAAACAGCAATCCTACTGTCTGCATAGCGACGCCGTTGCTAACAGAGCCAAATAGTCACAGGTTGCCAGGGGCACCCACAGCTGTGCCAGCCCGAGACTAACGCTGTGTCAGCCTCTGAGCTCCAGGGACAGCGCACACAGCTGCTGTGTTATCGATTCCTACTACCACGCCTGTTTCCTTCAGTGCCCTGCTAATGCCTTCGTCTGTGAATTCCAGAAATATTTCTTCTTCAGCCTTTGCAATATTTTATGAATTATTACAGCCTTAAGCTGCCCATTAGGCTGACTGCATTTCATAAAACACACGGTATATTATATGAGCGGACTGTGCAATAATTTAAGGATTCCATCAGAATTTTCCCCCAAACTCTGTCCTAATGAGACATAGATAATACTTACACTTCATAGATCAAATATATCTGCATAATCCAAAGCCTGTTTTGTGTGGACTTTCCTCACTTATGAAACAGTACTGTGCTTGGCATGGACAAACAATACTGTGATGTCGCTGTCACCTGTATATTCTGTAAATACAGTAAGTGAGAGCCAGGTGTGAACTGCATGCTGACTTGCAGACCTGTCTTTGATGAAAATATATTCGACATCGCTAGACGGGTCGTTTGTTGGTGTGGCCCAGCATTTCTCCAGCCGCAGAAGGAGGTGAGCAGGTGTCTGCGAGACAAATGGGAGGAAGTATAGTAACCACTAGCTTCAGTTTAGTTTCTGTACACAAAAGAATTGATATTCTTTCAGTAACTACTGGCAAGCTTACACTTCATAATACTCAGTATGTCCTACATTGCTACTACATGCTAGTATTATTATCTGATTTAGTTACCCCAAAGCAACAAGGGTTAGGTTTAAATACTAAGCATCTTAAGCTTTACCAGTTCTTTATGGCTGGGTAATTTTTACTGGACCACTTCAGGGTAAGTACCTTGTTCAAGGGTACTTCAACATAGGTGGGAGTTTGAACCTGATTCCTTTTATTACAAGGTAGTAGTTCTAACTACTATTCTACCTGCTACTATAATCTGGGGAGCTGAAGTAAATGAAGTTGGACAAATTCTTGATGAAGTTCTCATGTGAACTATTTGAATCCCTATCTATGCTTACTGCACCTGCTTGGGAACGGATGCCAACCCCAAATGCAAGAAACCACCTTGCTGAAGCTCATTTTTCACATCAGACACATGCTGTCAAGAACACAGGGCTACTTTATTGGCTACGAAGAAGATGCCATTGTCCAATCTCACCATGAAGACCTTCACATATATGTTGTCCTCAAGTGTCAGAAATGGAACGGTGGTCCACTTGTCCTCAAAGTTCTTGTCTTTATAGAGCATCAAGGCCACTGAGAAGTTTCCATCCTCAGTGTTCAAAGTGATCGTCCTGACAGAAAGATACATTTCATAGCACTTGAGATGAAAGTACAAGGTCATACTGCTAAATACTGACACCAGTAATGACAACAGGAACTTTTCAAGTCCTCATCATTGAAAATCATTCAACTGAAACTGATGCTGAGTTATGATTGAACACAGACATGTCTGGCATCAGAATGTAATGAACAACATTACCTGATGTCCACTTTGATCATGTTTTCTCCATTGGGCTGCTTCACTATGTAGTTTATTGGGTACCGGCATCCAAAAGTGATGTTGATGTAGCTTCTTGTGATAACATCGGTATCATTATTGCGTATGGTGTTCATGAACATAATGTGTGTGTCACCTGAAGCCTGAAAACAAGAATGTGTGGTTTTATGTTATTTCTTAATTGGTCCTTAGACTTCTTTTCATCACCAGCCTGGTTAAGAGGTGCTGTAGTGACTGGTTATTTTCTGCTTCAGTGCAAATGAGCTGTATACAAAGTTTAACAACAGTCTATTAACATAAACTTTGAAGGAACAAGTAGACCTAAGAGGTTTAAAAAAACAGTTTTACATCAGTATCATGCCTGCTTAGAGTGACGGGTCGCTGTCACAAGTCACTGAATAGGAAAAAAAATGACTTCCTCCCTCAGAGTTATCTTACTGGCCCTTGTTTAATTGTAAATACATAAACACAACCACACCCTATCCACCAAGCGCGGTGTTATCAAGAGAAAGTACAGCTGAACTGAACTTGTGGGTCAAGGGTTTGAATCCATCCTGGAAAAATAGACGCATAAATTGATATGTAATCCGTATAATGGCTTCATAAAAAGGCTGACAAATGCTTATTACTGGAATACCTAATGGGGACAAATATGAACAATTCAGATATTTTATTCATTTGCTTACTGGAGAAAGTTTTCAATTTTGCAGTGGAATATGAAATATTATTATTATCATTATTATTACTGCCGCTCGTATTTCTTTTTGACACTTTTGTCCAAGGTTACTCTATTCTGTACATGCCCATCCAAACAGCAGAGTAATATGACACACAACACACACATTTACACACAAGGGTAGTTAATAGTTGCCAATTCATTTAAAATGCACATCTTTGGACTTTGAGAAGAAACCCACATGACCACAGAGAAAACATGCCACGTCCACACAGACTGAGGATTAGCACCTACAGCTGATCACGCAACCCTGGCACTGTAAAGCACCACCAGTCCCTGCTCATCAAAGAGATGGAACTCTGCAATAAGTCTTCATAAAATGTTCAGCCCATCCCAGTATCCTGTACTGAAGACTAACTGGAATGATACTGCGTGAAATGTATTTTTCCCAGTACTTATGCTCTTATTACCAAGTTCTGTCTCTTCCAATTAAATGTCTTAAGCAAAGCCTGTGTGCTGAATTTGTGAAAAATTATATCTCCATCTACAACGCTCAATCTCTGTTTGTTCTTCATGCACAGCTTTGTTTTTCAAGCCACAGACTAAAAATTTAGCAGACAGGCATTGCTCAAGTTCATTAAACACCTAAAAGGCCAATTGCTATTCTAAAAATTTCAGTTTTTGGCCCTTGAAATAAAGACCCAGCAGGAGAGCATGAAAGACTTTGCCTTTTTGCCTTACTTTGTTGCCTTATAGACCAGAGATGTGAGTGAGGCTAAAGAAGAATTCCTTTGTTTTGCACCCCTTTTTGTTCTTGTTTTGAAGTTGGTAGTCGTGTAATATAAAAGGTTAGGTTCTTTGCTTTTCTTTAAATTGTCACTTTGTAATCTGTATTGCACTATTGCACATATACTAGTTTATTACATCCTACCGTCTCATCAGTTCATTCACAAATAACTTGGTTCAGTTTGTTACACCCAGCTATACCCCTAGACAGCCTTGGGGGTCATAAAATATATGTTTTGTTATTACTTTTTACTATTTACTTGACTGCCACTGGCGCGTGTTACTTTCTGCGGCATCCACCTCATCTACAGCACTATCAGTACTTACGTACTAAATGCCACCTTACAGGCAATACAGTTTGGTGATTTATAAAGCATTATTACTTTCCAGTTTCTGACCCAGGGCAATGCCAGGTAACTCAGTGAGTACACATGTATATTTTATTTTTATGTATGTATATGTGTGAATATAAAGGGCAAACTGTATATATAAAGTGTATTTTATTGCTGCAAAGCAGAATTTTATAAAGTGAGCCTTCAATGCAGAAAAAGAGGTATAACATCACAAGTATGACATTTTTCACAGCAATGGCCACTGTGAGAAAGAAAGCTGTCATCCAATTCAAGGACACACTATAATAAGTCTAAAAGAGGCCAAATGCAAAGACTTGAGCAACAGGCAATAAGGACAGATTTGTTTGGTAACTATGGATTTTCTTTCTTTCCAAAGTCTTTAATCCAAAGCAAACCTGCTCTTTTCTTTAAGGTTTTACTGTGGAAGCCTTGTAAAAGAGCATTAGAGAGAGAGGGGGGGGGGAGGAGACTTTCTCCTCTGCAAAGCTGCATTAACCTTTTGCTTGGTTTACAAGAAATGGCCGGCACATTCTCAGCAGCTGTTTCAATAACAGCCTCAAGTGCAGATTTATACCTCACCAGAGAAGGCAGAGCCGCCCTCTTCCACGACAGTCACCGTGTGGGTTGAGCCGAGGGAAAAATAAAAGGAACTACAAAGTAGGACGCTCAAGAACACTTTCCCTATTCAGCTCCCCTGAGAACACAGCCATAATTTCCATAAAAATCCAACTAATTTAGTCCTGCAAACCATGTGCCCCCCTTTGCTACTTTGAAAAGGAGCACTTGGAAAACCGAGTGTAGACCTTGGTCTTCTCGGCATTGAAAATGTGGCCTTTTTTATCTAATTACAAAACATGACCCCTTTTATGGATGCACAGCTGCCAGGGTCACACAACATCATTTGCATTTCATGAAACCTTGAGATCTTTTAATTTATGCACATGTTTAGCATGAAAACAAACACTTCAGGTCTTGTTTTGGCATATATTAATTGGGTAGATCTGGTATCTATTACCTGTTGAATGCATGCTTTTTCAACATGGTGTGCATTGCAAGGGTTGACAATTTATTGCTGTGAACCTCCTGTCATGAAATGAAATCGATGCGCTGGGTCATCTCAAAAATATTTTTAAAAACATCTTTTCAAATAATGTATCTTTTTAAAGATATAGAGTACTCGATAGAATACACTTTAGATCTATTTTACCAAACTGCATCTTCATGAAATATGGAATAAGTGCAACATTACCGTGATAGTTCCGCAGTCGGAGAGGTTTGTCTTGATGCTGAACACATAATTATCGTCAATCATAACCCCGCGGCATTCCGGGTCATTTAGATGCAGATCCCAGACCTGTTGTACGGAATCAAGACAGTTTAAGGAAGCTGCAGAGCTGAGAGAATCCAGAAAGACGTCCAACACGTGTCAACCGCAAATGTATAAATAGTAAAGTCTTGAAATGAATACAGTTCTCTAACAACGTGGAATTTAACTTACGTGGACTGGTGGTACTTTGTTGAGAAAGAAACTACTGGGGATGATCACTTCCATCTGGTCATTGGTACAAATGACTGTTTCGTTAAGGTCTGAGAGATGAAGAATCGCATCTTGCAATTAGTCTAGTTTTACATTTAAAGAACTTAAGTTAAAGCAACTGTGGAAAATCATTCCAAGACATACCTGTAATATGTCGTTTTAATAAGTAGTAATTATTGTTTTAACACAAGTACACATTTTTAACTTTACATCACAAAGAAGCACGTATTTGTGCAAAGGTCAATTGAGAAGCTATATGAAGAGTTTAGATATTTCTCTGAAATCCATAAAAATACCCTATAAATATGTATACATTTTAGTCTTAAATGTCTTATTTATAGAGGCCTTTTGATCTAAAGATGTTGTCATAACTAATAATAAACTTAGTCATTATGTATGTCAGGAACATGAATTGTCACTTGCCAACTTCAGCTGCAAACTGCAATTTACATTTTCAAAAGTGTTCATGAAATACACAATAGTATATTTTAGAATAGCCTAATACATAATGACAATTTTACAAGAGCAAATAGAAAAAAACTCTGAAAACACTTCCCAGACAGAGGATTTTTACTACTAGATGGGTCTCAATTAACCGTCTGTACTTTGAGCTACACTCCCTTGTTGGGGTTTTACTGCCAATTCCTGAGCGACTGCCCTAGAAACAAGGTAATTCAGACAGCTTGTTTTTGTTCCCTAATGGAAGAGCAGGGAAGATGATTTGTTTCTGTTTGAATGTAAAATTAACTTCTAAAGTAGAAATGCATTATTAATTCAAAAAGCTATAGATAGATATATAGATGCCACGCGAACAATAAAATAGTCCTCAAATTAGGACTGATCAAGAAGAAGAGATGTTCAAGATAAACTCACCATCCTCATAATCTGGATACACTGAAGATGTAGTTGCCATCTGGATGAGGAGACACCAGACCAACACCAAACTGACAGGTGCCATCTTTGATGAAGGTCTTCAATGTCTTTGTGCTGGGCTTCTTCTCCAATGGGTGGATCTTCTCCGCTCTATGTCAGAACTCCAGTGGTCTCTCGTACCCCTGACTCACAGGAAGCTTGAGCACTCTAGGGTGCTCCTTCAAGCCCCGAAACACCAGTCTGAGTGATGTCCCCACCAACAATGAGATTCCTCAAATGAATAGCAAGAGCTGAGGGGAGTCCGAGGAAACACAAACCTACTTGACATGAAGAATAAAAACATCTGCTGTGGTTCTGAACTGCCCCACTGGTGAAACAACTACTACTTCATCTACTTTTGTAACAGAAATAAAAAAAAACAAAACCTGTTTAACATGCAAAAAGAAATGGAAGGGGGGGCATCCATTCTTTTTTGTTCTCCGTCCTTTGTAACCTTCAGAGGAGACGACAAAGCTTTTCTATGGCAAGAGCCCCATTTAGGACAAAAAGGAGTCCCACAGTCATGTCAGGGGCAGGCTGCTAACAGGTCACTGCAGACCATGCTAGATCTTGATGCCAAGGTGATTAAAAAAGAATTTAACACTCATTTTTAAGTCTGTACAAAAGTATGAAATGAAAATGCAGTCTAAACCAATTTGCTTCAAAATTTGGAAAAAAATTAAAGGTAACTAATATTTGGTGCATGTTGTATGTTCATACGATACTTAGTTACAGAGCAATACATTTATGAAAATATTGGATTCTTTTTAAATCACCCTGTATTTGCAACCACTTTATCCACTTCCCAGGAAAGAATACACTTTATACTATATTTTATATCATTTTAAAGGTTCTATCTATATAAATGGCAATATTCACCTACGAAGTACATCAATTTGTTATGTTAACGTTGCTTCTGAATGTAGCTGCTTTCATTTACCCTCCAGGTATTTGCTGTGTTAATTGTGGCGTTCGTACTGACCCTACCAGCCTAAAGACAGAAGAAACAACATGGATTTGCCACTTTGACATGCAAACTGGCATCGCAACACAGAAGGCCTGCAGTCACATCGAGATCAGCGATCACATGGTGGGTTTGGTACGAATTTATTAACTGGAAATAGAATGGAGCAGCAGAACCGCGACCTCCATGAGACAGTAGCTGTCCGGTCACCAGACGAAGAACCAAACCCCTCCCCTTCCCCCATGTTTATAAGGAAGATGAGGAAGATCCCTCAAGAGGACCACAAGCATGAGCAGAGCAAGTAGATTTTTTCTGTTTACTTTCAAGAGTACATACATTCACATTAAACTCAGGTCTAAAAATGAGATTCACACTGACATTGTAAAGGTCGTCTTTGGCGGAATGTTTAATTACTGGCAAAAACAGCAGGCAAATAAAATAAAACAGCAGGTGCAACGTGGGCATCACCAATAACAAACACACTGAATTTACGAGCACTTGACATATTTTATTACATTGTGAACATATTTCATACCCTGATATTATAAATACCGTTGCTCATTTCAGCAAAAAAAAAAAAACTGGACCACTGTTCGTGAGTTTGTATCACTGCTATGCCGTGCTACATAATCAAGAAATATAATATTGCATTTCAGTTTCACTAATTTATGGATTATTGATTAAAACAAAAAAAACAAAAACAGCATAAAAGATACATGTGACTGCTTGGTCCATGCTATCTCTTAAAATACCCTGTGCTGTCATGTATTTTGTTCTGACTTCATTTGCACAAATATTATTTATTTAAATGCATCTATTGTACAACTACAGTACAGCATTTACAGTTTAGACAACAATTTGTAATCTGTAACAAACTGTTACAGAAAAAGTTACCTAAACTGCCAATGTCAATATGGATTTTTCCTAAATTTGTATTTAGTTACAGTACTTCAGTTTAAATACAAAAATAAATTAAAATTCTGGAAAACAGCCAGAGCTCTAGTGGTCTATTTTTGACGGGAATGATTTGTTGAACATTTCACCCATCTAATTACTTAGAAACACTTAGTGAGAAAATGCAATATACCGTATAAGTCCTTTAGTCGGGAACTTGATTTATTGTCCAGTGCAATTTCACATCGCCCCCACCTTCAGCTGAAGTAACCACACGGAAGTAAGTAAAACTGTTTCTATTGCAAGTTTTCCCTTTCCTTTTTTTTTTTTTTTTTTTTTTTTTTTTTTTTTAAAATAATTTTTTTTTTTTTTTTTTTTTTTTTTATACCGTCATNGTTTTTTTTTGGTTTTTTTTTTTTTTTTTTTTTTTTTTTTTTTTACAAGTTCATGTTTCGTTTTATTTTGCCTGCCTTTTCACAAGCTGAAATTACAGGAAAGGGGTCACAGCCAGTGGACCATGCGCTTTTTGTCTTGAAAACAAGACAGTTTAGATCATGAAGCCCAAAGTTGCTCTGGCGTCATTCCCACAGCCAACGTGTCAAACTGAAAAGTCAAACTGAAAACAACCTAACAAAATGCAGTGTTACTCACAGTGTACAGAGCAGTGCTTTTCAAAGCCACAAAACAATCGGCCCTATTATCACACAAATGTCAAGTGGGTCAGAAATGACTCAAAACCTGGCTGATATTCTTGAAAAGATACCTGGTTAGAGAAAAAGCCTGCCATTAAATTGTCAGTATTAAAAAGTGCTGCAAAACATGGCATGGTCTAACTGTAAAATACAGGAAAACATTCCCACTTTTTTCATGAAACAACAAGCCAATTCAACTTTTGAACAAAAGGCTATGTTTTAAAAAATCTGAAATAATAGGAACATTTAACTATAAATAAAATCCATATGCATAATGAAGTATTTGGTGCAAAAAGAAATCAAAGACAGGCTTACCTCACTGTTTGGACCATTCTAATGAACACAGATTAAAACACAATCCTTCAGACAGTAAGAGCTGTGCTTTATTTAAAGCTCAATTCTCAGCTCGGTGAATGACTGTTACAGCTCTTTTACCAATTCATTACTTTTTTTTTATCATGAAAGACATAGTAAACCCATAGACATGAACAATAACCCACAAAAATTGTTCTATATACTTCAAAGACCAGTGATTTCCTTTGAGTGTAAATTAATTGAAATACGTACTATTACATGTTATGAATGTCTTTATGTATAGAGAGATTTAAAATTATGGGTTACAAACTCTTTAAAATCCTTAAAGTGTAAAAGTATTTGGGCAAACACTACACAACTGCTAGAAGATGTTTAAATACAGGTAAGAAACAGGGCTGAAAACCTCTCTAGATGCCTGCCGAGGAATCATGTTCCCCATCTCGATGGTGCTGTATACACCCCTCATTTATGCTGAGAGGTGCATCCAACTGCACGGGGGTGGTCTGGAGCTGCCTACCACACATGGTCACTCCACTGCCTCATAGTCTTCGGTGAATAGGTCAGCCAGGTCAGCGACGGTGAGTACAGAGGCCTCAGAGTGCTTCATGGCGGCAGTGCTGTGGCTGTAGGGACAACATAAGGTTTTAAGCAGACCAACTTAATTGATGATCATGAAAACGACACACACACACACACACACACAGTTTAGCCAATACTAAGTACCCCAACTTGACAAAAGACAGAACACCTTATAACAAAAGGAAAAAGAGTATCTGTAATGCATGACTTTTACTTCTAGTTTAAGTGTTCATCAATATTCTTGGTTTTAGCGCAAATCTGGAAAAAAATGTCAACCCATAGCCTATTCTGTAAAGGGAAAAAAAGATATGGACTAAACTGATTTCAAGAAATGAGAATCTCATTTCTTTCCTGCAGAGACAAAGATAACTGTTAAATTGCCCTAAATTACAGTAATCATGTTAAAATGAATCCTAGGGATACATGCGGTTACTGAATCCCCTTCATTTCCACTGTCTTCTCTGTGTATGTGGCATAGTCACCTTTTTTCAGCAGTTTTCATCATGGCCTGCATTCTCTCTTCTATGGTGGATTTTATAAGGAACCGGTGAACAAATGTGGGTCTGTAGGAAAGAGAGACAACTGTTACAAATAAAATGAGACATACACAACTCTTACACTTACTGTATGACTCACAAAACAAACAAAAAGGGCCTTAAACAAAGATTTTTTAGCTGATTTTAATACTGTTAAATATCATTTGGAGATCTTTACCAGAAAGTTGATTACTCAATTTTGATAAATGTTTAAGTGACAGTGACTGGTTCTCCATTCCTGTTGACTAGTTAATAGGTTTGCTAGATACCCATTTATGACCGGTCACCCTTTCAGTTATTTCACAAACTTGACTGCTGTTGGTTGAAGGGATGAAAATGATCTCTCTTCCTGTTCACTGGTTAACTGAGGTCAGCTGGTGTGCTGATTTTGGGCTGAGGTGCTCACCTAGTCTGGCCAATGCGGTGGACCCGGCCAATGGCCTGTAGCTCATGGGCTGGGTTGAGGATGGGTTCCACCAACAGGACGTGCGTTGCCTCGATGATGTTCAGCCCGTTGGAGCCTGTGTGTAGTGGCAGGAGCAGGATGTTGATCTTCTCATCGTACTTGAATGAAGACAGGTTTTCCTGGAAGAAGAGCAATGAGCCCTCAGTGCTTCATTCAAACTAAATTTTAAGTGACTTTCTGTCTGCATTCCCACTTTGCATATTTTATAATTAAATTTGCTGGACTCTGTCTCCTGTTGGCCAAAAAAAAAATGTGTGAAAAGGAAATTAGTTTTTCTTATGTTTGGAATAAATTCCCACCTGGTCTGCATGTATGTGAGATGAGACATGAAAGCAAAACTACTCACTTGAAATTTGTGAATCCCATTAATCTGAGAGAATTCCATATTATTGTCAAAGAGAGCCTGGGCAATAATGTCCAGCACACCTTGCCACTGAAACAGAGGAACCAGTCAATGTAATAAACAAGAGGACAACAACATCAGTTACAGTTTATGCAGTGCATGTGGGATCTTGAAACTAGAAAGATATGAGAAACACTTGTTTATCACACTTATGCTGTATACAGATACACATCCAGATACACAAGTGGTTGGGTAACACGTTACTGTCGAGAAGACGAGTGACTTGGCAATCGGGTCTGTCATCTGGATCTTCTTCAGGGTTCTCACGACTGCCTCCACCTTGGTGGAATGGCTTCCCTGAGGGACATATGGCATAGAAAGCTACTGCAATCTTTGCTCGTGAAGCCTATGATTTTGGGATATTGTCATAGAAGGATGCCACTGAAGTTCTAATGGAGAGTCTAATTCACCTATCCATATAATTCCATAGTAATTATCTTACATTTTTTTGCTAAAAAATATCCGAAACAAAAAAAAAAATCTTATTTTTAAAATGAAAGCCAATATGGCTGTAAGAAAAAGAGTGCTGACATAAAGTGCATCAGTCATGGCTATGCTTGTATGTTTATACATCAGTATGCAGGGGAAGAAGGAAATCGAGACACACTTTGACAGGGATGTCCTGGTCTTGGCTGGCAGAATGGGTTGTGAACACGTATGAGATCTCCGTATGAGATGTGGTCTGCCTGCAGATGGCGCACTTGATGGCTCGCTGGCGCGTGCCCACACTGTATTGCTCCACGATGATGGCAATGCAATCGTTGCAGAAGCAGTGTCCGCACGTCAGGACAGCCCACTGCCAAGAGCATGTGAAACATGAAGTCAGACTGATAAAAAACTATCAGGTTGCAGTTTCAATCCCAGGTATTGCAAAGCAATGGGAGCCAAAGTGATTAGAGCTACTACTTCCGAGGTCGCAGGTTCAAATTCCACCTCCTGTTCCTCCTACTTATGCTAAATTTTCTAGCTGTGTAAATAGATAAATGAGTATATGAGGCATAACACTGTTATGTTGCTTTGGAGAAAAGTGTTGGTTACATTACATTTAAATGTAGGTATGGGATCTGTTACTTACTGCTTAGAACTAAATAAATTATTCTGTCCAGCTTCCCCAAAAAACGTTAATTACGGTGCAAGTTTAAATCTTTGCTGTTTATTTCTCAATGGCCCACAGGACAGGAGAGCCAAACTCTGTGAAGTCACTTCTGATGTCTCACAGCAGGACCCCCAATAATTCAGCGATCTAACAAGTGAGTGAAATCTGACTTACCTCCTGCCCGAGTGAGCGGGCGCAGATGGGACATGGCTCTGGGTTCAAGCCCCCGGTGGATTTATCCTGAGACTGTCCGGGAACAAAGATTAATTGCAACTATGAAACAGTTACGACAGTATACAGTTTTATTTACTGGCAGAATAACTAATTAATGCTTACAAAAAAGGGGTTTACCTTCTCAAGATTAGTGAGGTACAGCAGTTGGCCCAGTTTCTTCTGTAGCTGGGACTTTGCTACTGCCCTGTCATTTAACAGTTTCACCCTGTTCTGCTCCACCTGAAATCAGTGCCACAAACCGGTCCCATTAAAGTATACTAAGGACAGCTCCTGATTGTCTTACAATAAGTAATTAGTTGTGCAATAAATACATAAATCCACTAAGGACTCAAAAATTACAGAACAAATTACTATTACATACTAAAACCTTTCAAAAGTGACCCATATTTCAGTCATGAAGTAAAGATCCAGAACAGCGTACGTACTCATTTCTGCACCATTCTGAGGCACCAGCACTCTCACCTCATGGGGTTCAATGATGTGCAGCACTTTGGATCTGGGCTCATCCGGGTGGCGCACACGGAGACGCTCGGTGGCCATGCCCAGCTCATCGATGGCAGACACGTGGTCCCGTAGCACCATCCAGTACTCGTGCAGCAGCTGCACTCAGACGAGAGATAAGCACAATGGCGCTCTCATGCAGCTGAACACATCACTGCAGTCAATTCAACTTATGGCAACGCCAAGACTGAGGAGCACCACCCTGCTACTTTACACTTCAGTAATTTGCTTAACTTTAATAGTTTCAGTAGTTTAATTTGATGTTTATTGTAAAGTGGATTTGAGCAAACCTTTGATTTTAAACCATTTCTTTATAAGCCTCTCCGTGGGGACCAACAGACTTTTTATATATTGGTCCAATTCCAGCACAAGCACAAGTGTCTGAGCTCATCCAGAAATCATCTGGTAATTGACTGGCTAAATTAATTGTGCGTTTAGCGCAAGAGACCTCATACAAGGAATGGGCTGAGGACAGATTTGGGAATCACACTGAATAAAAGTCATTTCTGGTCCAATTTGTGGTTAACAGGAAAACCAATGATACAAAAAAGGTCACTGTTGTTCTGTGTACCCACAACGCACCACTACACACCTTATATTCTTTCTTCCAAGCCTCAAACAGCTCCATAAATGTGGTTCCCTCCTCAACCAGTGCAGGGGACATGCGGCGGGCCTTAGCGAAAGTCAGGATGGCCTTTAAGGAACGCTCCATCTCACTGGCTGCCCACAGGCCACGGCTGGTGGTGGGCAACCGGTCATCCACAAGGCCCTCCTCGTCCTCGATCATCTCTTCAAAAATGGCCGTCTGGCCTTTCACACTATGGAAAGGGCAATTTGGCAGCACTGTCATTGTAGACCAAGCCTCACATAATCTACTGTTCTCATGTACTCAGCCACATAAAGTGGTATATTTTTAGACAGCAGCCAGCTGTTGACCGCCACTGTACTTACGTGTGAGAAAACAGCTTGGACTCATAGTCAGTGAAAAGTTCATCCGCTTTGCAAAAAACGCAGCTAAAGGAAAACAATGCAAACTGAGTAAATATGTTTAGATTAATAACAATTTAATTTATATTTAAGTTGAAGGGCATACTGAAGTAATATACATAACTTCAACATGTAAGTCCATTCAGTTTAAAGGTTATAGAGATCTACAGAGCCATGAAGTCACAAAAATCATCTGCATATGTTTTTCCCTATAGTTGTGAACTTACTTGTTGAGCGGCAGCCGTACAGGTCTCAGGTGGCAGATAGTGGCCTCCTCAATCACTTTCTTGGATGGGGGGCCCTCCAAACTTTTCACAGCATTTTGCACGGTCTTCTGGGACTTGATCAGGTCATCCATCTGGGTGCTGAGCAGGTACTGCAGGCCCCGAGAGTCTCGGAACCTGGAGATATGACATTAGAGCGGCAAAATCCTGGCTGAGGAAGCTCAAGAATGGGACCGGCTGACCACACTGGGAGCTCTTCCTGCTGTCACACATTAATGTGCAAATGCACCACAATGTGCAGTGAGATTTGCTTAACTGAGACTAATTTTACTAAATACACACCCTTAATTACCATGCTACTACCACTCTATCATTTCAACTATAAAACAAAACAGTGAATTGACACATGAAAAACTATTGTGAAGCCTAATGCTCACTTGTCAGCCAAAGACATCTTGCTCGCCTCCTGTTTGTAGTTGCAGGTCAACTCATTCTGGACGCGGAGAACCAGTTCATCGTCAATGGAGTACTGAATTGCCTCTTGGATCACATCCAGCCACCATGGGGCCTGCAGATGCACCTACAGCAGGAAAGACAAACCTTCTTAAGGGAGAAAACCCACTTTATGCTTTGTGTGGACATTAGTTATATAAAGACACTGGTATTCATTATTCTCAACATTAAGTCTCTGCATATACTTGTGTCTCGGGTTTGGCTTCCATCTGATAATGAGGACCGACCTTGCGCTTCAGCTCGCGGATGCTCTGTAGGACAGGCTGCAGGGCCTGGTGGGCATCAGAAACCTCAGAGTTGGACTTTGTCATGTAATGTTGGCGCAGATGTTCTGCCTGTAAGAAAAAACAGACAGAGTTAAAGAAGAACGACAGTAACATATATGTGGACATATACCAAGTAGCAGCAAAGAAGCAATTTCACCTCCTCTTTCAGGCGGTCGTCTCGCAATGTTGGTGGAATCCCAGGATGCTTTGCGTTGAGCAGCTCCATTAAGTTATGCGTAGCGTGCAGTCTCTGGTTGGAAACAAAAAGGAAATATCAAAATGGGATTGTATGACCTCATTATCATGATGAAAAGAGAGACCTGTGGTTGATAGCTCACCTGGAGCGAGTCTGTTTTGAGCCTGTCTTTGTGCTCCTCTGAGGACCGCAGGACATCCCTGTACAGCTCGACTGCCTCGGCATATTCACCTGCGAAAGAAGGGCTTTCTTTCCAAACAGCCTCCAAGTCTGACAGCCACTTTCTTGTACCATAAACAGTTGACTCACTGGTCAAATGCTTCTACAGTGGAAGAGAGGTGCTGATACCTCGGATGATGTGGATTCCAGCCAGACCATTAAGGGCGCACACCAGCTGCCTGTGAGCTTCCTCACACTCTACCCGGCATTTCTTCTGAAGGGACTTGAGCAACTCCTCCATGGTCATAGTACTATGGAGTTCACAGATGGTAAAAATAGTGTGACTGTCTGTGGAACTAATGCTCAAAACATCACGTGTCACAAAGCTTTCATCCATAAACTTAACTATATTCCTAGACTACATTTACAAAATCCTGACTATAATACTTACTCAATATTTCATATCATCAATGACACCACAATCATCAGAACTGCACACTTCTGCTCTGAGCTACTACCGACATATGCTTCCCTGCTTAGACACAGACGTAGTACATTCCAAGCTTAGGATCAAGTTCTGTTTCTGGAACCTCTTCTGGAAGGGCAGGAACTCTCCCCGGACAGCCTGTGGGTGACAGCAGGCCTGCCGAAGCCTCAGCAGCGGATACAGGATGCTGCTGACCGTGCGCCGGTCCAGGCTGCCCAGCTTCAACGACCAGTCCGAGATCTTCCTGAGCTTGAACAGGGCATCCTGGGAGCAGACCTCATGCTGCCGGTGGTAGAAGTGGCCCTCAACTGGGGAGAAGTTCAGCCAGTGGATTTCTTCAGTCTGCGGTGGAATTTGGATCTGGGACAATAGGGGAATATTTTATCACTATTTTAAAACGGCCAAATAATTTATATTGATGTTGACTGAGACTTTAAGTATCTCTTTAAAAATTGAGGATTTAGTCTTACAAATTTATGAGCATATTATTCTTGGAAGATCTTTACAGTACTGTACATTTAATGTCCGTCTCAGAGCCGTTAGTACTTCATAGATTTCATTAATGACCAAACCTGATCAATGACATCTTTTTTTGCAGACCGCCATAGCAGCTGACCAATCACATTGTACAGGGGTTCTGTGTTTCCACGACGGTATGGCCGGTAAAGCAACTGGTCCCACCAGTACTTCACCCAGTAAGGGTCCACACCGAGGAAGAGCACTAGACCATACAGATCTGAAAACAGAAGAAGAATCTCTGTGAGGACGACAACTAGCAGCGGAAAACCAAACAGAACTCCAGCCTCAGTCATTGTGTAAGTTTGATCCTTCTGTTCTGGAAATGCATATCTTTTTTTTTACAATGGTAGTTATGAATTTTCAAAGATGCAAACATGTTTAACTACATTTTCTTTAAATACATATTTTCTTAAGTTCTATTACACAAAACAATCACAACCAGTTTTTAAGTGTCTAAATGTCAGGTAATAGTAAAGAGCATCCAAGTAGTGGAATTGGGATCAACTTAATTCAACTCGAGTCATGGTGCTTACAGCTTGTGTTTTGTTTTCCCAAGCACTAGTGATCAACAAACATTTTATTTTTAATCTGGCTTGAAGTGAACAAAACATTAAAATCTCAGTGAGTTCTTTGTACTAAAGTTTGCACAGAATCTAACCATAAATTGAGGGATGTCTATTTCAAGTTTTCATTCACCATGACTAAACATGACTTTGGACTTCCAGTTTAGTTGTGTTTGTAAGGTGATGTATACATTAAAATGTACACTCTGCAGTTCACCCAAGGATGATTTTAATACCGAAAACGCACCATCTAGACCCCTTTGTACAGGAGTGCCACTGACGCACCAGCGGTTTACTGAGGAGAGACGAAGTGCCATTTCAGCTGCCTGTGGAAGGAGGAGGGGTTGAAAACGCTGAAACATCTGTGATACATTACACACAATGTTAAAAAAAAAAAAAACACTATCAGCAGCATTCCATATGAATGACCAGTCAGGTTTGTAATAAATTCATTTATTTCATCATGCTTTAGTAACCTGGTGCAGTTGTATCTTATAGAACTGCGTTCCATCCTTGACTGTTCATAACCTGAGGCCCAACCACCAATGCCTCAATGTGACAGTCGACAAGGATAGTTCCTTGGCAGAGGTTGATTTCATTGATGAGCCGCCACCCCAACACTGGGCTGCCTCACCTTGGCAGTAGTGCACTCCACCATCTGGGCCTCGTCGAGGCACACCCTCCACCACTCCACGGCCACGAGCGGGCTTGGCACAGCCATATACCGCTTCTGATTGCGGAAACGGCGGCCGTCCTGGCTGTTGCTGTGTGGGATGTCCACGTAGTTGAGCTCGGTGCGCAGCACATCATATGTGGTGATGACCACATCCTGTCTGGCCAGCACATGGGGCTGGATAAAACCATGCTTCTTTACTCCCCCATACACCTGGAATCAGAACCAAAACAGACTTCAGCTGTAGAAGAAACTGGGGCCCGAGTAGTTTATTTTTTTTTCTCTCGATTACTGCAAGAGCCTATAAAACCTTAAAGCTGTCCACAGTATACCTAGATCTGCTTGAGATTCCTTTACCTGGACTCAGTTCAAACCTAGCGGGCAGTAGTTTAACACAGGTTCTGATAGGGACTTTACCAGGACCCGCAGACAGGAGGATCGAATGTGACGGTTGATCTCTTCAACCCACTGATGGCAGATGGAGCTGGGCGAGATGATGAGTGTAGCACCAGTGGGCACAGGTGTCATTGCCACCAGACAGTGAGGGCAGTAGAAGGGTGTTGTGCCCAGGCTCTCCTCCTTGTATCCCACACACTCAGCATGTTGCCACAGCAGGCAGTTGAGGCACTGCACTCGGGCTTTATAGTCCATCAACCCCAGCTCACCACAGATGCACTCAAAGCGATAGTCTGGTGTGCTGAAGGGCAGGAGTCCCGAAGCCCGGGTGGGTACAGACAATTCCTCTCCTGGCTCCTCTCGGTCAGTACCCCCGAGGGGGTCAGAGTACATGTCTCCAGTGCCACTGATAGGCTGCTGTTCATGAGGTGTGAGGTCAGTAATTGGGTCAGACAGAGAGCTACACTTCTGACCCTGAGAGAGATCATTCTCCTCTTGGTGGCACACTGAAGTGGAGGCTCCTAGTGAGCCACTACAGTCATCCACCTGAGTATGCTCTGTAGTTCCAGGGCTTGTCACAGCTTTACGGACTGTTCTTCTTTGCCTCCCATCTTGTGTGCTTAGTTTTGTCTGAGAACAAGAGACCAAACACATTAATTACACTTTGCTCATAAATGTAATCTGGCCATCAGGAGCCACGTCTAGAGAAAAAAATTCAAAGTAACGTTACAAAGATAAAAAGACATACAGTTTTAACAGCACCAGCCTTCTTCTTAGTTTCCTTGTAATTCTTTCCGAGCTTGAATGAACCAGCCAGGCCACGACCTTTGACCTGCTCCACCAGCTTCTCTTTGATGAGCTTGCTCATTGCTTTCCGGATGTGAGTGCGGTTCCTCAGCAGGTCATAGCCATACGTAGTACGAATGTAGGCAAATATGGCGTTGATGGAAGCTCCTTTCCCAGCCCTCATCTCCTTTATAGCGGTGAGGAGCATCACACGGACCGCTGTACCAGCAATTGAACAGCCAGCAGAAACTTGTTTACCACACTCAAGTTCCTGTTTACATCCACATCAAAAAACACATCTAAAGCTAAGAAATTTAGATGAAAGACAGTACAATAAGAAAGACAGTCTGATTTAAGACAGTATATGTCAGAATAAATACTTGATTATTTCCTGACAACAAAATTTGGCTTTCCACTATTATTATGTTGACAATGACCCTGTTCCTACCAAAAGTCAACATGACACACAACTGGCATTATTCCATGCGTAGAAAGACTACAATACATCACACACTGCCATCTGCAGGTCTTACCTGGAAAATATACCTTTTCTTTGGGCTGCATTTCACACTTTGAACAAGCAGTCCGCTCCCGTTCTGTAGGAGGATTAGGGACAAAATAGTTGACCGATGTTCCCTATAAGACAAAAAGGAAACAGTCAAATCAGTAAAATAATGTAAAGTACACAAAGTGTGGAGTTTAACACATAATAAGAAGGCATTATAGTTTGTTCTTTCAGCTCTGCCCTTGTATTTTTGGGGAGTGGGAGGCGCCTCTGGATAAGCAGGAGGAGCCCACAGAAGATGAGGCATTCAAGCAGGTAAATGCTAACCGCAGGCAGGGTGAGGCCTTCTTCCTGGAGGCCCTGTCGAGTGTTGATCAGGATGAGGGCCAACACCTCCACTGTCTTCCCAAGCCCCATCTCATCAGCAAGGATGCCCCCAGGCCAGTTTGCTCCAGCCAGGGGAAACTCACGAATAAGACTGCAGATAAGAAGAAAGTCCAGGCAAGGAATAATGAACAGCAAGATCGACATAGCTCACTACAATTAATAAAGGTTTGGGTTACACTGCCTTCCTCTGCTGAAATTTCCAAACAGAATAAAAACAATATGGAGGTTGCTTACCAGCCTGTGTAGGGATTGTAGAACAGTTTTTTTTCACATAAAGTGATAACTTCCCTCCAAAGGAAATGAAGCATTTTCTCTGAAAAGATTAAGTTTCATTCAGCAATCAATATTTTTTTTTCCATCTGAGAACTACACCACCTCCTGTCCCTGCTGAGTGTATACATGATCACTGTTTGAAATTCACCTTCACAAAGGGGACAGACCTGGTGTGGGATCCCTTCGGTACCGCTCTCGCTTCAGCATCCAGCGGACCGCCTGGCACTGGTAGGGCCTCAAAATCGGAATGAGAGCCTCATGTTGGACCTGCAATTCCGGGTTCAGATCCTCCTCCTGGTGCAGGCGTCGGACGTGCTCGTAGAGCTCCTCAACGTTGTGGCGCTCCACATCTGTGTCGCACTCACCTTCATTGTTCTCCACCACCTCTGTGGAGTAGCAGGAGAAGCAGGGCGACAACAAGAGAGAGTGAAGCGATGCAGGAAAAACTATTCTAACTGAAAATAGAATGTGTGACACTATGTGCCTCTCACCAGGGATGATGAAGTCATAGAAGAGCTCCATGAGCTTCTGGATCAGCTGATTGGCTTTCCTTATGCGTCCATTCCCTTCACTCAGAAACTCGGGTCTACCCAATCCAGCTTCCAGCATGTAAATGCCAACCTGCAAGATCCCAAAACAAATAGTTGAAGAGATGAATCTTTTTTTTTTTTTTTTAACCAGCAAGGAGGTGAGAAAATACCCCCAGGCTACCCTGGACATGCAACTTTAAAGTAACTTGGGGATAAAATGATAAAACCCAGCATGACATCCTGTCTAACTTAATGTACATCAGAAAAACTCTGCAACTGTCAGCTCATAGACTTCTGACCTCACTATACTCTGCATAAAACAGAGATTCAAACCTTGATGGATAGCTCATCTTCCTTATGGCAAAGCTGAACGACTCTTCTTTTTTGCAGCCATTCCAGGTCCTCCATCACCAACCAGGACAGGGAGCACTCAACTGGGCAGCTGTAATCAACAGGTCTCTCATGGTCCCCCTGGCCTCCATTGGGTCCATCACCAAGAAGGATCACAGCAAGCTGATCTCCACTTCTCTGGAGGACAAACCTCATGCTCTCCCACTGTAGGCCATCCTGGATCTCTTTAGGGCGCAGGGTGAACTCTCCAATGAGCGCCTTCCAGACCAGGCCCAAGTCAGAGACAGGTACTACGTTGACCCGGAGGCACGGGGCACGGTCCTGGGTTGAACACGAAGGCTCCTCCCCCAGACCAGACCGTGCTGTAGGGCTGGAGCACTTTACCTCAACATCCTCTCCACCAGAAGTGGAGTGAGGGGCCAGCAACAGCCTCAGAGGCCGGGCATCATCATCATCATCATCTAAATCTTCTATGACGATTGGCTCGTTCCTCCTGTCTTCGTGCATGTTCCAGTCGAGCCGCTTTTTGGCCTCCTCATCCACCCGGATGGGCGGAGCGCGTTTCCTCCTGCTGCTCATAATGGAGAAAATGCCTGAGGGGACCCAGAAAGAGGGGGAAAGGCTTATAGTCACACTGATACTTAAAAGGATCAACTCTGGCCCTTTCCCACCAATTTATGTAACCGATTAATTACAGGGATCATATTTCAAAACTCCGCCACTATTATTACCATCTGGCAGATGCTTTTATCCAAAGCAACACAACTGTCAATTTGCACCAGCAGATTTGGGCAGTTCTGTACTTGGTGAACCAATTTCTGTTCATCTGCGTTTCTGACCAGCTCCTGGCAGGTAAATCCTGTCTTTTCGTAACACCTTTATTCTTCTCAAGGACCTGCTGTCCCCACACTAATGTATTATTTAAAAGAGCTTAAATCGGACATGTCTTGTTTGCCAACAGCAGAAACTAAAACTGAAACCAGCAGAACAATAAACGACACCTTGACGAGACGAGCAACATTCGCACTGGCGATATCCACTAGAAGCTTACTGCATTAAAACAGGGTAACTTCTTCATGCCACTGAATATAAACAGCATTTCACTTCTTGTCTACAGAAGGCACCCTCTTAATTCAGCTGAAACAACATTTAACTATATATCGTGCGCAAAGAGATTTGTATTCAGCATTACGGTTTCTGCGTTAAAATGAGTAGAAATTCCCAAGCGAATAGGAAAAACAGATTCCCAGAAATTCTGGGACAAAGCGATGCAAAGGTGCTGGTGTAGCTAACGAGCTAACAGGACAACGGCGAACAAAATAAGATTTACGTTTTTTCTGGGGGAGGGGGGGGCAGTGGACAGTGCGGACACCGCGCAGGCTGGAGCGACGGACTCACTGGCCGGAGTGCAACAGCGCAGCCATAAACACACACTCTCACATACACACACACTGGAGGTCTACGGTGCTGCCTACGGCGCCATCTTTAAATGTTCCCCCGGAAGTGAAACCCTTAACTCCCATTCACTGCCTGGGATACGATCGGACACAAGGGGGCGCTCTGTCTCTTCAGTGACAGCACGTGGGCTCCTTTTTAACGTATTCGTCATGGTTTATTTTTATTATTATTATTATTATTATTATTATTATTATTAGTTTTTTTATACCACAGAACCACATTGGATGATTTTCTTCAGTGTCGCATTTTCACATAACAAACTTCTCATTTGGAGGGGGAATCTTTACAAAAAAAAATTATTAACTTGTTAAATTAAATTAAACTTAATTCTATTAAGTTTGTTTTATTTGTTTAATGTGTCTTGCCAGTATGTAACCAGAGTGTTAAGTGTCCCTTGGCCCTTGAATATTCATTTTCCACTATTTTGTCCCTGCCAAGTCAAGGTCACAGTTGCCTCTTGTGCCTGGAGGCTGAATGGTCCCACTCTGATGTGCTCCATTTAGAGGCAGCGAGGGGGGGGCTATATCTCTGTTTTGAACCAAGTTAGTTGTAAGTCCCACCCTCTAATGCCCCCCATGGTTCTGTAACAGTGACCACCACCCTGCTGCTGTGTCCCTGTTCTGCTCCTTTTTGTTTCCTCGTTTCCTTCCTTCCTTCCAACAGACAGCCCAGTGGTTAAGGATGTGGATTCATAACCAGCATATTTTTGGTTCAAGTCCCATTCTCCCACTCCTGCTGTAGCACCCTTGATCAAGGTACTTACCTCGAACTGCTCCAGTCAAAATACCCTGCTGTTCAAGTGGGTCAGAACTACTTTGGAGTATAAAGTGTCAGCTAAGTAGATAATTAAAAATGAAACCCCTCCCCTTCCCACCCCCAGCAGTTTCAAGCAGTTACTCGGATTTTTCTCCCTTACTCCACTGCACGAACATCCACACCCAGTGGCTGCAATGTCAGGTGGTTGTTGGGTGTCATCTCCTACCTTGATTCTTTCATCATCCTTGAATGTAGCCGGTGATCTTCAGGGCGCAGATTTCTCAGTCGTCTGCATGGAACTTATTTCTCCCATTTGCTGTGTCGGTGATGGACTTTGGATGATTTGTGTGAAGTTATGAATCACGGCGGGAGAACAGCACTGCTCTCACACAAAGTCCCTTCGGAGCCACTGGCACGTTGCCGACGTCACGTCGTCCAGGATGAGGGATGAGGCCCTGTCACTTGTGTCACATTGCTTTTTTGCTGGAAACATTCAACTCCATGTGCTCATTCTCCTCTTTTGCCTGAGATTTTCTAAAGACTTTTTTAATCTGACATATTAAAATGTCATCTGATTTTCTGTAGCTCGAGCAATCGCAAGTTTGAAATTAAAAGTAATTCTTACTGGTTTCTCATTACTATGTGTTCTGCTGGAGAACAGGATCAGATGGATACTGAAGACCAAACCAGCAGGGTATTGGTTTCTTGGTACTTTATTTCTAGCATCTTCAATACTTCATTCATTCATAACTGTATAAATGCAGTGGCGTGTTCTAGAACCATCTGTACTCATCTATATTTTTTTTTTTACCGACACACAACTTATGGGAGATTTAGTGACCAATTCACCTGAAAACATACATCTTTGGACTGTGAGATGAAACCCACACGAATATGCAAACGCCCCACGGACTGCACCAGATTCAAACCCATGTCCAAACCCACAGCCCAGGAGCAGTGAGGCTCCAGTGCTACCCTGTGTGCCACCAAGCACATCATCCAGTGTTGGCAAAATACAAACCTTAAATTAATCTGAATAATTCTGACTCAGATTCAAAAGTGAGTGGCTCTGCATAATTTCCCACAATAGAGATAATACCTGTTTCAAAAAATGAGAAGTAATGCATCTGAATTTAAAATCTCGACAGAATGCAAACACACATTGTTATTCAGATTTTGTTTTAAAATAATAATATATTACCTACGTCTCTCTGTTATGTCAGCTGTGTCCTTGTAACAGAGGATGCATGACCAGCCTGTGTGGCCTCTGAGAAGACAGACTTCACCCGATATATTACATCTCGTCCCCCTGTGATGCCTGAGATGTCCCTGCCAGCAAGATTAATTGTTTTCTCCCTTTTCTGAGAATTCTGCCTATTTCAGTTAGATCAAAAACTAATTAATTGCCGTTTCATTCGTCTGTTTTAATTTTTGCCTCCGTTATTTCGGAAGCTGCCTACGCAAGTTCTTCGGATGTGATGCAGCTCCCATGGTGGTCAATCATTGTGCAATTAATTAATTTTATTAAACATTGATATAAATTGTTCATCCTCCAAGTCCAGATGCAGTGTCTTGTTGAGCTACTTATGCAAGCATAAAGATACAATAACTATAACTGATACCGCCGGCGTTATTTGGGGCATTTAAATCGACTTGGTTTGTTGGGTATAAACCTGAGCTTCTTGACGTATCTAACGCCATCTCAAGGTCACCTCAGTCACAAAGGGAACCGATGTTGATTTCTCACAGGTAATTTTTCACTACAGCACGAATCTCTAACAGAACATCTGTGTTTGATGTTTTATATTATCAATAGAGAGCATTGTGTCCAAATATAGGTGATCTTCATAGTTTGTTTGTGGCGGCAGCACTTATTACACCCTTATAACACCCCCAGTTCACAGTTGTTGGGCAAAGAGCTTGAAAGTATTAATACTGCTTTTTTTGTTGTTTTACTTAACTTACTGCTTTGTAAAAATTCACAGACAATATTAAATGACCAACTTTACAGTTATTTGCCCATTTATACACCTGGGTATTTTAACTGGTCTTGATCATGAGTATCACAACCGGAGAGGGATTTGACCAAAGAATTTGGAAGGTAACAAGAAGCCTTATAAGATTAGGATAGTATCTAGTGCCCAACTGAGATAGATAGATAGATAGATAGATAGATAGATAGATAGATAGATAGATAGATAGATAGATAGATAGATAGATGGATGAGGTTGGTAGGTACAGACAGACAGACAGACAGACAGATAGATGAAAAGCCAATATAATTCGAACGTTTAAATTAATTATGCATCAGTTTAAGACCACCTGCTGAACACGTGAAATGACGACTTATCGGGATTTACTCGGAGACCAACATTTTTTTTAATCGAAAAAGTTGAAATGAGAGGCGGGTTGCTGCGTTTTGCCACATTAACTTCGGCAGAAGAAGCGGCGGAGCGGCGGCGGGCTGGAATGTCCTCCTCGGCGCGTATCGGGGTCACTGCGGATGGAGCGCCCCGCTTTCGCGCTGCACTGCGTGACTGATGGAGAGAGGGGGCACTAGCGCTCACACTGGGGCGGGGGCACCAAGAAGCCCTCAACTTGAGCCGCGGAAACAAGTAGGAGAGCCGAGGAGCGGGCTGGTCCAGAAGGAGAGGAGCCGCACCATGTTCTCAGGGAGCCAGGCATGTGCAAGTTGTCGCGGCTGATCCCGCACGCTCACCCGCCGGCGCGTCTCCGGCGCCTCCGAGCAGGTAGGTCATTTCCAGCATCATTTCGCACACCATACCTTCAGATCCATCCTTAGCAGGTCCTTAAAAGGTGAGCACTTTCCATCCAAAATGTGTAGAAACGTTCAGGAATGAAATATGAGGCAGAACTGTGGAGTGGAGCTCATGAGGAGATGCTCTAATGTTCCCAGACACACTTGGAAACAGGGGTGATGATAAATCGGCGGGATTATTTAATCTCCGCACGCGATAATATGATTTTCACCCCCCAGTGACATGTGTTGCTGTTCAGCCCGTTTGTCACGTTGATTTCAGTTCTGCCTTCATGTTCTGTTCATGCGAACGTGCATTTCTGCGCAGCCCGTCGGACCGCTTCTGCAAAGAGGATGAAACATGAAATATGAAAAATGAATAGATGATAGATGTATGTCTGCGCCGCGATGGACGTGTGAGATCTGTAAAGGCAAAGCAGCACCGAGCACCTGGATCTGGTAGTAAACACCGAGAGCTGCGTGTCCTCAGACAGACCCCCCCCCCCCCCAAAAAAAAATCCGAATGCGTAGCGCTGTCCAGCGTGCTGAAGCTGCGCAAATTCCAACTGGAATAACTTCACTGTCACACCATCACATCCATTACCTGTGCGTTCAGCCTCTGGATACAAGTGCAAGGTAAAACTACAGGAAAAAGAAAGTGCACCCTCTTTCAGTTTCATGGTCTTTCATGTTAGGACATAACCAGCCCAGATTTAGCATCACCAAGTCCTGACAAGAGGTCACGTTTAACCTCGTTTGACAAATAGCACAAAAACAACACAGATTTTGCTCCGTTATTATTTATTCAGCCAAAAATAAGTCAACATGTACAAGCCATATGGGAAAAATTACCTGCACCTGCTTTCAAATTGACCCCAGTCTAGTCATAACAGCAGACAAATCTTAGCTCAACAAACAAATAGCAAATAATAGATTTTATTTCACTATTAGTCATTGAAGCCAACATGCAGAAGTAATGTGTGATAAAGTAAGGACAGCCTTGTGATTCAATAGCTTTTTGACTTCAAGTGATAATTTTCTGTATTTATTTATCAGCCCCTTCCACCACATTGGAGGAATTCTCTCTCCTTCCTCCTTACAGAATTGCTTCAACTCTTTGATGTTTGAGGACACTTTTGTAGACAGCTCTCTTGATGTCCCACCGCAACATCTCAGTGGTGTTGTCCACACTTTCACCTGGCCGCGCCACAATGCCAGATACAAGAGCCCAACTCCAGGAAAAAGTTATAAATACTCATAAGCATGCATTGAAATAAAGGTTTAATGTAGAAAACTAAAGGATGCCTTTTGTTTTTCTCACCAGGTACCTTTGTTTTGTGGACCAGTTTAAGAAGTTTGCTGCATTGACCATGGTTACACTGTCGATTCTGGATATACTGGAAGACGACTTTCACAGCCCCACTTCAGGTGCCAGATGGATGTGAAACAGCTGACGTGATGTGGAATATGGCTTCCTTCGTGATGAATTTCGTTGGTACCCTGCTTTTCCCAGTCATCCTGTTTGGCGCCTTTGTCCTTCCCAGCAACTTGTTTGACAGGCCAGTGGTGCCCAGGGCCGCATCGAGATCCGTGGCACGGATGGATGGGGATATAATAATTGGGGCTCTATTCTCCGTCCACCACCAGCCATCCGCCGAGAAGGTGGCTGAGCGTAAATGTGGCGAGGTGAGGGAGCAGTACGGCATCCAGCGGGTGGAGGCCATGTTCCACACGTTGGACGTCATCAACGCAGATCCCTACCTACTGCCGAACATCAGTCTGGGCTGCGAGATCCGCGACTCCTGCTGGCACTCATCCGTGGCCCTGGAGCAGAGCATCGAGTTCATCAGAGACTCACTCATCTCCATACGGGATGAGCGGGATGGTTCCAAGTGGTGCATTGATGGGGTGCCCTCCAGCCTACCACCCACCACAAAGAAGCCCATCGCTGGGGTCATTGGGCCTGGCTCCAGCTCGGTGGCCATCCAGGTCCAGAACCTACTGCAGCTCTTCAACATACCCCAGATTGCCTACTCTGCCACCAGCATCGACCTGAGTGACAAAACCCTCTTCAAGTATTTCCTTAGGGTGGTGCCCTCTGACACCTTGCAAGCTAGAGCCTTGCTGGACATAGTCAAGCGCTACAACTGGACCTACGTGTCTGCAGTACACACAGAGGGTAAGACACTGCCTTGTTTAATAAGTCTTTCCTTGAGTGGTGCATCTGCTGATCTCCTTTAGGCTTCTTATTCTTACCACTGCAACAATGTGACAATATTTAGGATGTATAATTAAACCAATTATATGTTAGATATTTGAGGTAGTAACCTGTAATTTTCATTATACAATTCATGCATGTTATTGTTCGCTGATGTTACTGTAACCTGTCTGCGGTCCATATTTAGCTTTCAAGCCCTCAGGATTATACAGAGAAATATGTTACTTCATTTTGTTGCTGTTGAAATGTCTTACCCGTGACATACCGTATCGTACAATGTACTTACCGGGGTAGTATTTATATAAGTCAAATCAAAACTAGTCTAAGTGGCCTGATCAGGCAATGTATGAATATCTGGGGCAACAGGGAGCTCGGTAGTAAGAGGTGTCACCTTATTGTCAAAAGGCAGGGGTTCAAATCTCTGCTCCGTACGCAGTCCTCTTCATCAAGGTACTTGAAATAATGCAGTAAAAAAGTACACAGCTGTTTAAATGGGTAAATAATTTTAAGTTGCTTACAATAAGAATAAAAGAATAAATAATCCTGGGCCATCTTAGTCAGGATGCCATACATGTTCTGTGACATTATGCGTTTCACCCAGTTCTGTAAACCATTTATTCACACAGCATCTTTGATCTGCAGGCTACAATGTCAACTCCAAATGTTTTGTGTGCTTGGAGTTCTCCGAAACTTTTGAACGGCTCAGCCTGACAAGCCTCGGATGAATATGAATTGAATATGAATATAAAGGTGCCAAAACTCTTTTGTGTTCTGAAGAGGAGTCCTGTCTGTAGCCTCTGGTTTTGGTTTTTATTGTGCAAACCTCTTTGGGTAAAGTGAATTATAGTGTTAGCACAATTGCTTCTCTTTCTCTGTCTTCACTTTTGTGTCATAATATTGGAGAGGTTCTAGTAAGAGCCCCTAAATTGCAATGTCTAATGCCCAGTCTATTTTAAAGGCCTTAAATATAAATTAGAATTGAACTGATTTTTTGAAGCAGAAAACTGCTTTGTTTATATTTCTTCTGTTATCAGGAAATGAAATCATTTTAACAGTGCGTGTTTTGAGACATCACTATATAGCAGATATTGTTTTTTTTCTTGAATTATCATTTTCCAATGTGTGTTTCGGCAGAATCTCTGCTCTTCTAAGCTCAGTTTACTTGTTCAGTTGTGTCACAACTGGGAGACATCAGACAGATCACTCTTTTTGTGGAAAAATAGTTCTTGCCAATTCAGAGTGATATTTCATGCAAGAATGCTGCTTTCCCTAAAATGCAAAGTGGATCATCGGACCAAGGGGTACACTCTCCAGGCTGTGTCCTCTTGTCCATGGGAGGTGTGTGTTGGTAACTTTAGAGTACAGCATCAGCTTTTTGGTATTTCCTTGAACTAGGACAGTAACATCAAGTACAAATTGCAAGTACATGGGCTGTGGAAACATTTTCATTCATTTTGTTACTCATTACAAGTTTCTCCTAACACTTTTCAATTTGGGCATATCCATTTATTGAACTGCTTTTACCATGTATTTACTTATTTACAAAGTAATTTCATGATGAGTATATTTTTACTGAAGCAGGTCAGGATAAGTACTCTGCTCATGGGTATTGCAATAGGAGGTGGAATTTAAAACCTGCAGCCTCCAAATCCAGAGACAACAGGTATAACCACTATGTTTCCTACTGCCCCCAAACATTTACAGCATATACTGTAATAACCCTGAGAAAGATACTTTACTTAAAGTACTTACAATTCATATAAAGCACCTTTCTCAGAGTCACTACGACTGGTTCCCTCCTGGAACTTGAACCTGTGGCCTTCAGTTTACAACTTTTTAAACTATCCTACCTGCCGCTGTCTATAGGATCTGTCACTGTAAGATTACAAGCAAAAGTAGTTGCACTAACATGCATGACCGTAGAAGAACTTCACAAAGATCTGATAAAATCATCACTTAAAAATTCTAACCTTGGTTTGGAAAATGTGGAATAAGCATGGAGAGAGATGGGCATGTATACTCAGTGAAGGGAAACAATCACAGCCACACCCTTGGGATCGAGACCTGCTTCTTTTTCATTAACATTTGATCTAAACAGGAGGGAAAACAAACTGTGCAGGTCTCCTCTGCATTCCGTGGGTTTGGAAGGTGGCAGGAAAAAAATCAGGCAGGAACTCAGCTGAGGTGCTACAGTTGTGTGGCTGTACAAAAGGCTGGGGGCAGGAAGTGGATCAGGTCAACAAGCAGCCAAGTGCTTCCACTCAACTTGCTGCACCCCAAAGCACCCACACTGAGGTGAACTGAGGCCATGCAACAGCATCCCAGCAGCAGGAGAGAAAGCGGCTGCATCTGAAAAGCCGGAAGCTGGCTTTTCCAGGGGATGCTTACCTGGTGCGACCTTACCGCTCACGCTCCCATCTGGAGGGCTGATGGGGGCTTCATCCTGTTTGGTGCACTGACTAATCCTCAGTGTCCTAGTGAGCTGCTCCTTATCCCCACTGGGAGAAAGGTGTCTCTCAGAATCACAGAACCACACATAAGAGAACACATAATGTTCAAAGTACATTCTTTTTTTGTCCCTCACCCTCAGTTGTCTCTTCAAATCACCGAGCCTGAATCCCATAGGGGTTCTGTAGGTCTGTCTGGGAAGGCTGATGGCAGTGTTTTCTGCCTCAGTACAGCTGGAGTGAAATCAAATGTGTCCTTGACAAAAGGTGTTACACTGTTGCTGAGCATCAACATTTCCACTGGGGTACCTCTGGGCACTTATCTCGGACCTATTTGCTTGTGTAACTCTTCTATTGCATTTTTTTGCATTGCCAAGATCCATATTTGTTCTATATTGTTTTGTGCACTTCCAGGAAACTATGGAGAGAGCGGGATGGAGGCTTTCAAGGAGCTGGCTTCCCAGGAGGGGCTGTGCATCGCCCACTCAGACAAGATCTACAGCAACGCCGGTGAGAAGCACTTTGACCGGCTGCTCCGGAAGTTGCGTGAGCGGCTGCCCAAGGCTCGCGTCGTCGTCTGCTTCTGCGAGGGCATGACCGTGCGTGGCCTTCTCATGGCCATGCGGCGGCTGGGGGTGGCCGGCGAGTTCCTTCTCATCGGGAGGTGAGATGCGTTGCCCTCCAGCCGTCCGTCTTTCCATATGAGGTGGTTTAAAAGCCTTTTTTCCTCACCTCTTGGAAGGAAATCTATAGATACATAGATGTGTTGTAGAATTTACACTTTATACAGTGTAAAACTGTAATGCCTCTTTACCCTTATTAAGTGTTAATGAGGAAGAATTTTTCATGCACAGAAGTCTAATGCATGTGGATAGAGGGTTTTGAAAAGGATACTGGGAGTCAGCTTGGACAATGTTTATCTGGAGAGGAATATGGCAGTCTGTCTTAGCAGATGTCCCCAAGGAGACAGCCAGTTTAGAAGGCAGGGGACTTGGTTAATGCTCAGCTTGTAGCGAAACATTGCGGGGAAATGTTTTTGCTCGCGGAAGTCGCAGTCAGTTGTGAATGGAAAGATCAGAGACGAGGTTAGCTGTGCAGTACGTATCTGCTGCACCCTATATGTCCCCTGGAGGTCAAACGTTTCATACGACCTTCTCTGATATCACAGCATGCAAATAAATACAAACCCAAGCTTTACTGCGGCTTTAATGCCAGAGATGCTCAGATGCCTTGATGCCCTTTCAGAATTACTGGCACTAACCTCAACGTCGCGCAGCCAAGGACCTCGTTTGGAAAAAGGCTTATTAAAATTGTTAAATTGAAATCTAGGTTCTACTGCAGGTATTTTTATCCACTCATGGGTATTATGCAATTAATTTTCAACCCAAATTATTGGATGTCTCAAAAATCTCTTTGCATATAATTAAAATGTTGCAGCTGAAACATCTGAAAAACTGCAATTTGTTGTAGGCTCTGCAGATCAAACAAGCATGTGCGCATTCATACACACACACACACACACACACACACACACACACACACACACACACATCAACTTGCCTAACATATTTGTCTCTATAGCAACGGCAACAGACTTTCTGGACTTCCATGAAGGACTAAGCAAATACACAAGCAATAATTATTTAGTATTTTGTTTTAATTTCTTAATATATCTACTTCCAAAATTAAGTGTGTGCTTGAGAAAGGCTTTCTGTTCATTTTGCGTTATGTCCTGCCCTTATTTTATTGACCAGTTATGCAGTTGCCCATCTGTATTCTGGAATATCACAGTTTTTTTAAGTCTATATGATTCATTATGTGATGCTAAGCGTTTTTTTTGTCTTGTTCGAATTTTATTTTGTGTTACTCTACTTGGCATCAAAATTTTATTTATGTAACATGTTATAAATGTAATTTTTTAAGGAGAAACCCACAATAGGAGGAAACAAGAAGAGTTATTCCTCCTGGACACAAAAAAGATAAAGTTTAAACCTTTACATTTTACATTCAAAAATACAATTTGCAATATGCATAAGCATTTTCAAAAATTATGAATTGAAAATAATAATAGATAAGCAAAAAAAGCACAATGTAGATGATGTAACATGATGTAACTTGATAAGAATGGCAGTAAATTTATACAGTAATGGTATTGCAAATCTTTATCATTAACAGAACCATGAAATAACAACGGAATTTCAAAGTGAAAATACACACGCTGTGAAGAATTGTTCAGTGCAAAATCTCCAGCACCTACAGTGGTTCAGACCACAGTTCCCAGTTTCACTCACAGGGTGCCCTGTATATTTTGGGTCCTGCTAGCTTTGAGGGGACCTCACTATTCACGTGTCTGGAATGTTCTGTCTGGTATGGTGAATATTTACAGTTATGCAAGTAAATATATAGTAACAGTGAAAAGTGTGAATTCACCTGGTCAATCTGGGCAACACCTGTATGGGAGGAACTGGACAGAAGAGTGAATGTAAATCAAACCACAGGTGTCCTGCTGTAGAAGACATGGCCACTTCAAACTGTTTTTTTCTACAGGTGAACTTGCACTTTTCATCCATAGTGTAAGCAGATCTGTCTGATGGACTTTTCTTCCCTTGGTGCCACTTTGGCTGAGTTTACAGGTGCTGTCCTTGGGATAATATTAATTGGGGCATAGAAGACTATAGACCTCTATATGGGTTGATTTTAAGAGATGAAATATTACTGAAGTATAATCTTACCTTTTGAATTTCTAAATGTGTCTTAAGAATGACATACTTTTAATATCTTTCTATTCCTAAATCCAAAGAAAAAGCATATAGGCTTTCATTTAAGGATGTCTTTATTAGCAAGGCTACTGTGGCTTCACCACACACTCTGCAGTCCTGCCACTGGACTGGGTCACACCCAGTAGACCAGCGACGACGTGGAAACCTGGTTTGCGTTGCTGACTGTTAAGCGCAGATGTTGTTGTCCAGACGCAGGACTGGCTGTGTGAGAGCGGAGGCTGTGCGTGTGTGACCTCACTGCCTAGCAACTGCATGACAACTGGGTCCCTTTCTGCACGGGTACCCCAGTGGGCACAGCTACCTGATGCCATGGCATTTCTGCCATCTTTACCGGTCCTAATAACATGAACATTATTAAGGAATCAGCCCTCATTTAACAATTTTATTCATTTGTTTATTCCATACATGAATAAGAAAATATTGCGAAAATATTCAATTTGTCAGTGCACGGCAGTGAGTAAGAATAACAGGTTTTGAATTAGTTTGGATCGAGAATGGAATAATGCCAAAGACGGAGCGTACGTGTAATTAATATAATTTAATTTTAATGTTAATAGTACAACCAAGAAGCTAAGGAGTTTGCCAAGAAACTGCATTTGTGTTTTCTCATTGTGAGCACTGAAGATTTGTTTTGTCTCTGTTTCCCTTTTGTTACTTTGCGGTTCAGCTGTCTGTGTGGGGTGGCTCACTTGTTACACGCCTGGCTAGAATAATGAGCAGGAGCGACTCTGTCCACAGCACACCAGGCACTTTTCCGCGGCCGTGTGACATATCGCAGGGCTCTTTCATGCCGCACCTTTGATGCCGGAATCAAGGTGGACAGCGATGCCCCGCTTATGGGGGGATTGCAGGAGGCGGGCTGCAATAGCTTTTTGTGTTTTAGCTAATGCCTATCTGTGGGTGAACCGGTGTAATAAACATTTGACACGCAAACTGTCGAAACGACGGAAATGAAAGGGCTCAATAAAAGTGGATGTCGTCAAAGGTTTCCTTACTCAGTTATTTTCGAAATTTGGCGAGACATGTGCAGGATGCTTGGCGTGGCATGGATTACTGACATGGAAATGAAAGATGCGCAGGGAAGGCGTACGTGTTCTTCTGTAGGGGGGTTTATGAATTATTTTTGCATAGCAATTGACAGTAATGGATTCATGTCAGTTATGTGAGTCAACGCATCCGTCGCTGTTCTTTTTCACCGAGGCATCATTACAGACTGTCATAAGGGGGGGTGGTATCTGAGGTAAATGAACAGTGGTGCTGTGTAAAACTGAGCAATGAGGTACACAGGTAACAGAGAGGATAAAAACAGCTCCTCTGCTGTCCACAAGCCCCAAATTAAATTCATTAAATATGAATCAAAATATTTATTTCTTCATCGCAAACGTGATAGAGGATATAAGTATAAGTGGGAAGGAGGAATCTCAGTTAAGAGATTTTAAAGGATTAGCTGCTTCACAGCTCCTGGGCCGTGGGTTTGGATGCGGGTTTCAGATCCAGCTCAGAGTAAATTTGAAGTCATTTCTGACTTAGCATTAAAAGCGACCATGTGTCAGGTACCGAAATATGGAAATCAGCTGAAATATGGTGTTATCCTCAGTGATAACTGTGAATTAAATGTATGTTGTTGCACTTCTCAGCAACATCGCGGTTTTCTCCGTCTTCAGGTGGGTTTTCTTCCAGGTGCCCTGGTTCCCCCTCACAGTCCCAACGACATGTTTTACAGGTCGTCTAGCGATTCAAAGTATGAACTGACAGGTGTGTATGTCTTCAAACAAGTGTGTGTGTCACATTGCTCTGTTGTGTGGATGGTTAGTAAGTCTGTAAGTAGCTTACTGTAGCGTATCCAGCATTGTAAGTCATCATTAGTAATAATTACAGTGTGCCAACCATTTTGGGATCATACTAAAGCACTTCATCCACCATTGCTACAAATGGGTAAGGAATTCATTTTACTCCTCTTTTACGTGAAGTATGAAAGCAGATGGATTACCAAGGAGAGCCCCCCCCCCATGTGTTTGAATTCCTTGAGACATGGTGAGGGAGAGGAAGCCAGGTGAGGCTGGGCTAAGTGGTCTCACCAAAAGGGTGGTAACAGCCAGAGACCACAGTCTTTTCATGCCCCTGACTTCAGTTTTGCACACGTAGGTCCCTCTCAGCCAAAGACTGGCATCAGAGAAGAGATTTGCCAAAGGAGTCCACTTATTTAACAGCTAGGGTTATTGTACATGAGTACAGTGCTGTTACCAATAGTTACTTAGAATTTAGACAAAGTCTTAATCAGTAATTCCTGTGGGAGTGTGGTGGTGGTGACACTGTTCCATGAATAATACAATGCGTGCACCTTGAGCTATCCACTGCTCCTCTTACACTGTAAGGGCGTTGAGATGTTAAGGGGTCACATCTCTGCCACAGCCTGAAGGCTTTAATTATCCAGTATAGAAGGGCAATATGCTTAGATACCTCAACAGACCTGCCGCCTATTATCTACATATATTTTAGTTATTTAACAAGCAAGCTGTGATTTAGTAATCATATGTGCATATCCAAACACCTTGTCCATTGTGGGATCCACTTATGTCTACCCTGTATTTTATGTCACTTTGCACAAAATGGTCTGCCAAAAGCAGAAATGTGAATATTAATATACATTTTTTAGAAAATGTGAAAATATTTGAAAGTAGCACCCATTCCTATATGGATAACATACTTGCAGAGAGTTAAAAAACCAACATGGAAAAAAATATACTGGCGCACGTCTTAAATTTAGAGGACTTTATCAGACATTAAAAATGTGTTTCTGTTCAGTATAGGTACGTATATCGCTTTTGTGCAGTTGTGAGTAGAGGTGTTGGGGGGTTAAAAAATATTATGAGTGTCACTCAGAGGAATACTGAGGTGAAAAACCAGGTTCACTCAAACACTCGATGGCCACTTGCCCACTCCGTTTATATAACCCTGGGCAAACATAGCAAAGTGGTCACTACACACAATAAGGGATCTTACCACAAATTACAAGTTCTAATATTCTTATACTATAAGAAAGTTTATATTAAAATTGTTAAATTTTTTAAATGCTTCATTTTCCCTTTCGGACTTAAAACAAATGATCCATCTTTATTAATGCTGCTACTGATGCATCTTCTCTGTGAGACAGAGGAGCTTTTTTTAGTCTATTGCGGCCACTACGGTCCCCGTCGACAGCGAGGAGCGCGCTGGCCTGCCGAAGCTGGTTTCTAGGTCTAGGAAAAAGAGTTGGAGAGACTCTATATGGAGCAGCAGTGGATGCAGTACAGCTATGCAGGTGAAAAACTGCAGGGGAAGTTGCCTATAGGGCACCAGGTGACAGGAGCCAATGACCTGAAGCTGATGTTTAAAAGACTGTGGATGCAGTATTAACATCCTAACCTCACGGCTATTTCACATATTTGTAAAAAATCTGGATTATAGAACTAAGTTACTGAGTTCACAGTGACTGACCCTGAATTGTACCCCGAAAGCTTTGTTCGTCATGAGTTTTTTTTCATTTGTTTTTAGAACGCAGGACAGGAGAATGATGACAGTAAATATTATTGCCTTTGTATTTTAAAGTATTGCTATGGCAACAATCTTGTTTCAGCCCCTCTGTGGATACAAGCAAATCTTCTATTTTCAAAATGACATTATGTGATTTAAACCAATCTGCGATTTTGCCGAACGCTGTCACTGAGAAGTGCAACAACGTACATTTAATCCACAGTTATCATTGAGGGTAATGGCATATTTCAGTAACTGACATGCTGATGCTTTCAGTGCAAAGTCAGAAATGACTGCTTCAGCTGCAAAGCCACTGCGGTTGTTAAGGAGGTGGAGGTTTTGCCTAAAGCTTCCAGGTTGGTGGTTCAAGTCCTCAGATGCTCAAGTGCTGAATTACGAAAAAATACTCTAGGTACCTCAGCTCTTTAAAATATAAAGCAGTGAAAGTTTGCAGTTATTTCTTCTTTTGGCTAAGAAGGGTAATAATGTTACAGATTCTAATGTGGATAAGGTGGTTAACAGGGGAGTCTGAAGTCTGCCTCATTTGTTCTGCAATGTTAATGGGAGGGCAGCGTAGGGGTGAAGACCTCTCCTTTTAGTCACGCTGTCATCTTTGAAGGAACTTATCTATGGGAGCCGTCAGCTATGTTCTCTTTAATTACTTCTGACAATGGAAGAGCCCAGTGCCCCCAGCCCTCTTTTTTCTTTCATGGCTTATTTTAAAAAGCAAACATTTGTCTGTTCGACTGAAAACTGTCTCTCCTAAATGCAGTTTGTTTGAACAAATGTCACTGAGCAGATACAATGACTACACACACCAGGAACGCATTTCAATGTCTCTGCTGTAAAATAATATTTTCGTTTTTGCCGTTTTTATTTTGTATCTTTTATTCAAAACTGTTCAGTAGTAAATTCTTTTTTTCTAGAAATTTTGGGTTAAATTTAATATATTTTTTAATACATATGTTTTAAATTGGTACAGTTGGGGGAAAGTGTATTTACTGTATCATGAAATATCAATGAAATACCTTTTAGGAGCACTGCTGTGAACCAGAGGTCCATCCTCCCTCCAGCTACACATAAACATTACATTTGGTTCAAGATGGATTTTCTTCAGAGCAGCAAATCTGTTTATTCCTATTTTAATGTCGGCCGAGTTTGGCCCTGAACGATGAGTTCAAAATCTAGTTAGTCATCGCATTCCGTTTATTCTCATTTTTAGGACGTCTAAGTTTCTGTCATTTCTGAGATGAAGAGCAATTTAATAGACTATGGATTCGGTCCGAATGAGGGGGATTTGTGGTGCCTGCGGGCCAGGGTGCTTTGATGCCCGGCCACATGCGCCGTTCGCAGCGATTCGCTGGGCCGTGGGCTGCCCGTGGCCAGGCGACCTCAAGGGGGGACATTTGCTTATCAAAATAAGACCAGCCACTCACATGCAAATGGAGGCCCCCCGAGCGAGGGGCTGTTGATGTGAGAGAACAAAGGTGCATCAAAATAAATAAATAAATAAACAAACGAAAGCGAGGCCTTGTTTCTGGCCTTTGCGTGTGAACGCTGAATGCCGAGCCATTCTTGTCCATTAGGACCAGCTGGGCGCCCGCAAATAAATAAATAAAAATAAACCGTTTCATCGTTGGCCCCCTCTGAGGCTCGCCCTGACGCTGTATCCCTGTGTCCATCCAATGTGCCCGCGGTGACAGTGCCAGTGAAACTGTCTCTTTCAATTGTTGTTTGCCGTTGTGCCAATCTGACCTTCGCTTCGACTGAGAGCACCAGACCCCCTGAGCTGCACATTCTGTACTCTGCTTGTGTCTCCATTAAATTACTTGTTTTTGTTTCATTTCGTTCTATTACACTATTTTTCACAGCAGATAAATATTGTTTAAGATCAATCTTGAAGATCCCATACAGTTGTAACTGACATCGAGTTAAACCGAGATCTTAATTGGTTATTTTGATGTAGTCGACACCTTCAGCTGAAATAACTTACAATGTTGCGCACTAAACTGATACCACTTTTTTACCCATTTGTACATCAGGATCATTCTTACTGGAGCATTTTGGGGGAAAAATGACAATAACAGGAATCTAAACCCAGGTCTTCCTACTGTAGTGTGATGGCTTTAACCACTTCACCTCCTGCTGCCTCCTCCTCTCCTTTGCATTTTTAAAATTATATTTTGTCTCTTTTACCTATGAACCTGTAGCTGCTTCAACAGTTGTTACTACTGTTTTGTAATGAAGAACTTCCAAATTCTAATAATATAGCAACTCTGTTCCATCTGTTTTCAATCCATTCATTTATCCTATCAGTATTTATTTACTACCTGACTTATCTGATGTCGTCTCCGTGAAAAAGTGCAGAGGTGGAAAGTTAAAATGGAATACAGCACTATATAATCACTAAACTGTATTACCGTTGAAGTGGTTGCATTTAGTACATAACTATTAGTGCCGTTGAACAGGCGGGCGCCACAGTGACATTTTCACTTTGTACAGACTCTACAAAATGGTACTTTTATTTGTGCACATATTACACCTACTGGCCTCTGGATGCTGCTTAGTGTCAGGATGACTACTAGCCACTGTACTACTCACTGACCCTGGTTATCACTTTTGTCTATCATGCACAAACTGATGCTTAACATACACATTATTCAGGAGGAAATTACTGAGGCCACAATTCATGTTAATCACTTACTGTCTACTGGTACAGCAGCAGGGCCACCTGTGGGACTATAACCTTTTGTTGGGTTTAAAGTGAGACAGCACGCTAAACAGACATTGACATATTTTTGGACATATTTTGTTTAAAAATGCTGTCATTTTTACAGAAGTGATTTGCCAGAGTATGCTGTTGCTAAAGGTGGACTTACAGTGTACTCCATCTGTTGGTAAAAACACGGTGTTTGAGGCAGTCAGCGTTACATTAAATGTTTATGGTCCAGAAGGATGAATCGGTCACTGTGTCTCAGGTTCTGTAGAGTGAGCGACTTGTGATGCAGTAGTGAAACAGTGTAGTGCAAGCAAAGATTGGCGTGGGGGGTGGTTTGGTTTGGGTGGAGGATGGGTGGGTGATCAGGAAGGGGGGTGCAGGAAGACAGATGGTCAGCCAGTGTGAAGGCAGTCACAGAAACATGCCGACGGTGCGTCGCACACACGGCAGAGCAGCAAATAAGAATCTGCACGATGTCTTCATCACCCATGTCCTTCCTGCCACTGCAGAGTTATCCGTTCTCACGACAGAGAACCATATGACCCAGAAATAAACAGCGGCCTAGATAGAGACCATCCTCAAGAAGGAACTGACAAGATCATGGCAGAAAGCAACTGCGAGCCTTGGGGTTTGTGATCCTGGACCAAATTCAGCCCCCCCCCCCCCCCTTAGCTCTTTGGCCTTTTCGTTTCAGTGTTGCATTTAAGGACATCGTCACCACCAGATGTGCTTAAATAAAGTTCTGAATAATTTTTAAAACGAAACAGTCAAAGAATTCTGCTGAATTATCCATCAAGTATTTTCCAATTTCAATAATCCGTGAATGTTCACAGCTCAGAAGCGCCGTGCTTATCTATTTATACCCATTTAAATTTTACCTAAAATTAAATGGAAGAGAGGTGTGTCGCTGAATTCCAGCACTTTAATTAAATGTTATATTCTGTGGTTTATGAGCACATAAATGCTGGGAATTTGACTTTGCGAGGTCGGCATGCATATAAAATTTAGCAGTTGTGGTTGTCATTCCAGGCATTTGCTATTGTCAGCTGAGCTGCACAAGAGCTCCAGTCAGTCGTGAGTTTTAATTCCTAATTAAACAAATCTAAATATATCCATTCATTATGTTCTGGAAGGATTCATTTTTCAAGCATTGCTGCTGAGTGCTTTTATTTCAATTCTGTGCGCACAGGGAGTCAAGATTTTGTTTGTAGGGCTGCACAGAGAAAAATTCCTCTTAACTCTTCTATATAAAAAAATCTTGCAATGCATCTAAATGGACAGAGACCAAAATGTAGTCAGCAAAGCATTAAGACAATATTCACATAAGGGAAAAGTATAAAATCTACACTTGTGTGTGAGAGGAAGCAAGATCCTGAGGCCAATAATACAGTCTTATTAGATGGTCATGAATATATCTGCAGTTTTTTGTCTTGTACCACTACTGGCTGACAGTTTGATATTCCCAAATCTTCATTAAATCCCAATGTCCATAAAACAGCATTTATATGAAACCCTGTTGATCACATGAAATGTTTTGAAGCCCGTTTTGAATATATCAGTCGACTATTATGATCAAGTGCTAAAGTATCACCATATCAGCAAGAAAATAACGTAATAAAGTCCTGACACGTAGACACTAGAATTTTGTCTAAGTTAAGGATTTATTGTTTCCTTATTAACCGACCATTTCACTGATGCCTCTGTCTAATTCAGTGCTGTTAAGTATACATTATATATATATATATATATATATATATATATATATATATATATATATCAAATCAGGGTAAGTTCTTTGATCAAGGGCACTAAAGCAGACCCAGGGACTCAAACCTAGGTCCTACAATTGCTACTCCACAGCTCTAACCATTATATAGAAATGACTCGATTCTACCTCCTATAGTGCTGTTTCACAATAATACCCCTATGCTAACATTTGGGTATTTTATTATAATAATTTACCACATTTTTAAAAACGTAAACATTATCCATCACACTATTATCATGAACTGCTTAATCCTGGTGAGAGTCACGGCAGTCTGGAGGCCTGAAGCCAATGCCAAAGTCACTGGGTTTCAGGATACGAAACTACCCTCATAGGGAACACTAGTCTATTGCAGGTGGCCACACACAGTCACAAACACACTAGGGGCAAATTAAAATGGGAGGAAGCCAGAGCACCCAGAGCAAACCCATGCAAACACAGGAAGAACATGCAAATTCCACAGCCACTGTGCTGCCTCCTTCAAAATTCCCATGAAACTGTTTTTTGAAATTTTTGTATCCGTTATCCATAAAATAGACATCTTTCTCTTTTTATTTCTCTGTTATTAAAGGGATAAGTAGTTATTTAATATTATGTTGAGCAGTTTTCAAGCGCCATTTATGCAGCTGTATTAATGACCCCTTATAGTGTTGTTTCACTGAACTCCATTTCTCAAGAACACATCAACAGCAATACCTTCTGACCACGGTATCCAGTACCTCCTTTCTTATTTACTCCACTTCACCCTCAGTAGCATTAATCCAACTACTTTTTATTCCGTAACCATATTACCAAACTTCAAAACATCACCAACAGCCCATGCTGTGAATGCACTCATGTTCCATGCATCTGAATAAACCCCTTTGCATCTCATTTGATGCAGGCGAGTGTCAGATTTGGCAAAGAACCTGAACGATGTCTTCCTGGCCCACCTTGAGCAACTGCAGTCACCGTGGAGAATGAAAATGATGATGGTGTCACAATATTTGGGGCATCGGTTGATGCTCCATCCCAACAAAGCTCCCACTGGGTTCCACTCGCCATCAACAGCCTGCCCTTTGCACAGCTCACCTTGGAGCGTTTTGATTTCCCTGCGAACTGCAGGTGGTTTTGTTTCGGAACCCGCCTCTCCCGCTGGCACACTTGGCCGCAGGCCTGGCACGGAGCATGCTCAGTCAGCCGCTACGACTGCCACTACACATATGCACTGTGATAGAACACTGCGGATGCGTACAAGGAGGACCCTCAGAGTAGTCGAGGTGAATTATTTATGATTTACTTTTTATATCCTCTTGTACCCCTTATGATACGTATTTCCCCTTGGTTTGGTGGGACGACGCTGCTTGTTGTTGGCATGTTGCGCGGAGTCTCTCTGCACCAGTGGTTTATACTCTAAAAGGACTGAGGAAAAAAAAGGATTTTTAAATAAAGATGCATCAGTAGTTCTTAAACAAAACAAAGGTTTATTTGCATGCCTAAGTAATGCACTGCTGCATGAATAATGGAATATGCAAGAAAACATCAGAACCATTTCTCCACGGCGGTTTCATACATAAATATGAAAAAAAGCGGAATGATTCACCCCAATCACACAAACCCAGGAAGTCCGGCTGAAGTTTAACATACGCAGCGCACTTGGCTTTTTTCATAAGCCAAACATTCCCTGCCTTGATCCTACAGCGGAAATGAATGCCATTTAATGAAGACAATTTTAATCGATGCGTTAGATGCCAAAATAATTTCAGATGCTGCATAAGAAGAAGGGTCACATAATGCAAAGTCTACTGTAACTGCCAGGTTACTGCACCGTTGTTATACTGGAAGGGAGTTTGTGCACATTTAGAGGTGGATTCTTTCGCTTATAGATCTGAATCAGTTTCTTAAAAAACCCGAATCACTGATTCGTAGAGTATAATGCACCATTTCACCGCATCCGCCAATGTGCCTTTGCCTGCCCAGGCTTGGCTGAAATAATTGCAAGCTTGGTCAAAAAAACCTTAACTGGGTCATTGAAAGCACCAGTGTGAACATGTCCTAAATAAGGAGGGGTCCCTTGGTGTGTAAATACATCATTAACGTGAAGCAAAGCTACTGCACAATGACAAATATGTCTCACAGAAATCAACTACTCCTAACAGTAACAACTGAAGCTACTGAGATTTTTATCAATTGTCCCTTTGGCTCAGGGGCTCATAATGAAGAAAATGTCTGGTGATTCTTATTAAAGGTGATCACCGTGTTTTTACCAGAGGATCACAAACCCATACATCCCTGGGAAGACGAGGAGCTTTGTAACACCCTCCGAAAAGTCATTTTTGCCACCAGGTCTCGTCCGACTGGGCCTCCGCTGCCTTGCCAGGTAGTGTCACGATAAATAAACGCCACGAGTGTGTTTCGAAAACAGAAACTGTTCGCGGGTCCAGCTTCTCCTCGAGTGATGTTCCAAAGTCCCTTGGGGTGGCGCTCTGCTCCGGCATCTCACTTGTCAGTCACTTATATAGCCACCCAGATCTACAGGGGCAGTTACTTCTTCCAAATTCAGTCCATTCAGCCTCACTGGAAGCTTTTCCTTTGATGGGCCCTGTGAGGTGACAGTTGGAAAATTCTTAACACTACTGGCCACCTGCCGATAGCCCTTTTCGCGGGTCATTCGTGCTTATCACTGTAACTCCACATAAAACTCCTCACACTCGATAAGCTGAGTAGGCTTTCCTCAAAACACTGTTGATACCATAGTAATGGAAATGGCATCTAATGCCGATGGCCTACCGGGGTTTCCCGTGGAGGGATGAAAGTAGAAAACAGTGTCTTTGATCCCATGGAAGATTAAGCTGTGTGTTTCCTGGGATGCGTGGTTCACTTTTTTCTTGTCCCTGAGTTCATTTTCCTGGATACAGAGATTAACTGCTGGATCTCCTTTCAGATCCTCTCCAAACACAGAGGTACCTCAAGTACAGTAGACAAAAGCCGCCACTGGAGAGAGCCGTTGGAGTCCTTATGGGACTAACCTGACGGTCACATTCGGTAGACAGAAATAGCCAGGTTCACCTTGGACACAGGAGACACTCAAGTCTGTTGTTGATGGAGAGGCAGTGCAAAGGGGAAAAAAGGGGATTGTCCATGTTGGCTATCAACCTCAGACAAAGGATCAAGTTCACTCCAGCCAACAACTCTGTTTCATCCCCCATAACAGCGACGGCTGGGCCGACAGGGATGAGGTGGTGGAGGGCTACGAGCAGGAGGCGGTGGGCGGCATCACGGTCAAGCTGCAGTCGGCTGAGGTCACCTCCTTCGACGAGTACTTCCTGAAGCTGCGCCTGGACACCAATACGAGGAATCCGTGGTTCACCGAGTTCTGGCAGCATCGTTTCCAGTGCCGCATCCCCGGACACCCGCAGGAGAACACCAACTTCAAAAGAAACTGCTCAGGTAAGGAGAGACTCCTCAGCCCTCATAAGGATGTGCTATTAGTGGGGAAATTACTGTGGTATTTTCTTGATTTCTCTTTCCTGAGGGATGGGTCTAAAATTGGTAACACTGGTCACTACCGGAACAGTTATATGTAACATTCAATTGTTTGTCCAGATAAAACATTTAGAATTGTTGTGAAAAGATGGAAGTTTGAACATCTTTCCTGGCAGCCATCCTAAGTATTTCCTGTAGAGATTCCTTGTTTGTGCTTTAAAGTGTAATTGAGTGTATTTATTGTTAAATGCATAGTAGAATTGTTTTTCTAATATTTTAATGTTCTTGTTGTTTTTGTTTTTTCAACTGTCCTTTCTGCCGACAAAGCTGATCTAGGTAAATGAGATATTTCTCATAGAGTTCTTAGCTTAACAGTCGGTGTCTCCAAGTGCTGCTCAGCAGCACACACCCGGCATATGGGCTCAGCCAGTTGTCAGACAACCTGAAACATTGCTCAATAAGCAAGTTTTCAATTAATTAAATATAATTTTCGACTTTACGCGTTCATACATTTTGAACCATCACAACATGTTTTCCTCCAGATTTCATTTTTCCATCATTTAGTGCTGTTGTCGTGTCACATTTCATAGACACGCATTGGCAATAAAGTCCTTGACTATTTTACTGCATCAGTCCCACATTTTTTTTTTACAACTTCTAAGAAAGCTTCATTAGTTCTAAAAGCTTCATTATTCCTGTTTATTAGTTTTATCATCTCAAAGCTCTTCTTGGACACAGTTGCAACTTGCTCTGCATCTTGACCTAGTTGTTGGAGGCAAATCTGTTCACATTAAATTGTTCATAACTTGCTATGATAGATCTGTACAGCAATGTAGATATAGTTTGCCGTTGTGTCACATCTATTGTTTTTTTACATAGAGCTCCAAGATGGTAAGTGTGTATTTAATAATGAATAGCTTTTCTAGCACTGTACTGCGGCACAGAAATGGAGGTCAACTGGTATATAATGCTCTGGGCCAATAACACGAATGACGCTCATAATTAAATCGGAGATCATTGGATCTCCGCGATTCAAATGTGTGGTCTAAATTTGTCATTTACTGAGATGTGTGTCTAACCATTGCAGAATGGTCTACATGAGAAACAGTGAAACCGGTTTCAAGATAAAAACTATTTCTTCCATATTTCTTCCATGTTGTTGTAAATATTCAAAAGCTGTTGAACAAACCACCATCCTCATCAACCCACAGTGTTCAGTTTTACGTTACATCTTTGAATAATCTGTATAGGAGACTCATTTTCAATCAGGTGCAACATTTGAGTGGTGATGCGTATAAATATGGAAAAATCATTTGCAATTGACTGATTGACTAAAGCATCTTCCTCAGCCAAATATGAACATGAAGAGGACAAAACTGTCACTAAAAAGTTCTAGGCTTGGAGCATTTATCTTTTGACCTCTGACATTATGAGAGCTATTGGGTTATTTTATGCACCAAATACAAAAAAAAACAAAGAAAAAACTGGAAAAACTGATTACATGGTATTTCTTTGTGAATTCCACCTGGTCCGGTCCTGTTGTATTAAAATACCCCAATAACATTCCGTTTTGTAAGCCACGCTGCACTGCCTCTCTGCATGTCACCCGGAGGCTGATGCCCATGTCCTGACCAGTGGCGCCTCTACACATTAATGCATCCGCAAAGAGAGATGTGGGGTTCCTTTAAAAACCTCACTGTCATAGTAAGGGTGTGTAAAGGTTCACCTTCATAGTGCAACTTCACCATAAGCACCAGTATGTACCCATCATTCCCCAGTTAGGCCAATTATTGAACTCACAGCCTGGAAAACCCAGCACGGGGCTTAAGGAGGACCTGCTGACTTAACCAGGTGAAGCAGATCTCAGCAGGAGGTAGAGCTCCCCCGCTTGAATTTCAAGTACTGCACAGGGTCTTGTGTGCAAATACAGAATGAGGTGTGAGGCTTTGGATGTCCTTTTCTGAAAAACAAATCCAATACTTTTGGGAGGTATATGTATAATAAGTTCTAATTCTTACAGTTCTTCATAGTCACTGCAAAAGTCATCTAGCAGTAAATGATGAAGACAGTCACTGCGGCACACGGGGAGAGACAGAACACGCACTTCTTCACAGGGCGCACAAGTCTGACCAGTTCATACCATTCATTACAGGTCAATACAGTTCAGACACACAACTGTACGTGACCCACACCTGGACACCATGCCTGGTTACGATCAACAAACATGAAGTTGCCAGGATATCACTATTTGAGCTCTTGTCTATGGGTTGAGGACCCTTTCCCCCCAAAGCAAGAAGCTGAGCATACAGATCTGTCCTGACCACTGTTGACCCTCACCCATGAGTTCCAATTGAAACACTGAAATCCCATAATTCAGCCTTGCCTCCTCTTGTCCTGTGAACCAATGCAGTTTTTTACAGTTGTCTTTATGTAAAAACAGTACACAGCTCCATTTTTTCTGATCATTTCTCATTTGTTATGTAATTACGGAACAGCAACTCAACCAATAGCTCTGGGTCTTGACAGACATACTGAAGGAATGATGCACTGTAGGTTATACTGCAGTATGAAGGTGATACTGCTGTAAAGGTCATTGTTAGGTATGACATGCAGTGGACATTTTCTTGTGTACCGCACTGCATATTGGAAGGACGTTGCTGCATAATAACTCGTAGTTGAACTAGAAGTCATATGAATTCCTAATCGTATAAAAAAAATCTTTAATCCATTTTCAGTGGAACAGCACAATCCGATAGTTCCAGTCGGTCTGCATTGGTATTTATGTGTATACTAACAAACAGAAAAAATTTATTTTTAATTCTTGTGGTCCATTTTTGAGAGAACATGGTCTGGGAATAAAAGTTGGCTGTAACATTTTACCTCCTGCAGCTTTCTTTAACAAGTTCTCTGACTATATAAACCACTAGTTAAAGGACGTGTTACCCCAGTCATAATTGAAAAGAAAACTTTTGCACGTGTTCTAATGTTGTGAAAGCAAATTATCAAAATATATTACATGTCATATACCAGTGGACACCACTGAATCCTTATTCAACTGGGTGAAATGCTCCAAATGTGGGACAGCTCTGGTTGGCCATAAAATAAAAGGGCCCACACACTCATCCAGTTGTTTTTTTTTTTAAGTAAGAGCAAATGAAATCCTTTGAAAAGAAATATTTAAACATCAATATTTTATTCCACATTTTCAGGCTGACTAATCTGCTATACACACAAAATTCATCTCCCAGACAAAATACACAGACCAGTTGTAGTGCTTGACAGAGCTTCATGCCAGCTTAAAGGTGATAGCAATGCATTTTGAACTTAAATGAAAATATTTTCCTGAAAAAGTCCTGACTGATAATCTGATTGGTTGTAAAAATACTGCCATTCATTATTTTATAAGTAGCATTTACCAGCCAAAATATTAGTTCCATCGATTATATCACAGAATGAGTCATATGCCATAAACTGTATAGCACTACTGAATTTCATAAGCAACATTTCTCCTACATAAACAGAAATAGTATTTTAAAATGTATTTTCTTTTTTGATTTCACAATATAGAACAACAAAAATTCAGTCCCAAGCCAAATCTGTAAAAAAAAAAACTCCAGAAACAACAGAAAATCAGAGCTGTCCAGCTACTTTTGCAAATGCTTTGGAATTTAGAGCATTTAATAAATACAGAAGTCAATGTGATCTATGAATGCACCAGCAACGTGGAGGAAGGTACCATAAAGTTCTTGTGGCCTATATCCCTGATGCCTGTTGCTGACAGGACACAGAGCATCATGTTTTATCTTCTTCTGGAACCAGATATACTGTTTTATCTAATCTCAGAGCAGAATAAAGGGTTCTAAATCCATTGCCTATCACCTGCAGCTGAAACGCCTTCTTTCATGATAGAGTGTCCAGCGACAAAACCTGCTGAAGTCTCCCTCCAAGTTAATATCTCCCACCGCGGTTCTAACACCCCCCTCAGTGTGGTAATGCACCAGCATCACTACAGGTTTGCTGCACACGGATGATTCGTTGTCCTGCTCATTCTACAATAATCTGCTTGTCACCGAAATGGATGTCGCGGATTAGATGCTGCGCCGGCGCCGCCGAACGGAGATCGGATTGCCGTTTCGCATAGTCGAGCCCACCTGTAACGCACCATTTCACACCGTCTGTCCTTTTACATGCGTGTCTATGGGGAGGTAGAGCGCACGCCTGCCTGTTGCCCTTGGCGATGGAATGAAGGATCTCTGGACACCCTATCGTTGCCTCTGTGATGTGCAGATTATATTGTGCTGCAGGCGTCAAAGCGTTTGGCAAAATCTCACTGACTATTCCAGTTTTGCTGCTTGTGTGTCGAGTTTCTCTACCTCTTAAACGTTTTTTTTCCTCTCCTTTTTAATAGTCTACCGCATAAGTCACCCTGAGAAAATGAGTACTGTTGTCATATTACAGAGGGAAGTGTCCGGGTTCATCCCCAGCTGAACGACAATTGCGGCACTGCACGTTGCTGCCGAGACCTATAAATGCAGCATAATATAATTTTGGCTATGACTTGCGCAGCACCAAATATATTTTGCACTAGGTTTAGCCAATAAGATAAGAAAATATACTTTTTCTCCACCATGCACACTCCATTAATCCTTTTTTTATCCTGCAATATATCTGCAGGTTATGAGAGCCTCGAGGACAACTATGTTCAGGACAGTAAGATGGGCTTTGTGATCAACGCCATCTACGCCATGGCACACGGTCTGCACGACATGCACCAAGAGCTGTGCCCTGGGCATGTGGGCCTCTGCGACGCCATGAAGCCCATCGATGGGAGCAAACTGCTGGACTTCCTGCTCAAGACCTCCTTCGTTGGCGTGTCCGGCGAGGAGGTGTGGTTCGACGAAAACGGCGACTCGCCTGGAAGGTAATGCCTCTTGCTGGGTCATTTTTGCCATGTTGCTTAGCAAGTGCTTTCGTGCATCACGGCAGGATTTCGTTCACCTTCCTCAGGTACGACATCATGAACCTGCAGTACGTGGAGCCCAGTCAGTATGACTACATCAACGTGGGCTCCTGGCACGAGGGTGTCCTCAACATCGACGACCATAAGATCCTGATGAACCGCAGCGAGATGGTGCGCTCCGTCTGCAGCGAGCCCTGCTCCAAAGGCCAAATCAAGGTACACCAATGGGGGCGCTGGCCACCCCCCATAATTTGTCTATTCCATCTGGGTGGATTTTAATACTTGTGAACCTGTTTTAACCATCCGTTACACCCCTCCTCTGTCCTTCCTATATTTACGGCCCCGTTTGTTAACAATGGGCCCTCTTTGTTTTGCAGGGGGCTTGTTGTGTTTTTGAAAAAAATCTGTTTTTTTTACTATTTATTTGCTTATTCAACACCTTTTTCCAAAGCAATTTTGTTTTATATACTAAACTACTAATAGCATGGTACACAAACGATAGTTTTTTAATGCACATTTTAGAAGTGCAAGCCTACATCAGGGTGTGCATTTGCAGTTTAGTTGGACAAACAAGATAATTACAAATCAGCCTGAACATATAAAAACACATTAAAATTGTTTATCATAAACACCCACCTGTCTATATTTGCGAAGCCAGTAATTAGCATTTATTACCTGCTACTATTTTCATTTGATGGTGCCTAATGCATCCTGGTCTGAATAGACTTTCCACCTGTGCCACACTGAAGGTGTTTGTTGTACCTCTCTCATGTAGTGCAGTGTAATACTTATCTGTGGCTTGAAACGTGTTCTGGAAGCCCACAGGTCACGGGTTCAGAGCGGTGTCTTTGCAGTCATGCCACGTTTCTTATTTGCACAGACAATGTCACATGTGCTCATGTGTGTGTTGCCCCCCTCCGCAGGTGATCCGGAAAGGTGAAGTGAGCTGCTGCTGGATCTGCACCTCCTGCAAGGACAACGAATTTGTGCAGGATGAGTTCACGTGCAAAGCCTGCGACCTGGGCTGGTGGCCGAACGAAGAGCTGGAAGGTACGTTCGAGAACTGCCGTGAGTTGTCCCCCACCCCAAGTCAGCCTCCATCACTGCAGTGCATCTTCATTGGGTCACAAGGGATGCTGGCAGTGTCCAATGATGAAAAGCCTGCAGGTCGTCACAGTCCGAAGCAGAAAGTTTACCTCCGCGGTGTTTTCGCCTCACCTTTGCACTTTCTTCCCGACGGTCGTCGAGATCTGAGACACATCACCCAACAACACCACTCATATTGAGACAGATTGGCTTCCCGCTGTGCTGAAATTGTAGAATCCAAAACTGAGAAACGTTTTTCACAATGCTGAGCTTGTGCTGCTCCGCTTTGCATCCCTGTGCTATTTTCAACAGGATAATAGCTGCCGCAAGGTGATCCATCACTGCTGCACACTGTCCCCTTTCTGTGGCTCCATAAAGGTCCACTTTAAACCTGTCTCAGATGTTCTGTGGTGCTCTGTGTCCAGGGCTGAGCACATATCATGCTGAATCAAATCAGAACAGACAATATAAAACATTTATTTCCTTTATGCAGGACAGAAACAATATTAGGTGACATTACCAGTTTTAACATCAACAGGGAACAGGAATATTACTGGGAATAATTACAGAAAGCGCACCTAAGATTACCCAAGGCAAGTCTACCGTCTGTGCTTGTTGTCTGCAGCTCATGTTAATGGCAACAACGTGTTGAGAACCACTTGAAATTTAGACTCATATCATGATATCGATAAGCATTAGTGAAAATACGCCGAGTTCTCTAAGAGTCATGAAAGTCCATCACAGAGATTTATAGAAGTACATGCAAACATGCTGGAAAAATAAGTTACATGTTAATAAGGAGCGAAGACATTTATATGATAAAGTATTTAAATATTTTAAAAAATGTGTTTATATACAGTAGGACAAATATATATAGACACCAGGAGCTGCTTGCTTATTAGACATTACCAGATTAAGAGGATTATTGTCAAAAAGAATAATTTTTAAAAAAATGCATTTGGTAGCATTATTTTTTTTCTTTTAAACAACCCGGGCAACAAAAGCTATTACTAATTCAAACGATTCTAATAATACTGATTGGTTTTTTTTTGCAAAGCATAACAGCTGACATCAGGTTTCATACCAGGGTAGCCTTCTAATGTGTTTTTTAAACATATCTATATTGAGAACCGATTGGTAATGTGTTACGGGAGTTTGGAATTTGAAGATGGCAGTAGGAGTGCGGTGGTGTTTCGAAATTCGAGGAGCAGAAGGGATTCATGGAACAAGCGGAAACGCAGTCAGAACAGCGAGCAGAACCCGAGGCCCCTAGGAGTGAAAAAGAATAGCAGAGAAGACAGACAGTAAACAAATTCACACTGTCCGCCTGAGTCACGGGCGGTTTGTGATATTCTGACGGTGGCGCCTGTCCGCAGTCATTGAGGTTTATGGCGGCCTCGCTCAAGCCTGCCGCAGTCTGGCCGCCTGCATTGTCTTTGGACTGTCCCCAAATGGGGTGCAGAGTGGGGGGTGTGTGCTGGTTATTTTTAGTTGAACTGAAAACCTACTTTAGCACATGGTGAATTTTCAGAGCTGAAACCGAGGTGCCAGGTTCAGACGGCTTATTTAGGACGCGAGAGGTGATCCAAAGTGGCGGTGCAGCGTTTCATAATTCGCAGTCCAACTAACTTGGTTAACAGAAAACACCGAATGTTTAATGCTGTTTAGCGACACTAAATTTTGGCCGTTTTCATTTGAGTCAATAGGAATATTTAATAGTTAGTCAGGCGTATTTAAAGTGGCTGAAAATACGCCGGTTTCACCCTCAACCCTCATTCAAGACTTAAAAATTTTTGTCCTGGGATGTGAATCAGCAGCACTTCTGCTGCACAAGTCCAGCTGATTACCTATAGCCACATCTGCTGCCTTTGTCTCCATGTTCTATTAAGAAAATGTTCAGTCGTACAGTTAAAACAGGCAGAAATCATATCCTCCCGAGACCCAACTTGAAAAGGATTTATTTGTAAGATTTGCAGAAAGTTGCCCAAGCCCTGCCACTAAACACGTTTGTTACACAGCGCACTGCAACTCCCGCGTTGTTGAAAATACAGTTTGGAAGAGACACTTGGAAATAAATAATAAATGTCCCCCACAAACATAATTGGTTGGGTCTCAGGAGGGTATAGAATGTATATATAGGAAACATGTCCATATCCAAGAAATAGTACTGTGAAGAAAATTTCCACGTGTGAAGCAGTTGTGCTGGATGTAAATGGTTTATTAATCAGTTCCTTATGTTTCCCCCTTCAGGTTGTGAACCTATTCCCTTGAGGTACCTGGAGTGGAGCAATGCAGAGTCCATAGTGGCTGTGGTCTTCTCCTGCCTGGGCATCCTGGTCACCATGTTCGTGACCTTCATCTTTGTACTGTACAGAGACACTCCAGTGGTGAAGTCCTCCAGCCGTGAGCTGTGTTACATCATCCTTGCCGGAATCTTCCTGGGCTACGTCTGCCCCTTCACCTTGATTGCCAAGCCCACCGTGGCATCCTGCTACCTGCAGCGCCTCCTGGTTGGCCTCTCCTCTGCCATGTGCTACTCGGCCCTGGTGACTAAGACAAACCGCATCGCGCGAATCCTGGCCGGCAGCAAGAAGAAGATCTGCACTCGCAAGCCACGCTTCATGAGCGCCTGGGCCCAGGTGGTTATCGCGTTCATCCTCATCAGCGTCCAGCTCACCCTGGAGGTCACGCTCCTGATTTTGGAACCACCAGAGCCCATAAAATCATACCCCAGCATCCGGGAGGTCTTCCTCATCTGTAACACCAGCAATGTCGGTGTGGTGGCTCCACTGGGCTACAACGGCCTGCTCATCATGAGCTGCACATACTATGCCTTCAAGACTAGAAACGTCCCAGCCAACTTCAACGAGGCCAAGTACATTGCCTTCACCATGTACACCACGTGCATCATTTGGCTGGCCTTTGTGCCCATCTACTTCGGCAGCAACTATAAGATCATCACCACCTCGTTCTCCGTGAGCCTCAGCGTGACTGTGGCCCTGGGCTGCATGTTCACGCCCAAGATGTACATCATTATTGCCAAGCCTGAGAGGAACGTGCGCAGTGCGTTCACCACCTCGGACGTGGTGCGCATGCACGTTGGCGACGGCAAGGCCAACTGCAGGACCAATAGTCTGCTTAATATGTTCAGAAGAAAGAAAAACGCCCCCGGAAATGCAAAGTGAGTTGATTCGATTCGGCCAGCAGAGCTGATGATCTATATATTTACAGTCAGTGGCTGAATATCTAAAGCAGCCATATCTACACGTTCTTTAAATCAACTGAATGTGCACGTTGTGATTCTGTAAAAAATATTTTTGTAATGATAATGTCTAATATCTACTTCTGATAATTGGTTAGGAAGAATTTACACATTTATGAGAAAATGTACATGTGTAGATTGTGTCAGATTTTGTCTCACAATGAAATGCAGTAACACCTGGACTAGCGCTCTTGAAAAACGGAGCACTAAGCGATATAAGAGGTCACTAATACATAATATATGTCAAATAATATGGCATAAGATTTTGCATAAAAGGATCTTTAAAACTGCGCTTGCGTAGCATTATGTAAAACAAATCATATACATTTTTAATAACAGCAAATTAACACGGAAGACAGTCTGTTTATGCATTACAATTGTATTTGTTTTGAAATATTTTTAATACAGTAAATTATTATGATAAATTGCTCAAAGGGCTGGAATAAAAGGGCACATTTGCTGGACACTCGCTAATCGAGGTATTACTGTACACCATACCAGAGAAAATATGTGACTCCGTGACTTCTAACTTCAGAGTGATAAAACTTCAAGCAACGGCATATGATTCTTTTCACAGCTGATGGCTGAGGTTAGCTTAGTTTTCAGAATAAGTCAACTGATTAACTTTTGTAAGAGATTAGTTACACCTGGACACTTTTATGAACTAAGATACGTAACGCAGGTGGCTAATAAACTCCAGGATGCCCTTAACCACCCCCAGCAAAAACAAAGCGTTTGATTAAATTCATTCATCACTCCCAGTGTCCTCTGCAAGCAACTTTTGGCTTTTGTGAGAGAATGACGGTTCCAAATTTAGAACCTGGTGAGGGTGTAATGAAGTTTATTTAAACTAATATGTCCACATAGAGTGCTATTGTCTTTTTTTGCTGTAATGTTGCTGTGTAGTGAATTGATGCACTTGAAGCAGAAATGCTGTGTGTGTGTGTGTGTGTGTGTGTGTGTGTGTGTGTGTGTCCACCCCTCTGGATCCTCTGAAGTAACAGTCGTCTTTATTCTGTTCATAGTTCTAATGGAAAGTCTGTGTCATGGTCTGAACCAGGTGCAAGACAACCACCCAAGGGGGAGCATATGTGGCACAGGTTGTCTGTACATGTGAAGAAACAGGAAACAGGCTCCAATCAGACAGCCGTCATCAAACCCCTAACTAAAACCTCCCCAACCACTGGCCTCCATTTTTCTGACCTCAGCACCAAAACTCTGTACAATGTGGCCGAAGAGGAGGAGGGCGACCCCGTTCGGTACAACCCGCCCACCAGCCCCCCTGTGATGATCAGCCGGCCCCCGTCTGGGCCTTCTAAGGACGGGGATGGGCTGCAGATGTACATGACACAGCACCTGCAGAACCGCCTACTCCCCCAGCAGGTCGACCTCGGCCAGCTGCAGGAGATGGTGGACAAGTTCAACGCCAACATCCCAGACATCCACGACCTGATCGACCTCCAAGGGCCGGGCAACGGGGTTCGACCCGCCTACCCGGCCCACACGGTCCAGCAGCAGGTGCTGCCCCTGCCCCTGACCGCTTACGAAGAGCTGCCCACCTCTCCCGAGGACGAGGCGGACAGCGAGCACTTCAACCTCATTCTTAGCTACATGGGAGACGACGTCCGTGTCCACGAAGAGGAAGAGGAGGAGGAGGAGGAGGAGGAGGAGGAGGAGGAAGAGATGGCCCGAGTGAAGATGGCCATCGAGGACTCCCCTGCCCTCACACCTCCGACCCCTTTCAAGGATTTACTGGACACGGGCGCCTCCTTCAACAACTCGCCTGTGTCGGAGTCGATTTTGTGCACACCTCCCAGCGTGACGTACGCGTCCATCATCCTGAGAGACTATAAGCAAAGCTCATCCACTCTGTGATATCACGTACAAAATGTCCGCTCGCTGTCCATTTGATTAAAAAAATAATAATAATTTCGGAATTTCGGGGTTGGCCGGGCGCCTCTGTTGGACGAACTGTGGGAGTAAACAAAAGTTTTCGGGTTCTGAAACCATGAGTTGAAAAGCACTGGAAAGGTTGTCGTCGGAAGCCTGTTTGTATCCGTATGGTGAAGGAGACAAGCTGCAACAACGCAGAACATATGGATCCAACTGGACTGGTTCTTACCAAAAGCGTAAACCTGTTTTCTGTGCAACAGAAGAAAACAAATTGCAAAAAAAAAGAAATGTTGAGATGAAATATGTATGTAATTAATAACGAATTAAGTGTTTGTACCTATTTATTATACGTAGAAGAGACGTTTATCAATAGTAACCTGTCTTGCCATGACATTATGTCGTCGATGCTGATTATTCCGATCGGTACAACCTGCCGTTAATGTAAGTGCTCTTCGGTGCCAATAGATAATTTACGTAACGTTTATTTATATTTACATCCAGTACGAGGAAATCTTTTTTTCATACATAGACGAATTTTCGACAAAGAATTTTCTTTTAAATAAATATGAGGTCGCTTCAAATGATGTGCAGTTAAAATCCTCATCATAGTGGGGCTAAAGGATTAAGTCCAAGATGTATTTTAGTGAAGTTGAACATAACGCGTTTTTGTGTTTATTATCTGTTTATATCACTGAGTAGCCATTTGGAGAATTTGTAATACTGTCAAGACTGTCTTTTTTAACTCAGACACAGTGTTTGTAAAATGATTATTGCTTACACACTTAACATAGGTACCATTTTGTCCATAGGGGCTGTGTGTAAACATGCAGACGTTCGGAGGGGTGTTCGGTAATGTTCATTCGACTACTTCATGGCATTTATCATTTTAATAACCATCTTGTTTGACTTCAAACTTCAAGCATGCCTGCTTCTTAGGTTCAACACTGGTGCTGCAGACACACACATACACACACACACACACACACACACACACAAATATGTATAAATGCCTCATAGTAGTCTTATGAATGTTTTTGGAAGCTTACTAATACTATTATGTAGCCTTATGTATTGCTTACTTAGGTGGTATAGAGCTTTCCCCATTCAAACTCGCCCGGTCATAGAATGCCTTCCAACTCTTTAACAGCGATATAGGTCTGATCTGTTGGGCATTATTGAAATACAGTTGTCAGTTGTAGTATGTTTACAATGCATGCCACTGTGTTTTTTTGCGATGGAGGAAAAAGCTTTGTGATGCTCAGCGCAGACCGATCCCTGAAGTGAAACGTTACCGAATTGGGAAATATGCACAACTGGACTGTATCGATGATGCTCTGTGAACTAAGGTGTACGGCAAATGTTTGCTTTATTTTTTGGCTAAGTTTTGGGATGACTTTTCAGATCAGCGTATAAAAAGTCGTAGCTTTAAATGACATGAGTCAAGTTGATGCTTTTAAGGTGGTGCATTTGTTATCTTCTTAGAAAGGTCTTATAGAATTAATTTTCAGCTGTAATTAAGTACTTAATTCTAAGTGGGTACATTAGCATATATAAATGTAGTGGCCAGAGTATTAATGCATAAACCTATTCTTGTTATTAAGGATTCATATAAATTAAGTCTGTAATATGTAAAGAGTTTGAGAACAAAACCACGCGTAACACGTTAAGTAAGAAAAGTAACCTCTTTGACATGGTCAGAGCTGTAGTGGAAAGAGAATTATGTCAGGATTTATCAATTTGTAAAATAAATATCTTTTAGGTAAAAAAAAAAACTGTGTCTGCATATAGTGAATCCTGTAACACTGGAAAGTTGCTGTACTGATGGGTCCAAATGAGCAAATGGAAAAAAATGGAAATTTTCCCCAAAACTTTTTACCACTACATTTGGTTAAAAGTTCTTTCCTATGAGTTGTTAAAAGATAATTTCTATAAAAAAAAAATGACCATGCAGCAATGATTTCTTAATCAAAATTTGAAGGGCAATGTTCTTTATGTATTGCATATAAAACACTTTTTTTTTTTTTTTTTTTAACCAGAGAAGTGCAATAAAAAAAAAATGTGCATGAGAACCTGTCAGAGCATCCAAGCTGCGAAACAGTGTCACCTACTCATGAATTACGGCCATCTTTGCCAGGGCTCATAGCGCAGAGCTACGCCAAAAGAACATGGACATCACAGCCAAACAATCAGATGACCGACTCCAAGGCGTGCCAAAAAAACTGGATTCAGTGGGCAGCAACGCAGCATCGAGGGGCAAATCAAAACTATACCCATCTGGCCTTGTGAACCAGAGCTGGCAAAACCCCTGGCTTGAATCAGAACCAATTTATTAAGTTGTCTGGGTTGAGAAGAGAAGATTACAGTGATGGTGTGAGCAAGCACCTTGTGCCAAGGCAACAGTCATCTTAAAAGAGTAGTGTTCCCACTTGGTCCTTGTAGTGTGAAGTGGGAGTTGAGGGGGAGGTGGAAACTCAATCGAGACATTACTCGCCTTTTTCCAACAGCCGACAGTGATAATTATTGTCAACGTACGCCGTCTTTAAGAATATGTCATATGAGCTTTAAGAATATTCTTTTTTGCCCTTTTATTTCCACAAAGGTTCACATCTGTTTAACAAACTAAGGCTAAACAAAAGTGGAAGGAATTATACATTATAAATTATAAACGGTCTCTGGATGATTTTGGTCTTGTTTTTTTTTTTTTTTTCCCCGAGTAAGGCCTGAAATGAACAGGACGTTTTTACCTGAGGAAGACATGAATGTGGAGACGGTGTCGAAGGAGTGGACCCCACAACGCTTGGAGAAATGCACAACTCCACATCCTTTGCTGCTCCGTTCCCCCTGTTGCTTCTGCTCTGTCTACGGCGGTTTCCATAGAAACCCACCCACATAAAGTCCCTCAATAAGGAGGAAAAAACACTTGTTAGTCTTCTTGATAGACCCTCATGTAAAAGTGTAGCGAGAATTACACTTGGACACATGAGACAGGTGCCTTATGGGCTGGTCTGCTGCAGAGGCCTCAACTCCAGTTTCCACGTGAATAACACAATTGCTCGGGGGCTGAAATTGTTCAGTTGCTGTGATGATGGAGGAAACGATCATCGCGTACTTCAGCTGGTTCTCCAGAAGGAGTGAAGTTTCCTCGCAGTCCTTTGGACAGACCATGGAATATTGGATATGATGTATCACTAAATAGCAGCATTAAAAATGACACCGTTGTGGGTGCTTGTGTTACCGTTCCTACCTAACGCAGGTGGGGAACGTACCAGGGATGTTGTACTGTGACACCATTGGTAGGAAGCAGAAGTGTGCAGCAGAATTTGACAAATGGGGTTTATTGTTAAAGGGTGTTCCAAGGTTGTAGTCACTACACAGGCAAGGGTCAGATCCAGAAGTCAGAAGTACAAGAGGTGGTCAGACTAAGGCAGCGGTCAAAGACAAGCAAGGGTCGGTAACAGGTAAGGCTAACAGGAGAGCTGCTCGGTACACTCCGTGATAACACAGGCAATACTTCACACCAGCTTGCTGGGATACACAGGTTTTATACCCTGCTAGGGGAAACAAGGAGCAGGTGCTGGCGATTCTGGAGCCGGGCGGGGTAGCAGGCGGAGCAGAGGGCGTAACATGTACCTTTGGCTGGATAAATTATCAAGTAATATTGGTAATGCGGGTGAAAACTCAACTTTCAACCATTTGTATTATTACTGTTGGTGTTGCATTCAGTTTTACACCAGGCCCGTGATTAAATCAAAAATACGTAGTGGGCCACATTAAAGCACGGGTGTTTCTCGCAGGGCAAATAGGGGGGTCTGCCATGAATATAATTACACTTCACAATTTGCGCGTCCATTCAAGTGAGTGGGTAGGCTTGCCAGGTATTTTTCTTTCCAAAGTGTTTGAATTTTAAAGCCCTAAATAGGAAAATCAGTTTTGACCTGACCAGTATGAAAACCAGTTTCAATTTGATCACGGTTAACCCATCTTAGGTTTTAATGAAAACATATTGAATGATTACATCATGCCTATGGTCTGCGTGGTAGCACAGCGGGCAGCCCTAGTGCATCACAGTCCTGGGTGTAGGTTAGGACCCAAATGTTCTTCCTGTGTTTGCATGTGTTCCCCATAGTTCAAAGATATGTGTTTCACGTGAATTTGCGGTTCTTAGTTGCATTTATTTTGTGTGTGTGTGTGTGAGTGAGTGAGTGTGTGAGATTGCATCCTACTTAGAGTGTGCCCTTCCTCGCAACCTGTGTTTCTGGAATAGTCTACAGACCCTGCAAGCCTGCACTGGACAAGCAGTTAGAGATGGACGGGTGGATGGATGGAATCCTCTAGGTTAGATTTTTAGGAACTCTGAATACTGTTGACTGACCTGGTTCACCGCAGGAATCGGTGTTTTACAATCTGTAACTGTACAGGCTGTCATTCCTACTGTGACCCCCCCAAAGTAGCAGCTGTTCCACATACAGTATCTGTCCAACCCTGTGTTGTGCTTTTGTATTCTGTTTCAGTTTCTTCTCAGTCCTAAAATTGTTCTGATTTCCCACAGGTTTGACCTAAATTTCACTTTCCAGTTTTGTCTTTTTCATATTCCTCAGTAAGTATATACTATCTTATTTCCTCCTATTACAATATTAACAAGAATATATCTTACATGACTTAAGGTCAGATCATGTAACCTGAATGTCTCTGGTTCAGGTCTCAGGATGGTACCTTTTACTGGCCTACTGAAATTGCTTTAAAAATTACTACTGAGTGCTAAGAACTTTAAGTCTAAGGGTGGCTCAGGAAATAACACATATCACATATTTTAGCTCTTTTCAAGTTTCTATGTAAAGACACAGAATTAGGAAAGACCAGTAAATCAGTTTTTTTTCTTTATTGTAATTAACTTTTCCTGATTGTTAAAGATGAACAGAATCCTTACATTTTTTGCTATGAAAAACTGCAGAACTGTGACGGTCCAGTGATGGAAGTATAGAAATCATTGACTGTAAAAAAAAAAAAGTGCTTCAGGTTTTGCCAGTAAAAAGAAGGTTTAGTTGTACGGTAACATATTTCATATATCAGGTTTACGTTCTGCTCAAGCAGAATCCTCAGTAAATTATTAAAGACGTCTATCAGGAAATACCAAAGGAAACACCGTATTTTCAGTTTGTACGGCTAGGAGGGCATCATTTAAGGCTCTCGTTGCAAGTGAATGTTAAGTTACATAATGTGTTACAGCTTATCTAAGTATTCTGGGGGGAGACCAATGAAAAACACACTTGGCTGTGCGAACCACATCTCAACTTTTGGTTGCCCTAAGCAAAGAAGCACACTGGTTATTTTATGCCCCTATCAGTCTCCTTTTTGGTTTTGACAAGATGGAACAGTACTTTTTTGGTTTTCCCTGAAGCCATGTCTGATTTTTTTGACTTTCAAAACAAATGATATTTTTATTAAGCTAGATAAATATAAAATTTTGATTTTTTTCGTTAAAAAAGGGAACAGCATCCATGACTTAAGTTTACTTTATTCATCAACAGATTTTTTTCTTCACATATCAGAATGAATTTCAGACACATGCAGTTTGAAGTGAACGCACATCACTGGGATCAAGTGCATCTGAAATCCGTTTTGTAGTCTGTCTAGATTCCATGCATCTTAAAACCAACACATTTTCTAAACTCAGAATAAAAACCTGCTGCATTTAGGCATAAATTTTTACTGTTATTTAATGTGTTGGGAGGGAGAATCTGCTTCAGTTATAAACATTTCGATTATTTTAGAAATAGTTGCCCAACATCAATGCTATTTTTAAAGCATAGGTTAAAAACATAAAAACATTTAAAAATTTTACAGTCATATAAATTACTTTTATTCCAAGTCTTTACGTACACGAACGCATCGTATCAATATATTTTTATCAATAATTGACAAAAGTAAATAAACATGCCACAGCAACATGGACACAGAAGAGTTTGAGGGTTTATCAAAAAATGCTTAGAATTTTACTCCCTTCTCAGAACTGAAAAAATTCTTTGCATTTTTTGATCAACCGTGGTATGTCAAAACAATGCAAATACATGCAGGTGCAAATACAACACATCCCCGTCCAGCATGTTACAATATTTGGCCATGTAGCACTAAGAAGTCCTATTTGAAACAATAAAAAATACCCCATTGTATAAAGGGATAAATAACTGTAAATATGCAAGTAAAAAATTAACATTGCATGTCGCCATGGATAAAAGTGTCTGCTAAATGATGGATAATAATAAATAGTAATGAAAATGCTCACAAATGCACATGCAACAGTTTCTATCGTGAAGCGTCTTAAAGCATAAATGTGCGTATATGTCCTTAAGCACATAACACGCATACTTTCTCTTTTAGGCACAAGTTAGCAATTATTCCTCTTAGTTAAGTTATTATGCCATTGATTGATATGCACTTTAGCTATGCCAAGCATCTATTATACAGATGACAGCAACAAAAGAAACCGTTTCTTAGAAGTTATAAAAAGCAAAGCCCACACAAGGTAGCTCCCAGAGGAAACACGGCATGATTGGATAATTTTGAGCATAAAATGGTCTTTCTGAGGTGGAAATTGCGTTTAAAACCTGCTGCCCAATGACTTATTCCAATAACCCTTTGTTCCTGAGTTTTAGGACGTGGAGCAGTATAGCGATGAGGAGATCAGCCTCCACACCTACACTCAGCATAAAGGTCAAGAGATTACATTCAAAGCAATTCAATGGGGAACTGTCTTGTTTCCAAACAGACTGCCCTGCGGCCTTGTATAGATTGCCTTCAAAACTCCATATTTACTCATATTATGACAATAGAACCAGAAATTCTCTCACATCAAGAACAGCAGCATTTAGCTGCACTATGAACAGCTGTGTAGAACCAGCAGGGTTTGTTTTGCCCTGACCGATATGTGAGTCTGAGATGAAGATGAATGCTGGTGAGCCGGCCCCGACGGGGGTCGTGGGAAATGACCGTGCTAGTGTAGCAAGCTGTCCTTTGCTCCCTGGCATGTCCTGTATTCTGGTAAAAGGCAAGGCTTCCTTCCTGATGCTAGCAAAGCATCTTCTAACAAGAGGGGGCCCAAAAAACAATATCGATGAAAAGAGCCTTTTTAGTGCAGCTCACAACCTGTATAATGCGAGGAGCCTGTAAAAGTTATGCAGATGGTTTTTCTCAAACATGCGCGTATTCAACAGAAAGTGCACAGGTGTAAAGTTGTTTGCACAAGATGCTTAGTGGATCCCTGGTTCATTACTCACTCTTGGGAGAAATGATCAAGTTAGAGGAGTAACTCTAGGCCTCCAGCACAAAACTCCCTTGTGATTTCCAACCACGGTCAGAAGAAAGACATGAAAGCTATCAAGAGAGCGCTTCAGTTGTATCTCAGCTGTTCTTGCAATAGGGTTGCATATCCGGCTTGCATTTCTTAAAATGGCTTGTGCAGTATGACTATGACCTTCTCTACATTACTGAGTGAAAATGTCTTCTAAGAAGGTGGAAAAGCTTGTTATATAGGTATTTAACAGTTTTTTTGTTGAAATTTGAGGAAGTTGGTTGGGGGTTTTGCAATGGACTGAGAGCACATTATTTTTCCCATATAAAGTGGAAATGGAACATAGGCTCCCGCTTTCTTAAAATTTGCTTTCCAACACATCTTAAGGGATGGATTAAATTTAAATTAACAAGGGATGCCTGCGCTGGCCTGAACTGGTGAAATACACTCTCCTTTCTTTATTGTGTTCATTTTTATTTTTTTGTCAAAGGCAACAGCTAAACAAGCAAACAACAATAACAATCACCATGACCCTGCATTGGACAGTCATTGATCTAGACGTGACAACAAGTGCAGCAGGTGCCATAGTGTTGGGTTCAGACGCAAAAGTGGTTGGTTCAAGTCGTCCTCCTGCTGTAGCAGTGTTGAACAATGTCCCCTAAGTGCAGCTCCAGCTGTATGACTGGGTAAGGGTAGTATAGGTTGCTTTGAGGAAAAGCATCAGCTAAATGGACAAATGATAACAAAGACACACAAGCTGTCATTGTCTCCAAAGAAAACAATGACCCTGATGTGCAATTTTAAAGCTTTTTAATGAAACTACTGTAGTAGTTTAACTTTTATAGTAACTCTAAACTCAATCTTCATACAGACCCATCTTTAATAGTACTAAAATGCAGAATATTTGTAATTATTCTCCTGCTAACTAGATAGGGCTGAATTACGCGATGCCTATGTAAGGTAGGCATGCAGGTCCTTTGTAAAAAATAGCTGGCATTAACAGAGAATTACTCTTTGTCTTCACATTAACAATTTAGCAGGGCAGCTCTGGACCACGAGCGCTTGGGATTCAGATATCAGGCATGGCTGTCAGCAGCTGTTACAGTTAGCCTGGGGTCCGCACACTGAAAAGAGGAGGTTAATGAAACATGATGTCAGAAGTTGGCTGAGTACCTTCAGCGTAATGTATTTTTCAGCAGACGGCAGATTCAGGACATACGCTGTATATGCGGGAGTTTTTATCTAGCGTCACAGCAGTCCGAGATGATCCGAGTCGCCCTTCATCACTTGGAGGAATTCCGCAGTGGAGGTTTCAACGTGAGTTATTTCACAGCAATGAAATGAACCAGACGTGGATGCAGGGGATCTCAAAGGTTCGATGAAACAAAAGTGCTTGTCATCGCATGTCTTGGACTTGGAATATGGAATATGTACAACACGATTCTCCATTGTGTAATGATAACTGCAGCTCATTCTTGGCCCTTCCGTGCGAAAAATATGCTTGGATTTCTTTGAGCATTTATAAAATAAAGCATGGCTAAGGAGTGACATACATATTTAGCTTCTTTGAAAGTCGTCAAACAGATGAGCAACTCCTCACCTCCTAAAACCATACCAAATATCCAGAAAAATACAAAAGAATGGACAAGTGAACGTTACGTTTCACAGCAATTCCATCTGGAGGGAAATGAAGTGATTTGTTGAAATGTATTCCCTGTGCTATGAATATCTTTAATTAAAACCTTTAAGCGAAATTTACTTCTTCTCTGCCTCTCCTGTGTCATTCAGTGAGTCAGCTTGGGCAAGTCAAGGACCTTTATAACCCTCACAAAAAATTCCAATATAGGTAAGTGCTACTGACACGTTGCACTAATTTATGTGTCACAGTATATTAATATCACCATTGATTTCAGTTACTATAGTCATTTATTATGTAATGACTATGAAATATCAAACAACCTGTCCTACTCCGTTTTCGTTTTTTCTTTTCCTTTTGCTAAATCCTTAGGTCCAGTGTATAGACTTTTACTCACAGTTTCTGTATCACCTGTGGTATTATGTCTCGCATGTTTTCAATGCTAATTGCAGAACCCATCTATATCACTAGATGTTTACTGGAGATGGTAGCCCCAGATCCAAGGTCACACAGGCAGTAGCGTTCAAGATTTTTATCGCATGAATCACAAAACATTGCTGTACAACACAAATCACAACGGCATATTATGCCCTAGTGATACTTTTGTCTAGCAGTTTTGATTCATGTGTATTTTCAGCCTCCTGGGCTCCTCTCAGGCCTCTAAGGTTCAGAAATAATAGCACAGCTTTCATTCATCATTGTCACCATCTCACAAACCCTGACCTTCAAGACCTCTCATTTCAGATTCCTTTCTAGAGAAATAGTTAGAGGGCATATTATTTTAAAAGAATGTGCAAAAATCATTGAAATTCAGTTTTAGAAGCTCAGTGGTGTTAAAACTCACTTGCTAAGAGGTTTTTGTCAAAGACAAACCAGTCTGCAGATGCAGATGGAGGCTCGAGAGACTCAAGGTAGTTGAAAAGGAAAGGAAAACCTTCTAGTCATTTTATGAAATATTGAAATTGGTCCTCAATTAATGAAAGGTGACTCGTGCGCTGAGTCATGACTGCCGCTGCTTGATAAAGTAAAGCAACTTCTGAACAATTTACTCAAAGTGCTGATCATCGAAAACCTTTGTTAATTTGATAATGTTGTGGAGTCCTGTGCATCAAGGCGTCCATAAAACGTTCCATTAAAGTTTTGGCACAAAAAATTAAAATGAGTTCACCTCACCTGGGTCAGCAGTGGGCCACCTGGAACAGGATGACTTATGGATGCTTGGAGATCAATATTCATAGTTCCGTTCACATTTATGTCATTTTTCATTAAGCAGTAGATGGTCAGCAGTTGTGAATTTTGGAGCTGTTTGAACTGAAAATTGTCTTTATGCATCTGAAGCTTTTCAAAGTTTCGTTTTTCTTTGGTGGCATGTTTGCACAGTGGGTGGTGCAGGTGCCTCACAGGTGCTGTGGGCCATGGGATCAGATGAGGATTTGAATCTGGCTCAGCCTGTGTGGTTTCTGCATGTTCTCTAATCATATGTGTACACTGGTTTCCTCCCACAGTCCAAAGACATGTGTCAAGGGTAATTCAGTGTCTCTAAACTGGCCATTGTGTGTGTGACTTCTCTGTGGGGGACTATGAGTGTGTGTGAATGGGTGTGTATGGTTGTCCTTCCAGAATGTACCTTGCCTCACAACCTTTGCTTCCAGGATATACTTTGAGCCACCTGGACCATCTCTGCACTGGAAACAGTTCATCTCAACAGTTGTTGGAAATGATTAGATGAAATTCTCGCTTTTCTTAAGGGAGAACTAAACATCAGAAATAAATGACACCTAAAGATGCCATAGTAGTGTAGAAAACTAATCGAACAAAGGATTTCTGAAAAACTACTTCAGCTGTGTTGTTTTTTTTCTGTTTCAGCTTTCTTGCATTTTGACTCCAACACGACTGTCACCAATGCAGCAGAATTGAAAAGGCTCATCTTTAACCAAGTATGAATATTTCAGCTCATGAAGCACCGATATATAGAGATGTTTCACTATTAGGGAATGTCTTTGTGCTGTTAACATGCCTTTGGCGGTAATGAATGCTCTCGCTCTGCAGAGATTCAGCTCCACCTCAAGGCTTTCCAACAGATGAGACGTGGGGGTGCTTTCTATTTTTTTGTCCCAGTTCTTTTTTTCCTTCCTTTGCCAATTTCGGTGCCTGAGATCAGATAAGACTTGTATGTATGAATCCCCCCATTAAATTTGTAGCAGCAGAGGCAGAAATCTTCCTTTTTTACACAATAAGTGTGAGCTTAGTCCTCAGATGTGAAACCACAGGGCTGCTGTGGAAGCTCCACAAATGCTTCCTTGTACGAGAACCTCACACCCCAAAGCGCTAGTCCAGTGCATCCCTCTTTTTGCAGAAAAGCACACGTCAAATGGGCCTTAAAAATATCTGTTCCATTTTTTTATTTAGCTGATGCTTTTCTGCAAAGCATCTTGCAGTGATTTACAGATTTAAACATCTGTACTAGACCAAGAGGTTGGATTCAAACCTGGCTTTTCTGATTCTAAAGGCCACAGCCTTAACCACTTCTCTGCCTGCTGCAACCCTCAGATGCCACCCTTTTCATTTAATAACTGCTGGTTGTAAATTATTACAACGAACCATATATTTAAGGATAAGAAGCAGATTGTCTTGTATCTGAAATCAAGAATTCCAAGAAAGAACAGTGATGACTGTGTTACGTATAAACTGTGGAGCTTCTTGCAGTATTTTCACACAAAAGTGGCAACAATCTGAAGCGCACGTTATAAGCATAACTGTTCTGTAGACCTCACATCAGTACGGCTATTTCCCTAGCAACCAGAGTGTCGCTACGGCGCTCCTTGCCTTACCACGGCTGCTGTGCTCAAAGTGGGACTACGGGGGGTGACCCGAACCAGCATCTCTGTCTCTGACATTGAGCGCACGGCCGCTGTCTTTGCCCTGTGTGGCTGCTGCACACACGTGAGGGCCCAAATGTAAATATCTTCCCTTCCATTTTTACAGCCTGGCGGCTGCATTCTACTTTAACAATCCTGAGATGCTGAAGGCCGTTTTCCACAGTCACGATATCAGTTACGAGGTTGGTCAGACAAAGCTGCTTTGGTCCTGTTGTGCTGGGGCTATGCTGGCCGCCATGTTGTCGTAAGAGCGCTGTTATCCGTCGCAGATTCTCCAGGTGGAGCGCAACAGCGGAGCAGCTGTAACGCTCAGCGAGATGCCCAACTCGCATGGCGTGCCAAGCGTCAATATGTACCGCGTTTGCCAGAAGAGCGGCACCGCGCTGCTTTCACACATTCGCACTCAAAACTGCGTTTTGCAGGTCTCTAATTCTCCATTCTCATGTGACACACTTGAGCAATTCGGGATGTAAGATGCGCTCCCTATTTTGCGCACGTCCTCACAGCGATCCTTTCATTCAGTTACTCAATGTTGAGACATGAAAGGTGAGGGGTCGGCCCTAGTTAAAGGTTCATTTCCAGTCATTCATTTTGCAGATGCTTTTCCTCAAACCCACTCAACGATTCAAAGTATACAGTGACTATAAACAAAGAAGTCACTCCCCTCACGCCCCTCCGACACCAGTGAGTCACAATGAAATTAGACTTTTTTGAAATTGATCAACAGAGAAATAGACAATAAAGGCAACAAACACACACACACGCATACCCTGCAGAGCACTCAGACAAACCGATGAAACACATGTCTTTGGACTGTGGGAGGAAACCAGAGCATCCAGAGGAAACAGACGCAGACACGAGGGGACCGTGCAAATTCTACACACTCGTGCCACTGCGCCGCCTGTGAAGTATTCGCCTATTACATGTCTAAATAAGCTGTGGTGGAACCAACTGTTTTTAGAGATCAGTTAAGTTAAATGGAGATCATTTGTTTGCAGTCAAGGTGATTCATGCCTTTTTAAGATAAATACACACTAAGATTGTTTGCCCGATTCCACTGTGTCACTAGCTGCTGTTTCATTGTGAAATGCAACCCGGTAGTTATTGTGGACCTTGTTTGCTGCAAATAATGTGGTTTGCAGCGTTGCGTTACCTGTGCCGTACCTGTATATTCGTGTAAACCGAGCGCCGAGACACATTCTGTTATACGACATGGCTCAATTCTCCAGCGACGCGTCTGTTTTACTGTTTAGGCCGAAATGAGATCCAATCTGAAGGCGACAGGTGCTCGGGTGCTTATTAAACCTGCTGCCACGCTGAGTCACTTGCCAGCAGTGAAGAAGACATACTGTCTATTCAATTTGAAAGCAACACGTCTCCAGACACGTTTTCAGCCAAGAGCCCAGTTATGAAATTACCCTGCATTCATAGGGCTGAAAGAGTGACGGAAGTGCTTTGAAACTGTTTGCAAAGTGTTTTTTTTTTGTTTTTTGTTTTTTTTTTATTTCTTTGGCTTTGTGAAGCTTAACAGACCTAGTATTGGAGACAAGGTTCTAGGAGATAAAACGAGAAGCAAATTAAAGAAAATTAAGAGTTTTAAAAGAACAGGGTAAGAATCTAGAAGAAAAAGTCGGAGCGTGTTTAACGTTGTAGCGCGAACCACTAAACTAATGGAACTGCATTCTTGTTGTTATTATTATTCACTTGCTACTCAAAAGATGTGGCATTCATGTGCAAAAACCACTTCTTCTGGTTGAGGTAAAATAGGTTGAAAGATTCTGGTGCCAATGGTAACCATTAACAGCTGGCTGTGGATGTTAGTGACGTAACAAAAATTCATATAAGTCATACAACAGTGACAATTTTTTTTTGCCCTGATAATGTGTTCATCATACACTCCTTACAGCTTTTGTCGCAATTTACACTAATTTTAAATGGCTGCAGAAACATGATCTCTGATACATCCCATGAACAGGTGCAATGTTTGCCATCTTGTCATTGATCTGAGAGGTGTTTACATTATAAAAAATATTACATAAATACCATTAATAACTGCCAGGAATAAGTGCATAAGGCAGTGCTATATTTAAATCTGTTTTATTCATTAGCATTAGTTGCAGCTGATGTTTTCAAAAAACACTGTTGTACCTATTGAAAAGGAAATACAGTATTTCCTCAGTTAGTGCTACTCCTCATAGTGCTGTTGTGATACTGCTCTTTTATCTTAACTTTTAATATAAAATTTACTTTAACAAGTGAAAGAGCAATTTATCATAATAATTGTCAAATGTTTCCAAATATTTTATATTTGAAAATATATTATATAAATATAAATATTATAACTGTTTTTGGAAATTCTTATTTGTTATCTATAAAATAAATATTGTTACATATTTGTAATCAATAACAGATTTTCAGGGGGGTTTTTTGCTATTATTAAAGGTATAATTGATCTGTTTGGTCTTATGCTGCACATTGCAGTTTTCAAGGCCCATTTATGCAGTATGTTGTATTAATAATCTGTTTTGGTCCTGTTTTATTAAGCTCCATTTCACACAAACACATCTAGAGCCATAATCAAAGTATCGCTGTAGTTGTTCTGGTCCTTTATTATTTTTGTCACCAGTTATTATCTAGAGTCTCTGACAGATATTATAGACAAGTTTTATCTGCTCTCAAAACCTTTTGCTCCTGTCTCATCCTTTTATTTATGTAGTGTTCTTTCACAGAGTCTGGGGATCTGCTCTATATAGTGTTGCTGTGCCACAGTGGAGCTGGACCATTATTCTATATCACAGATTGGTCTGTGCTACTCCCACCGTGTCCTTTATATAGAAAATGAGCCCCTTTGATAGTAATTTTAAAAATTAAACCGAGATTTTCTTGTAAGACAGTGCAAGAATACAAATGTGAATGTTTTCCTACTGTCAGCCCACCACACACGTCCAGGTTGTACTTCACAGGGTTTCGGTGCCCTCTATCTAATGCGCGTGTTTCATCAATGTTACAAAAAAGAGAAAAAGTAAAATCATCGATTCTTACTGCTCCGCATTAGCAAAAGTTTTAAGGAATTTTCCCGACTCAATAATCTATTTTTAAGCTTTTAAGCATGCAGTTGCACATAAAGTAGCGAATGCAGCTATTACCTGGGTTCAAATGTTGGCTCTTTCTCTAGATCACGGTACTTTCCATGAATTGCACCTGTTAAACTGACCAAATGGTATAAATGATAAATACACCAGGTATTTAACTTACAAACACAACTGAGGCCAAATCTCTGTAACTTCACGCTTTGACCACATCGCAATAAAAGCCCAAATCAACAAAAACCGAACATAAACATTTTTCAGTTTTTTTATGGGTTAGGATGTGTAAAAAAAGAACTCGTACAGGGAAATGAAATTCTATACGCCTTAACACTTAAGCATTAATTAAAATAATACTTTAATTTAAAAGTATTGAAAATAAAGAAATATCTGCACAAACCACAGTTGAATGGCATAAACATGCCCAATATTTCTCATGCTGACCTCCCACACTCTGGAACGTCGGACAAGAGATGATGGCCACTAGAATGGCCTCTACTGTGTTTCGACCCTCTAAACACAGAAAAACTGTACATTTTCGCTGAGTGTTAGAAATTTTGCAAAATAGAACAAATGGTGGCATGAACAAACAAACAAACAAACAAACAAACAAACAGTGGATGTTTGAAAAATTAGTCAAATGTTTGTAATAAGTAGTAAGTCTACAAAACTAACACTGTAAAAAGAGAGGCATCAGCTACACGAATAATGATATAATAATAAACTGAAACAGTCATGAATGAATCGAACCCAACTAATGAGCTCACAAGGTTGTTCTTTGTTTATGTTATTTTTGAATTATTTTGTGCAATTTAATAACATAACTTCCTGATCCAACTAAAACACATATTTTAATGATCTTAATAATCCAAGAATCCACAGTTGTACGCGAGCACTGAACTCTGACTGAACTTAAGCGTTTTTGTCTCAGTACTGAGATTATTAGGTGTCTCAAGAGGGCTGGAAAAACTGGTTATCCATGTTCACTACAACCAGGAGTGCTAACCCACGTTTTAACCTACCATTCAAAACCAGGCTGCCGTTAACCATGAACTCAAACCTTATCTCAACATTGCTTTATTTTTTACAAATATTGTGACTCTTTTGAACAGCCCCTAGACTAACCTGAGCTGCTGACTGTAAGAGTAAAGCTCTGAAGGTCTATATCTGGCTTTGGATTCCATGTTCCATATTTGGATCTATGTGTCCTAGTAGCAAGAAACCTAGATTAAGGGGTAAGGCAGATGGATTAATCACAATTATTTTGGGTAATGAACAGCGTTCACTATTTTAGGAAGAATCCCTGAAAAGAGTTAAGTGCTTAAATGTCACCTTCTAAACATTTTCTGCCAACACGCTGGTCTCCTTTGATTCCCTGCCAAAGTGATTTCAGATGAAGTCGGTTCCAGGGGCAAATGAGACCCGTCCAACTTTGTCATCGTGTCTTCAGGGGTTTTTTTGATGATCTCATACCCTGGACATTTTCAAGGTCAGCTAAGTGATGTCATCTTAACAAATCACTGCTGCATGCTTCTCAAGGATGTCCGCTAATGTCCACCAGCGTCCGTGCACGTCAACAAGGTCTCCGCGATCGGCTGTGCTGTTAAGGGCTGTCAATTTGATGGCAACTTAGCAACCACGGGAACCGACTGCCTCCAGAATGTTCCGTCGTCCTTTTGCGTCCTTAGGTTTGCGAATCGTGTGACTGTTTCCGTTGTGATTGAGACCCTCCATCTTGTTCGCTGAGTCCTTTTCTTTTTCCTCTCACTTTTTTCAGACGTTATCAAGAAATCCAGTCTTTGCATGATGTGGTCACAGCATAATAATCTAATCATTTGCGTTTAGCGGGAGACTTGTATCATTTGGTGTGAGATCCACTGTTTGTCCAGAGAAGACTCCTCCAGCACCACATCTCAAAAGAGTCCAGGACTGGCTCCTTCATTATCCAGCTTTCACCTCCATATAGTGCTTCGGAAAATGCCTCTGCCTGAACAGGTCACCTTCATAACTGGAGTCAGCCTCACAACAAGTCTTGTGAGGCATCGTGAAGAAATCCAGAATCCTGGTCCCGTGTGGCACCGGTTACTCCCTCAAACAAGTGGATAAGCAGATTTCAGCCAAAAATGGAGGTTTCGCTTGTGAGTATGGTGGTCCAAAATGCTCCGGTAATTATACAGCTGTAAAATGTTCATAAAACCATTAAGTTATGTGATATAAATAATGAGTTGAGAATTGAACAGCAGATGCCCTTTAACGGAGGCCCAGACAAAGTTATGCAAAATGTGACTGATGTTCCGGATTTAAACGGGAGCCCTTGAATTTTAATCTCTGCGCTAACAGCGGCGATCATCTAACAGTCGGCCGTCTCTTATACTGTTTATGCTTAAGATCAAATGGTTTCCAGTTGCCCGACACCACATTTAAATAATAAAGCATAAACAAATAAACGGCGAATAAAAAGGTTCCGCCGCTTTCCCAGATTTCGGGACACTTGTACATCTTTGATGCGGCAACAATAACAGCCTTGAGGGTCCTTTTGTGCAAAGGCCAGAGGGGAGGGACCCAGACGGGTCCCTCATTAGCATTTTCGCCGCAGCATCATAACAGGCCGCACGGCAAACACGTCAGTTCGCGGCACAGCCATTAGTATTCCTTAGAAGCGTGTCTCTTTGCTCTGACGGATGCGTGGCCTCGATTCTCTCATAATTATTATCTTTGAAAAGGTCTGCAAGAGTAGGGGGGTGTAATTAAAAGTAAAAATTGTTTCTCCATGCTTTTAGTCTAATTTCACAGGCGCCACTTAGAGTTCACGCCGCTCGATAAAAGCTGCATTTTCGCCAAATATTTTTAACCAAAGGACCTTAAATAGTTGTTAACTATATGGTTTAAACATATGTACAACTATGACTAGATGTATTATGTGCGGATATGTCGCAGGAAGGGCTTTTGGATTTAAATGCAGGTAAGTAGTGGTGCATAACCATCGGGCCATCTGGTGGCCGTATTTCACAGTTTTGAATTCATCAGCGATGGGACAACCTTCGCAAATGTTTGGTCCATTTTCATATCAGAATTGTTCCTGCTTCTCAAAATGAATGGGTCCAAATGCATCCGTGAAACTGATTTACATGAGCCGATAGTGTCGTTCGGAACACATTTCCAGTTGTAGCTCATTTTAAATGGGAGCAAATTTACAAATATAATGGCTGTTACATACTGCCCATGTAGGGTCTGTGAGAAATGGAAGCATTTTTGCATTTGGTAAATGCGTGGAAGAATATTTACTGATTTGTGGTTTTGGACCTGGTGCGGGGTCAGAAATCGGCCACACAGGTTTCTTCAAGGTACAAGAGTGGAGGAGGTAACAGTACAGGTCCTTAACCTGAACATCCCATGATGTTTAGTAATATTCAGCTTTTTATGACTTTTCCTCTATTCATTGTTCCAGAATCATCTTTTCAAATCTCCAGGTTTTTGTCTCTTTCCTACAATAAATATAATAAACTATGCAAATTTAAATTTCTTCAGGGATAGCTGGTGGCAGGATACATAAAAAAATATGCTTTGCAAAAAAGATTATTAATAGTAATGTGCTGTGCAGTTTCAAAATGTTTGTTTTGCGCTAACAGAAAGCTCTGCGAGGGGGGGCATTTATCAAAATGTCTTAGCAACCATTGTACATTTCTGACCAATTATCTATTAGTGACACAGAACATGTCACAGCTGGCAGACAAAATGTAATTCATTCCACGCTTGCAGCAGAGTACAGGGGAAAAAATAGCGCATACATAGAGCAGCGATATCGACACAGCCTTGGGGGGCTTCCAATTCTTACGATTCTGCTCAACCACGAAGCACCTTTGGTTACATCACATGGTGAAGATCCTGGAGTCAGTGGAGCGATGTTTGTAGACACATCAAACATTACCTGTCCTGGGATTTGAACCTACAGCATACGACCTTTTGATTGATCAATCGATTCATCTCTCTCTATGTAAATTTGGTTGTATTTGGTTTTTATGGTATAACAAAATATTGTCGTTTACTTGATCCTGCAGTGGATTGGCTTTCTATCCAGGGTGTACTGTGCCTCATACCCTATGCCTCCAAGATAGGTTCTGGACTCCAGCAACCTCAGCGTTACATATAATAGATGAGTGAATAATATAAAGCACCTTTGTTCAAACTGACTCACAATGTCTAGATAACAGCTCAGTGTTTATAAGAGTCCAGTGAAAGGTGGAAGTTCCACAGTGGCTAAGTGGCGACTTCAGTCCCGTTGAGAATTAGCGGCACTATTTGAAAATCATGGGCTACAACTGTCATCCAGCCGACCTGTTCGAAAGGGAAAAATGACCCGAAAGGTGTGCAAAGCTACCACATACTTACCCCACAGAGACATACAGCTGTGATTGCAGCAAAATGTGGCTCTACCAAAATATTAATGTGTGGGGTTTGAATACTTATGCAAGCAGCATATTTCAGTTTTTCGCTTTCTTTAAAATATCCGAAATCAACTAATTTATTTTAGCTCTGACCACTTATTGTTAAAGCATATGGGGTCACAATAAAAATACCAAGTTCAAAAATATGTGTACGTATAATTTGTAATCCAGGCAATGCTGAAAACTTCCAATGGCTTTGAATACTTTTGCAAGGCACTGTCTCCTGAAGTCTGTCTTTTAACCACTTTTTCATGTTGTGTACTAAGTGGAATTAAGTTTATTTTTTGGAAGCTACAGCCAGATCCCAGTGAATTAACAGTGGTGACATAAAGCAGTTTCCACTTGCAGAAGCCGCAAGGGGACCTGTTCATTACCCCTTTGACTCCTCTCAGTTTAATGCACGCGAAACAGACAAAACAATTGCAAGTTTCGGCTGGTAGCTAGAAAGAGAGGAACAGGAGCCAAATCAGCTCTGAATGCTTCCTCAAGAAGAGCTGCTGGAGCCAAAGAGGCCAAGGATTACTTATTATTTACTTTAGCTTTAGGTGCCATCTCTAAAAATATGTTTAAATTCGGCTACAATCGGTTCGAGAGTAGGAGAAAACAGTTTCGGTGTATCAGGAAGCGTGTCCTAGGCTTCTCACACGGAACCCGAGACTCAGTGCGGAGCGGAGAGCCAGTGGACAGTCCTGCTGGTCCGCCGGGGACACGAGACCCAGTTTTTCTGATGCAGAGGTAGAAGATGGAGGCACCCGGGCCCACAGAGGGAAACAGCCTGGCTGGTGCAGCCTAGTCTCCTTTAGAACACTTCACTTTGCAAAGCTTCGTATATCATCCGTCCATTACAGCAGCCGCTGGTCCTGTGCAGTCACTGTGGTCCAGAGCATATCCCGGAAGCACAAGGAGTGAGGCAGGGTGCAGTCTGGATAGAAGACCAGCCCATCACAGGGCAATGCCACACCCACACACACTCTCATTCCCTCATACATACACACTGCGGACAATTTAAAGCCACCAATCTGGATAAAATGCATGTTCCTTGTATTGTGGGAGGAAACCAGAGCAGATGCGGGAAAACATACAAACTACAGACTAAGCACGGTTCGAACTCAAGACAGCCCAGAGGCTGCAACGGTGTGGCTGCTTGTCGTGCCACTGTGCTGCCCAGGGGCTTCTACCATTTTTTTCTCCACCGAGAAACTGCAATGTCCACTTTCATATAACATAACAAGGGCAAAATGTGGAAAAGTTACATTATTTCACAGGTGTGATCTCACAGACCCATCTAATAATTTCCTGAGTCATTTCTAACCAAGCATAAAAATAAAAATGAAAATCGATAAGACACAAAGAAACTAAAACTTGGGCACTGCACTTTTTTATTTTGAGCATTTGCACGACTAACAGGAAAACACAAATCGACAACCGTAAGAGAATCCCAGATCTTTTCCGTAAACAACTATGCCATGTAGCAATGACACACATATCAGACCATTAACTTATATATATATATAAATATAATTAAAGTACAAAAAAACTATTTGATAAATAAAAATTAAAATATAAACAAACTGATCAATAAGGGAAATTGTAAATGGATACGTATCTATGTGCCATACATACACGTATATTTATATTCATACAGACATGTCCATGAAAAAATCAATTACGGGGTATCGGTGAATTTTTACGCACTTATTAATAATAATTTCGTATTAATCGATGACATATCTTGTGCACTTGAAGGACGCCGGACGTCAGCGTTGCCTGACGCCTCGAATGAAGAGAACGCGCGTAGCAATAGCTCCACCTAGTGGCTGAACACACAAAACGTGTTTCACAGTTGGAGCTGGGTGGTCTGTTTGGTCGAAAGTACTGAACGTTTTCATTCAGCTGGTGTAAATAGTTACAGGTACGTTTGACCAAACAGAGCTTTATTTTCTGGTAATTATTTTGTGAACATAGTACGGTGCATTAAGTACTGTAACCTGCAATAACCCCACGTGTAACGTGGTTTTGATGAAAAACAAAATTTCAGGATTTCTAATCTCACTTGACTGCTTGCACTGATTTTTCTTACCCATTTTATTTATCTCTTTATCACCTTTTTGTCTATTATTTATTTGCCTATTTGCCATCTAGAGGTAATTTTACCTATTTATTTACTCCTCGATTTGTCTGAGTCTTTCTGGTGTTTACTGTAGTGTATTGTGAACCATGGTCCCGGACTAAATGCATTTAGTTGTCTGCTACATCTGTATAAGTGCAGAATGACAATAAATTCAACCTGAAACCTCTCGTCTACAAAGTCTCGATGATCACCGAACGTACAGAAGGAAATTATAGCAGGTCTGTAAGAGTATTTTTAACCTCATTACTGATGCCATGAACAATGATGCAAAGTTTTCCTCATTTTTCCCCTTCAGTGTCTGTTCTAGTAGATCTGTGGCTCTTTACACGTTCGCAGTGTTAGTTCTAACATCCATTAAAACGGAAAAAACCGCCAAACAAAATGAGAAATTATGAAAAAACGCTTTTAAAAGAATAGAATAAGATGGACCAGGTCAGTGCTGCCAGTGAATGAAGGTAAAAGTTGCCTGTGATGGCAAATTTTACCAGGGTACAAGATGACCAAAGACCCATCATGACTACAGGCGGGTAAGAACACTGACTGCCGCACACACTGCTTGCGACTGCTTGGTCCACGACACAAGACTCAAACCATTATTGCTGTTAGGCACAGATAAATATTTGAGGAATATTAATTAATAATAATTAATATCAATTTTGAACTGAGGAACCCTTCTGCATCAGGTGATTTTTTCAGAGTGAGTAGCACTTAAATTTCATGTATATTTCAGGTTCAGTGGACTTTCTGTCCAAAATAATGAAGAGGTAAGTTTCACTTTTAGACAGTCAAATTTACAGTGATTTAAATATTTAAAGAAAGGGGGTTTTCTCACTTTCATGGCAAATAACTTGTTCAAGGCCATGACAGTAGGAGTGGGATTCAAACACAGAACCTTCAGGGTGCAAGGCTACAGTCCTAACCACTTCATAATATCTTTTGTGCACCTGGAAAACAGAAAGCACACCTGGCGATAGAATGGAAATCCTGGATTGTCAAGTACTATTTCAGAACATCTACTTAGCTGACACTTTTCTCCAAAGGGGCCCAAAACACTCAGTTACAGTGATTTACCCATTTTCACAACAGAATAAGGTTTATTGGAGCTATTTAGGACAAACATCACTAGTACTTTGATGAAGATGCTACAGGAGGTGGAATTCAGTAATCGAGCAAAATGGACCAGCTCTTCCACAGTCTGCTGCGCCTAACAAGACTTCAACAAAAAAAAGCAAAAAAAAAAAATGCTGAAACACTGTGGATTTCCTGAAAACGGTACTGAGAAGACTGAGTTCTGTAAAAACACCATTAAAGAACGTGATCGTAATTTTACCATGTCACTGTGGTCACTGCGGTAAACTGCAACTGTTTCAGCTTTGGCCCAGTTTAACCAGTTAGTGCCAGTGAGGTGGGATGGGGAAATCTGCCATCTCCTTTATTCACATGGTCGTCCTGCCACCCCAAACTTGCCGTGCAGCTGGTCAGATGAGCAGCACAGCTGCTTGGCATCCATGTTGTTGGGCCTGAGAAATGAAAGAAACTCACTGAGATGTCAACACACTTGTGAGCCTGAGAGATTGCTTAGATAAGCAATGTTTTTGTCTTGTCTGGCCGCCAGGAAACTCCTGAGGAAAACTGGTCAGAGGGAGTTGAACGTGTGCCAGAGCGGAGCGCTGCTTTCCGTTTCATTCGGGGTCTCGCACAGTGACCTCCCTGCTGCCCGCCTGCAGGTCACTGCAATAAACCAGTTTGAACCAATGACTCAAAACTGTCCTATTAGCCTCTAGCAACTGGACAGTTTCCTTCCAGTTTCCCATCTAAAAATAGCAAAAATACTGCAGTCAGGGGTTCAATAAGACATATACATGAAAAGTCTAAATGAATAGAAAGTAAAAACAAACATGCAATAAATAAATGACTCAGCGGTGATGTATTAAACCACAGTGATTAACCTTGCAACCTTCAACTGGAAAAGAAAAACAGTAAAAATCAGCAAAAATATAATATTTTGGCAAATATATATACACACACACACACACCTAATACAGACTGGTATGTATAACTGCCTAGTCCGTTTGTTTGTTCTTTACGCACTGCTTTGTTTTTCAAGCCACAGAATTGAAATTTGTGATACTTCTCACATTAGTGAAGTCAAACACACACACACACACACACACACACACACACACACACACACACACAAAGGTACGAAATTCTACAAATTGAAAGGCATATACATTATGCCTTTATTTTTAGCACAGGGTTAAAGGTTTTAATGCTTTAATGTAAATTATGAAAAAATATATTCTTTTAAATTGAATCATAAATATGTATTATATGAATGAATTCATTTGAATTTATTAATTTAGCTGATGCTTTTTCCTCATATATATGGCAAGGTCATTTTTGCCGTAGCGGTTGAGGGTAAGAACTTTGATCTGCTTTTCTGACAGCACAGTGCGACTAACCACCGCATTTCCTCCTGTCCCGCACTATTTAAACAGGGTGATAAAAAGAAATCCATTTTCATAAACTAAACTAAGTATCGTATAAACATGAAGTCCAAACCAATTCGAAGAACCACATTTCATTTTTTCCCAAAGAGAGTCCTGCACGTTTCTCTGTCAGTGACTTAAGTTATTTTTTACGGAAGTGTTCATTTTTTTAATCTATATACATATATGTGTGTGTGTGTGTGTGTGTGTGTGTGTGTGTGTGTGTGTGAGAGAGAGAGAGAGAAAGAGAGAGAGATGGAATAATTGTGACTTAACATTGTAAACTAAAAAAGGAAAAATGTACATGCAAGTAAAAACCATTTATGTTTATATGTAAATCGCGTTTGTGTAAGATGTGAAACTATTGTCAGCTCGTGCCGCGGTCACGCCGATGCACTTTGTCCTACTGAGTCCTGTGATGCGCGCGCGGTCACACGTCCTGATCGCGTTACTTCTCCGCGCGAGCACGTATTTATGTTCCAATTTTTCATTAATTCAACACGAAAACAAACAAATCTATATAACTACAACATTAATGTATAAGCAGTTTAACCGTCGCGATTATGTCTCAGAAAACAACAAAAATAAAAAATAAACGTATGCACTTATTTCCAGGATTTATGCTCTTCTACTGCGGCAGCAGCGGGAACGAGCGAGCGCGCCCCCGCGCCACATCCGGGTAGCCGGCCCTTAAAGGAGCAGGCTCGCCAGCGCGCCCCCGCAGATCTTTGCGTTTCCGTGTGAGCTGGCGAGAGGGGGGGGTGGAGCTGGCGAGAGGGGGGGGTGGAGGCGGCGGCGGAGGAGGAGGAGGAGGGCGTACGGGGGTGAGAGCGCGCAGTGGCGGCAGGAGAGGGGACCAGTGATCGCGTGTCCCCCGGAGTTCGGCGGTGGTAGAAAGGTCTGGAAGCGGCTGAGGATGTTTGTCACTCTAGGACTCCGCCGTCCTTCTGGACTCCAGCGGCCAAGCCGCCCCGACATGTGAGGGGTCTGCGGCGGCGTGGTGCGTGTGTGAGTGTGTGTGGAAGGACAGCATCGACACGGCGCATCCGCGTCTCCGTCTCCAACGCGTTCACAGCTGGGCTCAGCGGGGGTCCTCAAGAGGAGAGGACTCTGCCCGTGGGGGGTATTTGCTGGTGCTGAACCATGAAGAAGTTCAACATCAGGAAGGTGCTGGACGGCCTGACAGCCGGGACCTCCGCGTCCCCGCAGCCCGGACACAAGGAGGGCGAGCCGGTGCACGAGACGCTCCAGTCCGAGCACTTCCAGCTCTGCAAGGTCGGCTCGTGTGGCGCGTCCGGTCGTGCTCGAGCTCCCCGGAAGAGCCGGCAGTCCCGCTCGCGAAGCTAATATGCTAACTGTGCTGTTAGCGCGGGAGGAAACGCGGTATCCGGGGGGATTTTACCCCGGTACAGTGTTACCTGCCTCCTGTCAGCTGCCCGTTACTTAACCCTTTTGTGGTTTTTTAATTTAAATATTTGACGTGTGTGTGTGTTTGTGTGTGTGTTCCACACGCGAACGGTTGTTTTAATACACTTTCTGACAAGAAAACGAGCAGCTGGCACGTGCACAGTGTGATACTTTATCTGGAAAATTATTAATAATTCATATTTAGCTTTGAAAAGGCATCTTGACTGGTTCCCTTTGCTGTCTGTCGTTTAGAGGAGGGAGCAGGTAAAGCTGCAGGCAGAACACACACTTTGAACACTGTTTGTAAAACTGCACACTGTAGTACTTGATGTCCAGGTAGTCATACTGATACTGTACTTGCTTCCCTGCTTCCTGCACCTCTGACACACACACACACACACACACACACACACACACACACACCTGTGCTGATGTCTCCCCTGAGGTGTGCTAATCCTTCTGCAGGCCTGATCTGTACAGGTTCCTCTCCACTGCATTGTAGGATAGTGTCATATCACATGTTAGATTTTGTGTATAATTGTCTGTTTAGTTGATATTTTGATTCATAGTGCGTAACTTAAGTAAACAGCCTTTAACTGTACTTTATTTTAGTTTTTAAGATGGGATGTCTGCTGTTTACATGTAGACAGTGTAAGTACAGGCTGCCCAAAGGTAATATTGAACACTGCTGCTGTTTAGTCCTGTATGGAGTTTGGATTAAGATGATCCTACTTAATCTCTTTTGTGTTTATGCTTCCTTTGTGTTATTCTACACAGGCCCGTTCAGGGTCTTGCATGTATGTGATTTAAGTAATTTGGAAATAATTTAGATTTTGAAGTGTTTCTGATAACTATCATAGTAGCAGTATTTAATGCCATGGTTTATAAGAAGATTACATAACATGCCGGGAAATAAGTAACTGATAATATTTTTCTAAAGTGAAGCGGACTCTAATTATGCGTTTCTAATTTTGTTCTTATTGTCCCACGTGCAGACAGTCCGACATGGATTCCCTTATCAGCCGTCTGCCATGGCCTTTGACCCCGTGCAAAAAATACTGGCCATTGGGACCCAGAGTGGAGCTTTACGGCTGTATCCTTTTTCTTTTTTTTTTCGTTTGGCAAGAGCCAGAAGTTTTTCCTTACAAATTATTATTCCAAACATACCTGACTGTGTTACTTGGTTTCTTAGTTAATTGTGGCATAAGGAATACTGAAAATTGTTGTATTAAGAGCAATGTTTGGAAAGCCATCATGCTCTGTTAACAAGTTTGACATGAAAGTAAAGTAGATGTTGTTTATTAATTTTACACTTTTGAAAGTGGTCAGATTGAAAAGATAGGTGTTACAAAAATAAATTGGACCACCTGAACAGTTGTGGTGCTCCATGAAGGAAATGTGCTTGCTGTTTAGAGTCCTGCGTGTGACTGCTGTCCTCACGAGATCCCTGAACAGTCACTAGAGGGGGCTAAAGCGTGACACACACACACACACACACACACACACACACACACACACACACACACACACACACACACACAGATTAAATGAAAGGGTATCAAGTTTATAATTTTGTGCATATGTTTATTTATATATATATATATTACTGACTAATTCTGTTGTAGTCACATTTACATTAAAACTTTTCCTCTGTTTTTTGTTTTGAATTGTTTTTGAACACAATTTATCTCCAGTTGCTCCTTTGAAATTGACTATTAAAATATTTTATCCAGCTTCACACAGTGAGAGGTGCTGAAACACAGCATAGCTGTTCAGTGCTAGCATGCCAGTTTTATGGCTAATGTTGTGACCAGAAGAGACCAGTTTCAGCAAATCTGCTGTTATTTTATGGCTTTTTAATGTAATATTCTGGAGGCTTAATTTCGAGAGCCACTTCAATCAGAACTGTATTGCTTTTGTGCCGTTTCTCACAACATGAAATAATTTTCCATTTGCTGTGTGGATAAACACTTGTTCTTTATGGATAACAAGAGACTTGGTGTCACTTGTGGGACCCAAGTAAAGTTGTGGTTTAGAGGTTTGATTGCTGGTCAAAGCTGTGTGCTGGGGTGGGTTGGTGGGTTAAAGGAAATTTGCCTTCAGAATAATGCAGGATTTTTATTATGAATTATGTTCAACTGTCAACAGAACCTTAGCAATGCATGGGGCAGCAGGTGGCATATTGGTTAGATCATTGCCTTTTAATGAGAAGGTTGCCTGTTCCTGTAGCACCCCCGAGCAAAGTAATGACACTTAATTGATACAGTAAAAATTACCCAGCTGTATAAATGGGTCAGTAACTATAAGTAGCTTATGATGAGTAGAGTAGTAATGTTGAGTCAGACAAAGCTTTCAGCTAAATAAAGCTTTATTCATAATATTTATTGTGGCACATGATGATGAACAGTAGATGTTAAGATTTCATCTCTTTTGTGGGCTAACGTTAAAACATTTAGCCAATGACCCACAGCTTTGCCATTTGACCATGAAGTGTTATGACACAAAAGATACTTTTGTTGCTTTGGAAATAAAGGATTTGTGCCTGTGATTCCCTGCTTGGTGTTAATCTAGATGTTTCAAGCTTTCTGTGCTGAAGGTCATATTATCTATAGATCTGTAGGATGGTTTCTCCATACCTGAACCAAGGTAGGAACTGTTCGGGGCTGAATGGTGTTAACTACAGCAGACCAGAAAAGTGGCCGCAGTTCTTTACACGTCAGCGGAGGTCTCTGTTGGTAGAGGATGTAGTCCTTGAAAATTGTGAAGGAAAGGGATGAATTGAAGGTGCAGGTATATAACTGTCTGCAGAGGAATTGCTGCTAATTCTGTGAAACATCCCTGCACAGGTCAGAGCTGGAAGCTGTACCTTCAGAGCAGATGGTGCTGGATAGAGATGGACAGATTTTAGACAAGCATCCCTGGATTAACCAGTGTCTGGCGGGTGCAAAAGGAGACGAGCTCATTTGCTGGCAGTGCATCACTCTCTGCGTGTTTCTTGACTTTGTACTTTACCTCATGTTTCCATAAAGTTCAGATTACTTGGTTTACTTGGTGTTTTGGTGCATGCATCATTCATTTAAGATTTTTTTTTTTTTGTTTGCTTTTTAGTTTCTGCTTGTACTTTTTGTGCTTTTGTCATTAATGATGCCTGGAATGCTGGCACATGAATCTTCTGATTATTCCATCTTCCACAGCCTGTTTGGTAGAACAGTTGACAACCATGTCACTAAGTGGCATCTCTATTATTTTTATTAATTATTCAGCTGACACTTTTGTCCAAAGTGACATCCAGTAGTAGCTTTGTACACTTGCATTAATTACTGCGATTTACCCATTTGTACATTAGTGTACGCTTACTGTATCAGTTTAGGGTAAATACCTTTCTCAGAGTTACTAGAACAGGAGTGTGGTTTGAACTCAGGTCCTTCGATTGCAAAGCACTGCAGACTTGATGGTGAGCTGATCTACACATATACTTGTGTATGTTTGCAAGTGTCACAGACCAGCAGGTCCTCAGGTTCCAGCTTGTTTGCAGCTTAAGAATGTTTTATATCATCAAGGGTGGTTCAAAGAATTTGTCCCGCTGTGCTTGACACCGGGACCAGCTTTAGTGAATGTTTGATCTCTGTTCTGCCGATCTCCAGGATGCCCTGCCCGATAGTTAATGAACACCAGCCAACAGGAAGCTTTTTCAGTGGTGTGCAGCTCACTGAGAACCCCCTGGCTTGTCCCTGCCCTCCTATTCCTCCTCCTCCTCCCCTGTCATCAGGTAAGGTGAAGCTGTCAATCCCCGTTTGCCAGCTTGCAGAGTGGCCTGTTCATCAGCAGTTCTCAGCCCATCTCTAAGTCCCCAATTCAGAAACAGTTCTACAGCATGGTTGACGTGAGACCCCCGAAGTCTCCTCGTGTGGGTGAATGAGGATCGATTTCCGTCTTGATGTGATTATGCCCCGTTCAGCTATTCATCAAATCAGCTTTGCTATGCTGCAAGTGAATACGATTGTATCTGTTCAGTGGTTTGAAGAAAACGCATTTGTTCATATCGATTGCCAGTGTTTTGTCCTTTTGACAAATGCTTTGTCACTCATTTTCTGCCGCAATTTCCTTTGACAGTGTAATGCTTTCTGAGAGACTAGGCTGTAATGCACAGAGTTTAGTCTCTCAGCAATGGAAATTGAATTGCAGTTGGTAAAAGGCTGTATGAGGGCACTGGTTATATTAAATCAAAAGGTTTTTTTGTCTGTTATAACTCAAACTATGTAGGGTTATGCTTTTAAGTCATTTTTGTAGAATAGTAGTTCATAGTTGTATTGTCTTCGTAGAAGGCAGATGATGTTATTTACTGCGTTACATTTATATTTATGCATTTTAGCACTTTTGTCCAAAGTGATGTGCGATTCACTTGCAACGCAGGTGATGAGATTTAAATACAGCCTGACAACGTTGCTGCTTTTTTGAGATTAACATTACGCAGCTTTTTGTAGAATTTGGGCTGAGATGGAAAATATCAAGGCAATAATGACGCGTACCACAGACGTTTATATGGATGTTACGTGATCAGGGAAGAGGTGCGTTTGAAAGATTGGCTGAGAGACTTCTTGAATGTTGAAAAGGTTTCAGTAGCTCTGAAGGAGAGAGGGAGTTCATTCCACATCTCTGGAGCTTTTTGGTTTTGTATGTTTCCCAAGTGGGACCACCGCACAGCCAGAGGTGTAGTGAGCACTCAGATCTTGGCTGCAGATTTTTTGATTGTCTTGTATGCTGTACCAGAAAGTTCAAAGATAAATACCATTAGTAAAATTTTATGTAGCCCTTGTCAGAAGAAGCAAATAAAAAAACACATTAATTTTACCAAACAGTATGCATGTGTTTTATACCATGAACAAATGTACTTTGTCTGAGAGTTGATAGACTAATTAATGTACTGAAACCATTATTACAAAGAATAATGATCTTGCAAAGTTTGCTTGGTGTTTCACATTGGACACTAATGGGCGTTTTGCTTCCTGACATTGTTGCACCCCCCCGCATCCCCCCAAGTAGTCTGAAAATCCTACAATATAGCAGTCTGCTGTGCTGCTTCATCCTCCAGGGAGAGCAGCCAATCCGCCAAGCTGTTTATAGCTCTGCGTAGGTAGTGTTCTTCATCTGCTAGCCCTTTTTGGTTTTCATGTCTCCCCTGTCATGAGGATCTGAGTTGCTGAGTATGCCAGAGGGACAGCTGGCCTCTGGGGGGGGGGGGTGTTGGCGCTGGCGCACTGGGTCCTTGTCAGTCACCCCCACCCCACCCACCCGACTGATGCGTGCGCGATTGAAATGATCATGCGGAATAACTGGCTAAATTACTTTTTTTACTTTTTTGCCATTATTTTGTTTTATGACTCCTGAACTGTGAGTTTGTTTGTGGGTTTGAACCCAGCTTGGTTTGTATGGAATTTACATGTTCTTTGTGTTTGTCTGGGTAGCCATCAGGTGCTCTGGTTTTGTCCCACTGTGAAGATGTGTTTTGGGTTGACTGATGACTTGAAGTGTGTGTGTGTGTGCGTGAGAGAGAGAAAGAGATAGCCCAGCGATTTACTGTTTCTGGGATGAGCTTCAGACCACAATGACCAAGTGATGGAAAAGCTTTGGAATGCTAGATGTGTGCATTGTTTTGTTGATTTGTTTACACCCTTGTCCAACGAGACTTTGTTCCCTATTTTCACAGCTGTATATTTTTCCAGAGAAATCAAAGTTAAGTACCTTGCTCATGTGGAGTACAGCATCGCCCTTCCTGGAAATTGAATGGTCTTAAGAATAAAAGTTCCTGTCTATAAACACTACTGTTCCTGCTAACTGTTACCCTCTTGCTGATTTTGGAACCCTTTACTACGTTGTCTGAAACCTGGCAGATTCACCAGTAGGCCTTAAAGACTGTCTTGAGAACTTCTTTTGTTCTACAGTTCTTTGTTTGCCCTGCAGCAACTGGTGCTTTTCTACAACTTTCCTACTTGGCATGCACCCTTGGGGCTGGTTCCCCTTCCATAGGCCCAGCTGATGGCCTGATGAGCTTTCATTTATATGAACTGCAGATGTGGCCACTGTGCATTTTTAATGGCCATTGGACAAAGCCTTCTGTAAAAACCCGTTAGAAGTTGCAGCCAAAAAAACACCACTTTATTCTCAGAGAAGAAACATTTCTCAAACCTTGCTGAGGTGTTTTTCTTCATTTGGTTGTGTTTCTTGGGACATTTGATGGAAGTAAAATATATTTTAAAAATCATTAGATGCTTAGCTACATGAAAGTGGGGGGGGCGGGGGGGCAACGATGAAGGCTCGCAGTTTTTCTTTGCCATAGTGAAATTTTCTACAGCTTGGTTTGGTTTATATCCTGTATTAATATTTTTCAACTTCCATAGAAAATTCATGAGGCTGGAAAATAAACGGGAATCTATAGAGATTCTGAATTTGTGCAGCTAAGTGTTGTGGTGTGAAACACAGTTATTAAAAGCATTCCAAAGTACCTTTGTCTGATTTAAGTCAAAAAGTACTGATTCAGATGTTCTCTTGTACCCAAAAAAAAAAAAAAATTACGGTGCATATAAAAAGTCTACAAACCCTTATTTCTGCACTGTGAAACCTTCAGGAAAATTCTACACGAGCAACTGATGTCGTTTAGATTAGGTGAAGACAGTTTACATTTTTGCATGACTTGGAATGAGTGGTCAAATCTGAATGCAACTGCAACCCGTGTTAATAAATAGTTTGCACACTTTGTTCCCTTAGGGTTGCTAAAAGTGATGGTGGCACGTCTGGTGGTGTTGAGCTGGGGTTTCAGACTTTGATTTTGTTCCCATGGCTTTCTTTCAAGTGTTCTAAAAATTTCGGGTGATTTGGTGTTTAAATTGCCCATGATGTGATTGCCCTGTAGTTGAGTAGTCTGTAGTTGTAGTCTTATCCTGTTCAGCATGTTGCCTGCTGTACAGGACAGGTGAAGTGGTTGATTGTGGGCGTCCAAATCGGTATAAATTAAAAATGTTTTTGCTTACATATATTTGACTGCATTCTTTTATTAAATGGCGGGGGTCTATTGAGATTTATCGTTATTTGACTCTTTGTAATACAGACAAAAGCTGAAATATCAGCAATGGTGTATAGACTTTTATTCACTAATTCTGCCTTGTTGGACGTTTCTACAAATTGCAAGGTCAAAGAATCTCTCTTCACAGTAACTGAAAACGATATTTAGTGTAGCTTTCTGTATACAATGGCTAGGGTGCCTTCTAATGTGGTAATGTGGTATGTTTGTGCCGATTGGTAAATTATTGTACAACGTGGAATGCTTAAAAATACCTGGACTGAAGAAGGTTGTCAAACTAAAACCTATACAAGGAAGAACTTGGACAATTATCCAGGATGTTAGCAGCCATCTCTTCCATGATAGGAAGTTATGCAGGAAGTGAGAAGGATAAGAGTACCCTTGGTTAATGTGAATGTTCATGATTTGACTTCAAGAGGATTCAACAAGGTTGATGAAAAGGTGATTAAAAAGAAAACTGTTACTTTTTCACAAGGAGGGGAATCAATCATAATTTAAATGTTTAGTCCAGTAGAGTAGCTTTGTTTGTGGTATCACCCGTGTGGTCTGTAAAAACTGTGAATCTGAAAAATATCTCTGTACATGGTCCTGCCTAGCAGATTTTGTCTTGTATAATTTAATTGGGTTTTTTATTTATTTTATTTATTTTTATTTTATGTTAGTTTTTTTTTGGGGGGGGGGGTANTTTTTTTATTTAATTGGGTTTTTTTTTTTTTTTTTTTTTTTTTTTTTTATGTTTGTTTTTTTTTGGGGGGGGGGGGGTAGTGCTTCCACTGGTGCACAAAGACTTTCATTTGTTTGAGTTGGGTCAGCTTCATATGATCACCTGACAGTAAGCTGTTGCAGGTAAAACATTTTGGCTTATTTAAAAAAAAAAAAAAAAAAAACCCTTCTAAATCCTGCACAACAGAAATGTTAATGTTTCTTTTAGTTTCTATGCAGAAATGCATTCTGTGCATCGAGCATGACTAGACATAACTTTTTTTTTTTTCTTTTTTTTGTGGTTTTCCGTTTGGTCCAAGTTGAAGTGACATGAGTTTTGGTTGCCATGCATCTAACTTGTACTTTAGGCACTTTGTGTGTGTGTGTCTAATTTTTTTGTCAATTGCAAGTGTAGTGTGCAGCGTTTTTATGCAGTCCCACAGTTACTAGTGCTGCCTTTCAGCCTGTTTATGTGTAATCCCTTTACTTTTCTGCAATCATCCTGAGCTATGGACCTTTGTGTTTTTTATAGGAGTGCACATTTCTGTAACCAAAGGTTGGCTTCAAATGGATGAATTCCAACTGCAGTACTGTTGATCAAAGTACTTACCCAGAAGTTCTTCAGTTAAATTACTCAGCTATACAAATGGGTAAATTATTGTAAGTAGCTTAGTGAACAAACCTAATATTGTAAGTTGCCTTGGACAAAGTGGTTGCCTTATTAAATGGAACATGGTCCCCTACATCAGCCTCCAGTTACAGCCGTTGTGTATTTTAAGATATACCACCTATGGCCTTCAATATGAGAGAGTACTTTCCTAGCAGTGTTGTGCATTGAATGTGTTTAAGGGTGCCAGTTAATCTTTTGACAAGTTACTGGCTAATGGTTTCGGTTAGAAAACTAAAGCAGCAGGCTGTCTGTCCCTTTCAGAAGTCTCAGTGCCAGTAATATCTGGGCCTGATGATGGGAGTGTTTGCTCTTAAATTTTTCCTCTGGTTGACTGGAAGGCAAAGAGTCGAAAAGCACTTTATATAGGATGGGTTTGTTTGCTTTCTTTAGGAGATATCTTCAAGGTTCTGAAAGATGGTGGGGCCAGAGTAGTCCCCTAACCTGGAAATCGTGCAAAGTAAATTTAGGTTCGTGTTGTTGTGTGCAGATATCCATATGCTGTCAGTTTTGTGATAAGTGCTGTTGAAACCCAGCTTTACTAGCTGGGCTGAACTATGGAGTTAGGAATGAATAATGCATGATAGTTTCACTGCCTTTTGTGTATAATGTTATGTTATTGAGGTACTCTGCAGGCAATCCCCCATGTGCATGTAAACAGACGTGCCATCTGCAATGTTAGTTTTAAAACAGGGAGGTGCAACAAAATGAGCATCTCAACCACCAGCCTGTGGAGCTTTTGGGAAATATTTAATGAAATGGGCTCCTGGTCCTCTTAACACTGCAATATATTAAAATGTACAGTAGCAGTGAAAATTGTTTGTATCTGGGCAGTCTGAGCGATGTCTATATGGGGAGAACTGGACAGATGTGACAGAAAAACAACCCGTAAATGTCTTGACTGTGGAAATTGCTGCAGATGAGGGAAGACACGGTGCTTAATTTCATCATCAAACTTAAACAGATTCTTTGTGAGGGGGAAATAAAATTGAGTATATGTACTCACACTTGTTGATACTGTATATGTGTGTCTGTTTTGTCTCTGAATGATCATCTGAATGATTAATTATTCAGACAAAGGTCAGATTCAACACTTAAGCTGCCTTATGTTTCTTTTTATCTCTGGAGTGTTCATCTCAATTTCTGCAGTTCCACTCAGCCTAAGCATATAGTCATGTTTGATTAAGTTATGAAGATTAATTGGCTCTTTGGCCCAGTCATGCAGTATGAGGGATTCGGTGTGATAAGTTTGTGTCAAGCCCTTGAACTCAGCATCCCTGTAGACGTGGGAAAGATTAAACTGTCAGCAGGCTTAGCTGCCCAGGCATCACATGCACACAATTGTGCATGGAGTGTGTCTGTGTGCGTGTCTCTCTCTCTCTCTCTCATGCGTGTGCATGCACTCTTGGTAACAAAATATATGCCCCACTTGCACTGTAAGCATTAAATACTCCACATGCTCAGTGGATGCCATGGTTTTCTTACCTACTCAGTGATGATCTTTTATCAAGCTGTAGAATGATGGGAGCACGGCACTCGTGGCCTCTGCTTACTGTGATCATCTTGATTTTTGGGATGAGTACTCTGGAAACAGAAAAAGCTAGCAATGTCTTACTATTTGTGACCTGGCATTTTTTCCAACGTGAAAAAGTCAATGCTAAAGACGAAGCTTATTTTTTCGTATCATCTTGTTTTAGCTCATTCCTTTTCCAAGGCAATTTACAGGAATTGATTAATATAACACTAAGTAGAAAGTGTTTAAAATTTAGAATTAGCTGGTATTCCATAATAAGGTACTAGTAAAGGCATTGCAAAATCTCCCTAGCACAAGAATAACAATTGTAATAATAATTCTAAAACTAACTAATCTCAGTACTATGAGCAGTAGATTTTCATGAGGGGTATATGGTGCATATGAGTAGCATCTTGGGCACCTTACTTGGTTTACTCCCTTTGTGTTCCTTAACGTGGGGTCCCACAGCTTTGGTCGGGCAGGAGTTGAATGTTATTGTCAGCACGAGAGCGGCGCTGCAGTGATCCAACTCCAGTTCCTCATTAATGAGGTGAGTCCTGGTCCTGCCCTTTGCCTTGTGCTCTCTTGTCACTCTGCTGTCTTGCTCTGTTGTTTGTTTTTATCCTTGTGTTCACCAGTGACAGTTGACCTGTGTTTATTCTCCAGGGCGCACTGGTTAGTGCTTTGGCTGACGACAGCATTCATCTATGGAACCTTAGGCAAAAGCGGCCTGCTATTCTTCATTCTCTCAAGTTCGGCAAAGAGAGGTGAGCACCAGAATTTAACATCTGTCACCGAAATAAAATAAGTACTGAATATCACTCCAGATGTATTGAGACTGCCAGCAGCCTGTACACTAACTTTCTGCTTGACAGTGGTTAAGCTGAAATGACATGAAAGCTGCCATAATCCCCTTTTTCTTGAAAAGAGTACATTTTTAAATAAGCATTTCTGACAAGGCAAATCACTCTTCTGAATGTGCAATGGTGCTTAATAAAGCAGGGGGTTTGGATGACAGACTGAAAAGAGAGATCTTTGATGAGTGTGTTTGTGAACTGCTCTGTGTGAATCCCCAGAGTTGCCCTTAATGTTCTTCCCCCTGGCAGCTTGAAGAAAGAGGACCTGCTGTACAGTATTAACACTTGTTATTTATTAGTAAACACCACTGTAATGTCAGCTCGACATCTGTGATGATGAAATAAACATTGCATATTCACCAAGTTTTCAGTGTATTTGGAACAAAACATCTTTCATTGTATAATTTATATTCCAGATTTAAAAACTTGTCAGGGTTGCCAATCTGATCATAGAATAAGTATTGCATCAGCGAATGAATCAAAGTTCTTTGCTCGTTTTCAGTCTGAAGTGCAGCTTTCATGCAAAATATAAAATGGTTAAGTGCCATTTTTAATGGGCAGACTGTTTACACCAGCTGCTTTGAACAATCCTGCAAAAGTATTATGGGTAATGGTCATATATGGCACCCCTCTGATGTGGTCAGCATAGCGTTTGGTTAGCAATTTGGATTAGTGAAAGGAGACAGTACTGTGGAATATCGCTGTGTAATATTAAAATCATCTCATGTCGGGTGGGGGGGAAGAGAAGTGTTTGGATTGAAGGGTACATCCCACAAAACCATTCTCTATTTGAGGATCAAGTAGCCAGCTAAATGTGGTTCAGCAGATGCCATTTATTTTAATGATTGTACATGGTCTGCAAAACTGACATGTTACACAGGTAAATTTTACATTTGTTTGTAATTCTTTTCAGGCAGATCTCATCCCATTTTTCTCTGTATTCTATAAATGTGTGTATTGGTATTGGCAGATGGGTTACATAGAAATTGTTGCATATTGGCATTGGCCCAGAAATCAAATATCAGTGCATCTCTAGTTTAATCATATTTATCCTCCTACTTGAGTCTCTGGGAGTCCTGTGTCCTATGACTCTCCAGCAGGGGAATCAACCCAGTTTCCTAGACAACGTGGGTGTATAAATATGTACAGTACAGTGAGAAGTAAAAGTCCACTTAGTCAGTCTGAGCAACACCTGTATGAGATGAAATGGACAGAAGAGTGCAAACAAAACCCACAACTGTCCTACATCTCAAATCCTCAGTCAGACTCCCACCTCATCTCCACGGGACCGCCACGTTGGTCTCCCACATGCTGCTCTGTCTCACTGGTTGTTCCATAGGGAGTCTCTCTCATGATTTTATAAAGCACTCAGTCAACCTGGAAGGCCGCTTCGCCGCCAAGCGCTATGGTAACCGTGTTTGAGGCTCTTTGACCTGTGCTTCATCAGATATGAAAGGCTCCTTGGGGGCTTAGTTCTACTGAGGATAATAGATGGTGTCAATTCACATGACTTGATTTGAGGATCTCTCCAATGGGAACCTTGTATCTTGACATGCAGAGGCTGTGTCTGGTTTTGCTCTAGAAGTGATTTTGTTGAATATATTGCACATTTGCAGCTGTTATCCATTGGTTAGGTGTCCACCCTAACCCTGCTTTTCAAAAATGTTCTTTATGGTCACTTTGCACTGTAGTGCCCTTGAGCAAGCTTCTGACCATGAGGTGCTGGTTAAAATTGCCTAGCTATGTAAATAAATGATCGTAGTTGTAGGTTAGTGCATAAACATTACATTATAAGTCAGCAGAGAAAAGTGCTGGCTAAACGAGTCTTCCAACATTCTGTTTTGCAGGATAACGTTTTGCCACCTGCCCTTTCAGAGCAAGTGGCTCTATGTGGGCACAGAAAGGGGCAACATCTACATTGTCAACGTGGAGTCCTTCACTCTCTCAGGCTATTTCATCATGTGGAACAAAGCCATTGAACTGTGAGTCTGACTCCCACTCTTTATCCACAACCAGTGTCCTCAGCTTTCACTTTATGGCTTTGACTTTTTCTTCATCTGTCCCTTTAGTCTGCCATTTCTCATCTGTTATCTTTGTGCCTTGTGTCGTGTTTTTGCTGCTGTCACACTGCATGATCCATGAAGGGGAGCACTTTAAAAAAAAAAAAAAAAAAAAATGTGAACCACGTATGCATTATTTATTTATTTTTTTTGTTTAAATTGTGAAGGAGAGAAAAGCAGGCAGCTGTGGCATATTTCTGCCAACATCAATGAGTTTCACAGTTATGTGCAGTTATCTAAATGTTCTAATGCCTTTCCTTTCCTTTCCTTTATTTATTTATTTATATATATATATATATATATATGTGTGTACATGGTGTATTTAAGCTTAGTGGGCATACATCAATGTCACTCTAGAGTGAGTCAACATGGATGAATTTTGACCTTATATTTCACCTATGGACCTTGACACATGTAGTTATGAGATGTGTTATGTGTATATATGGTGCATATTTTTTTGTAACCGCTTTCATGGGTTTGTATTGCAAACATTGTCTAGTTTGACAATGCAAAAAAGTAATACAGAAGGGGAGAAGCTTACTGCATTCAGCAGTTGTAGTCATGTAGCACTGTCTAAGAAATTTGTGAAATGTGAAGTTCATTAAAAATATTGTACAGGGAAATTGTCAAATATTCATCTTTATGATGTAATAACCGTATTTGTAAAGGAGGCATCTTGTCATCCATAGCAGTAAGATGCGTTTTCATACCAAATTTGCAAGAGTAATCAAATGTGCTTTTCAGCGGCTTTCATTGCAGACAGTATGAAAAAGGAACATCCTTTCCTAAGTCTGTGCTACCACAGTCAGACCATGGAAAGATTTTGAGCATTCTGTGTGTCCCCTGTCCTCTCAGAGCTCACTCGTGGCCAGGCCCTGAGCAATTTATTTGTCTACAACTGCTCAGCAGTACAAGTGACCGCGTTTGTAAACCATGTTCAAAAGCATTGCTGAGTCCTCTTTGCCTGTGTGTGATAGTCACTGGCTGTTTTGTGACAGCATGCTGCTCTGATGCCTGGGGTCAGGAGAGGGGAGTGTACATGTCAGGTTTTATTGGCTACAGCCCTCAGTGGCACACTGCCTGAACTGGGAGGACCCCCATAAATGTTTGTTTAAACTTCTGTGACAACATGATTCATTCTGCTTTAGGAGTGTGCATTCCTTTTGTTTTCGTTGCTGTTGCTCGCCAAAATGCTGCTCACTCAGCTTCATCCAGACCTTCCATTAGAACATCAGACTCCCTTTCTGAACTTCAGATCACCTTTTGGGTGAACAGAAATCAGGCGACATGTTTGGATAACACTGTGTCTGAAGTGAGGATGAAATTCGCATGTGGGTTGTCAATATTTCACCTTCACTCAAAGTTGTTAAATCTGCTGTCCACCTGATGCGCAACGGATGCAGTAGTGATCATCAGGCCTCGGGTGGTCCGGTGCCTCCTGCTGCTGTGACAGGTGTGCCAACCATGCTCTCCTTTTGTCCTGAAATAAATTGGAGAAAAAAGGCTCTAAACAACAGCTGCTGCCTCCTAATTTGCTTTTCCTCACAAAAATTTGACCTTGACATTCTGTGACTACGCTGTGGTTTGTTTATGGAATGATTAGAGACATGATTCTTTCATAAATATGAACATTTTTAGTGTGTATTTTAAAGAATTATTTTCTGGCTGCATGTCTATCCATTAGAAACATCAATACAAAATATTAACATGATTGAATTCAGAATTTATTTTTAATATTTTAGACTCTTCGCTAGTTGTTCATAAGCAACTTATTTGTCACCAATTGTAGATGCACAATTGAACATCAAGTGAAGTCAAAATGTTTGCAAGATGCTCCAGTAGCATTCCACAAAGGTACTTTTCCTGAATTGATGAAGTTAAAAACCAGCTGTCTGTCAAATAAATGACTGAATAATAATAATAATAATAATAATAATAATAGCTGACATTGGTCTCCAAAGTGACTTGTAATGATTGGCTCCCTTTACACAGCTGCATAATCTTTACTGTAGTAGTTCATGGTAAATGCGTTGAACAAAGATACTACAAGAGGAGTGGGCATTCTAAGCTGGATCTTGTAACCCCCCCCCCCCCCCCCCCCCCCCCCCACCNTTTTAACCCCCCCCCCCCCCCCCACGACAAACCATGTGAAGAAATATCAGTAAAGATGGCACATAAGCAAATGGTCTGTTCTCGTTTTATTCCAGCAGTTTAGAGTGCATCATATTCCAGTTATGACTCTGCATTTTTACATCAGCCTCCTTCTCAGGACCATATGCTGCTGTTCCAGAGCTTTCTACAGCTCCAAATGTTACCATGGCAATCTTGCTCCAGGGTCAACACTCCACAACGGGGCACTTAAATTCCAGTTGGTTTAGATGTAATTAAAGCAATGAAAACAGAAAATTACTTGCAATTGCAGTTTTTCCTTCTATGTAGACATTATGTGGATGTAATGTTTAGTTTTGAGATGAGTTTTTGAATGGTAACTGATAAGCTCATAACCAAGACCAGTCAGGTAATTTTTCAGTTTCTTTCATGGAAAGGTGAAGAATTCTCTTCTAGAGAAATATCATTTCATAATTTTTCTATTTGCTGATAACCAGTTGCCTATTTTTACTTTACATTTAACTTATTCTGAAGGGCATCCATAATGCTGAACATGTCAAACGACCTGATTAAAACAAACTTGAGAATTGGCATCTAAGATTGCAATGGCAAATCTTCATCTCTAGTTTTCAGACTAAGATTGCTTTATATCCAAACTGTATAAATAAAATGTGTTGGAGCAGAACTGACTTTGTGTCCAAAGTTTGCAGGGAATGTTCTTTAAACTATCTAAATGGTTTTATGAAATTGTCTGTGATGTCAAGAACTTATTTTTGAAGTTACAGCTATCCTCCTTTTCATTCCTTTTATGAAACTGGTCCTTGGAGATTTCAGGGACATTGCATATTCCTGGCATTTCCTGTTAGTGATTCATCAGTGTGAATGTTGACACGGACCATGCAAACAGCAGGAGGAAGGGCAGCTGTGGGCTGCAGTTATACAATATGATGTCCCGAGGTGCAGTTGTTCTAATGAAGTCAGACTTCTCCTCTCCAAGGTCTCTTATACAACTCAGCTGAGTTTACTGAATGTACAGCAGCTTCTGACTTCTTCTTCCCTTCCCCTCTTCTCTCCATTTCCATTATGTTCTCAGGTCAACCAAGACCCACCCTGGTCCCGTGGTCCACATAAGTGATAACCCTATGGATGAGGGAAAGGTACAGACCATCGCTTTTCTGTGTAAAAAATGCATGTCATCTCTGATTTGAAGAAGTGGTCTCTTTAGCTGAAGAGTAGTTAATTGGATGACATGTATTGTTGATGTGCACCCATCCCAGTTAATTTAGATGTATTTGTCTTTCCAGAAACCACCCAGAGCATCAGTAACAACTTCATCTTGATATATATGAAATGAAATATTTGTCCTTTGCACTATTCAGCCTTTGTGATGTGTTTATTGGTCAGTTCTATTATTGTGCTTCTATGTGGTTTAAGAAACTTTTGAAACTTGAAAACAGAAAATTCTAGATGTGGTGACAAGCAGGTCAATTAATAAGATGCAATTTCTAGGTGTTTCTGTCAATATAATGCAATTACATAAGACTGTTATATAAAATGCTGGGTCTCATCTGCATGTATAAAAAAATTCCGCTTTTAGTATAAATGAAAGCATTTATGGAGGGGGAGGAAAAACCCACACTTTAGATGACTGCTGTACTTCAGCTTTATTTGATATTATGGAAATCATGAAGTCTTTAAGACCCAGAGCAATATGAATACAACATGCACTCCACATATTCTGATGATATTAGCTTTTTAAAAATAGCATTCCTGTGCTTCCACTTGTGCTTTTACATTAAATCCATTACTTTAGCATCATACGATGATGAAAAGCCAACAAAAAAAATTAGCTGAGCTATTTTTTCCCTCAAAGGGTCTCACCTCAAGTCATTTTAATGACACATTGACTATGTTTGCAACTTCATAAATCATTTACTGTTTGTTTTTTGTAGATGTCTTTGTTTTACCAAATGTGATTAGTTGGTCATTTCTCTCCCCACACCAGCTTACAATTGGATTTGAGTGTGGAATAGTTGTCCTGTGGGATCTGAAATCCAAAAAGGCTGACTATCGCTACAATTACGACGAAGTAAGTAAAGCTCTTTGCGCCTCTCTGGAATTTCTCCTTGTATCAGAATTCAACAGGGGCACTTGAATAGGTGTGAGAAAAGGCACCAAGTTGCAGTATATTCACAAACTGACCTAATGTGTCCCATATTCTGTAGGATTTTTAGGTATGCTGTGTATATTTCCTGAAGAGCCGCAGATGGGTTTATCTGAAACACTGACAAATTGCTAAGCTCTCAATTGAGCCTTGCAACTGAGTGGCAATCTGTTACACAGTATGTCTGATATTCAGAGGAAAAAATGACACAGATTGTATACAGCTACTGATCAAGATGTGATGATTAATTAGAAGTGTACAATTTCTGTGCGTTACATGTGGTTCTGTGAATTCCCCCCCCCCCCCCCCCCCACGGTTCCCGAATGCCAAAAGGAAACACACACCGAGAGCCGGGGCTGTAGAAGATGGAGGCGGCTGCNCCCCCCCCCCCCCCCCAAACCCAGGTTATTCTTTGGAAACTTATGATGTATTTAGCTGGGTGCTTAATCACTACACTGAATGTTTGAAACAGATTTTGAGGAAGACGGTGACAACTAGCTAGAGATGGCTATGCTGGTCCTTGTTGCATAAAGTCAGATGTGTACACAGCATCACCCCAGTGGTGATAGGCTAAGATAAGGTCACAAAACAAGATTCATATCGGGTTTGACAGTACATCAGCCAAGGCTGTGCATGAATCATGCCACATTTCATCTTGTCCAATTTTTCAGGAAGTGTTGTATATTGCAGCTAATGGGAGGGGGTCATTTATTGAAGTTAAACTACCACCTTTCACGGTGTATCATGAAAGGTGTTAATTTAAATCCCATGAGCAGCCATAGTGTAGTACTTTCTGCATTACTCTTGTAAAGTTTTGTATGTTGTAAATGAATAAAATTGCCAGCTAATCAGTTGTGTGTTATAGTAACAGCAATAATAAAACAAGGAAGTGGTTAAGAAGCTAGTGGTTAGAGAGTCTAAATTTCTCCATGGGGTTATTCAGTTACCATCCTTATGCAGCAGTTTCAGGATGAGAACACTGCACCAGTGTGAGTTAACATCACCTCCCTTGAGTGAAACTGACAGCCCCCCACCCTTTAGGCAATACACTCTGTCGCCTGGCACCACGAAGGCAAGCAGTTCATCTGTAGCCACTCCGATGGCACCCTGACCATGTGGAACGTGAAGTCACCTGCCAAACCTGCCCAGATCATCACTCCACACGGTAAGTTCCTGTTGTGCTCCGGCTCTACTCTCAACTGCTGCAGTATATAAACACTGTAGATTTTAACCTTTTCTGTTCTCCTATATGTTCTTGTTTGTAGTGGTGTAGATTAGGGTTACTCAAAAGTAGTTCCCTTTTCGAGCTGGGTGATTAACCAAATACTTCTGCTTACTGTTTATATTGAACTCGTTTGACTTTTTGTGGTACTAGAAAAGTTAGGAAACTTTCTTGTTCCATTAAAGGTGGTTTTGTGATGTAGTAGGTGTTACTCTGTAAACTTTGATTATGGTGCATGTTCATGTTTTCATTTGTATAGTTGTAGATGCCATTGTATTCCCTTTTAGGGAAGCAACCCAAGGATGGAAAGAAGCCAGAACCATGCAAACCTATCCTGAAAGTAGAGTATAAAACAACAAAAAGCAGGTGAAGGCAAGACTTACATCTCCTTCTTGAGCTACAAAGCCAGTCAGGTCATCCCTTCTGAGCAGTTCTGCCTGTGATGTTCACATCTTTGGTCAGCTACCTTTTTGTTTAATGCATACACCATGTGGGCAGGCTGAAGTGTGTGGCATATAACCCCAAAATTATACTTGTGGGATTTTTAATTCCTAAAGATCTTTGGATGCACCATTTTAAAGGTTTATATTATTCTGATATTTAATCATTTGCATAGCAATCAAAGCATGTAAACTGTATAAAATGGTTTCTAACCAGGATTGTGAGTTGCACTTTTAGATTGAAATGCATAATTCTCAGAGTATTCATCACCTTTCTTTTTCAGAAATCTGCTTTGTTCTGTTTTCTTGTGTTGGAATAATCTCTATATGTGAAAGCTGAGTTAAAACTGTTAAGGGAAATTTCTCTGGGCCTTGTGTATAATCATGATTTCTTCTGCACAGTGACCCGTTCATGATACTCTCAGGGGGTCTTTCCTATGACACCGCGGGGAGGAGACCATGTTTGACCGTCATGCATGGGAAAAGCACAGCTGTTCTTGAAATGGACTACCCGATTGTGGACTTCCTAACCCTGTGTGAAACGCCGTATCCCAATGGTGCGTTGGTGTCTGACTCTGGCGGTGCTGCTCTGTGACAGGGAGCAGATGTATAATAATTAAGTCCTGCTGCTCTGATCTCTGTGCAGATTTTCAGGAGCCTTATGCTGTGGTAGTGCTGCTAGAAAAGGATTTAGTTGTCATTGACCTTGCACAAAATGGGTGAGTGTAAAATATGACTTTCTGTTGACCTTGAATGCTGTTGAACAAATTTGCGTAAAATGTGTCATGTGATGCACAACAAATGGCTGGTAATAAACAGAACTTTCATTGGAAAACCAAAATATAAATTGTGTACCTTCCTTCCTAGTAGCTAAGTTTTTTGTATAAATGTATGTTTTTCTTAATCTGCATTTAGCTATCCAATATTTGAGAACCCCTATCCTCTGACTGTCCATGAATCCCCTGTGACGTGCTGTGAGTACTTTACCGACTGTCCAGGGGACCTTATACCTGCACTTTACACCGTTGGATCCAGGCAGAAGCACCAGGTCTATAGTAAGAAGGTATTAGATTTATTATGTTGGGCTTTGAGTATTTGTAGCCCCTTAACTCATCTAAATACACTGTCTCCTTGTGTTAGATTGTCAGCTGTAGTTTAGGTTTTTAAACAACCTGATGAACAGATTGAGGGGTATTACTGTAGAGTTTTTATTGGTTGTGACTTAGTTAAACTTTATACAGTGTCTCCCAGTTGTTAGTTGATTTAGTAAGCTTGTGTATTGCCTCCAAAAAAGGAAAAGTGCAAAACTATTATAATTTCCCAGTATGGCAATCCTGTGTTTCTGATTCTCTCCCTTAGGAGTGGCCCATAAGTGGGGGTAACTGGGGACAGGGCACACAGAGCTACCCAGCAATAATCATCACAGGGTAAGACGAGGTCTACAGAATATTTGCTTATAGTCTTCAAAACTCAAGTAGTAAAAATTACAAAGATATGCAAATGGGTAAATCATTAAGTAGCATAGAATAGTTCTAGCATTGTACATCACTTTTGACAGTGTTCAATTAAATAAATAATAGTAATAAAATTACTTCCCATATTAAAATTTTACCTGCACATTCTCTTCCTTTAATCAACAGGCATGCAGATGGGTCAGTTAAATTTTGGGATGCCTCTGCAAGTGAGTTTTGTCATGTCATGTCATGTATTTAAACATCTAAATTTCAATTTGTTTGTTTGTATTTTATGCACAGCTTTTTTTTTTTTTTTTTTTTTTTTTTTTTT
>UFQX01000367.1:55828-170242 GCA_900497675.1 Arapaima gigas | reverse complement strand
TTTTTTTTTTTTTTTTTTTTTTTATTTTTTTTTTTTTTTTTTTTTTTTTTTTTTTTTTTAAAAAGCCAGACTTGAAATTTGGCACAGTAGTGCTTCTCCCTGTAAATGAGGTTTTTGTGTCGTGGAGCTCATTAAGCACCAAAAAGCCACTTGGTACACACGCATTTATAGCCATCAAAGCACATGTGGAAATTTGCACATAGTTACATTATACGCAGAGCACTGGCACAGCAGTTGGACTGCTAAATGCAAAAATGTTACGAGTTATGTAGTTTGGTGTATAATATAAAAATATAACTTGTTATAGAGATAGATACTCAACATGTGTTGGACTGTGAGAATGCGGGTGCGGAAGGAAGGACCCAAACTGGTGAAAGACAGGGGTGACAGGTAGGGGGTGGAGTGCACTATTGGATCCTTGAAGTAAGGAGCTGATCAGACAGAAAACTATACATTACATACACACATGCAGCGCTACGCTCATTAGTGACGTAAGGGTAATAAAGTTTGGTGGTACGTGTTTTGTTGTTCACCTTTCTCCCTGACCAGGGTAACTCGGCTAGTTGTTGGTACAAAGACATATTTTCTACTGACTGTGTGTCTCTTCAACGTTTATGTTCTCAGTGAAAGGAAAAATTATATAATTTTGCTATGATTATGTGTTGTGAGTTAAGCGTTTATTCTTGCGGGGGAACAACACTGGCACTGTGGTGTTGAGGTTCCCATTAATGCAGTTGGCCAGTGTGTTAGACAGAGAGGTGCATTAAGTGTCTTATTTCTGCAGTGAGTGGGATGTGTCTCACGTATCCTATTCCTGCAGCACACAAAGCCGCTTTTCTTTTCTCTTGGTATTAAATGATTGTCAGGAGCAATTGTCATTGCTAAATATCTGAGACACCAGAGCTTTGACTAAGGAGTTGTGATCATCCAAATTTAAAATTCAGTTTTTCAGCAATGAAGGTTTTTAGTGGCCAGAAGAAGCCATTTTGTAGCAATTGGGTCAACATTTGCTTTTTCTTTTTGCTTTTGAAACTCTAACAACTTAATTAATGAAAACATGTTAAGTCACTTTGTTTCAGTAACTTTTTTTTTTTTAATGACTTTTTTCTCAAGTGATGCTTCAAGTGTTGTACAAGCTGAAGACGGCCAAGGTCTTTGAGAAGCCACGAAATAAAGAGGATAAACCCAGTGTAGAGACCCTGGATGAAGACCCTTTTGCTATCCAGGCGATGTCATTGTGCCTTGAGAGTCGGATGTTCTGTGTGGCTGGGGTCTCTGCTCATATCGTAATCTATAAATTCAGCCAACAGGAAATTACATCTGAGACGGTGCAGGTAACAAGTCACTAAGAGTACATGTGCAAATGAAAACATTGCGGTAGCAAATTTAGCATTAGTAACTTTTTGATATGCCACTTTAAGTGACCTGTAATGTACAGAGAATAATTGCTGTTACCCACTTCATTGAATATTTTCTGTGTTCTACAGAGTTGACATCTTTATTTAAAACCACAGTTCTCTCTGCGATGTCCATCATGCCATCACTGAATTTGTTGTAAGACATGCGTGTGTGTCCTTGTTTCTCTTAGCTCCTAGAAGTAAGACTGATGTCTGAGCCAAATGAAGTGGTATCCCCAGAGGCAGGAGGGGAACCAGCAGCAGCACCTACCACCCCAACAGTGGCCTGCAACCCCCAGAACAACCCTGAATCCCAGCTGCCTGCCAACAGTCCATCAGATGCAACCAGGGACCACATGCCCTACCTGAAGTGTGTATGCCCTGCCCTGCAACCCCTGTTGCCTCATTGTACATTCCATCTTATTAGTTTATTAGTTTCTTAAGTCACTTGGAACCAAACCATCCTTTGCATATGTAATACATTTAAAACTGTGTGCATATATGAGTAGATTTTTTGCTTTTGCAATTAATTTTAAATATTAAAATTGGCTGGAACTAGCAACTTCTTGATTTCCAAGGACAGTGAAATTCCCAGGAGCAGTGGGACGCCTGTGGGGCATGGACCCCTGAAGTATTTCTCCCATCTTCTGCTGTTGCACGTTTCTTGTTTTCCTCTCTGCAGATGCGAGCTTGCTTATCTAGGCAGGTGTCCATCTGTATGGCCTAATAATGGATAATGTATGTTGTGTCACTTTCTTCATGTTTTTCATGTCTCGGGCCTTTTCTCAATGCTCTGTGTCACTCTGATGTACAAATAAATTGAAGCTGAATTTCATTTCCAGTTCCTTTACCACCACTGTGCCCTTCTTCGGACTCATCTAGAGTCCCTCATCATGTATCACCTCGACACTTTCTGATGTTTAATCCTAGTGTTTGGAGCTCAGTGTCCCTTGTTCTGTTTCTTACACTGTAATTATAGCTGTCCCTTCAGGCACCTTTGGCGCTGGCTCGTTCTTTCCAAACTGATTAGAGTCTTTAGTTCCCTGCTATTAAACACCCTCTTCTTTTTTGTGTTCTGCGGAGGATCAGATTTGTTTCTGCATTCATACCGGCTTGCCTGAGGATTCTCATTGAGACGGTGGTCCTGATGAATCCTTGGTAAAACAGTTACAAGTCACCTGTTTGGGTCAAACCTAGAGCAACTGTGGTTCTGGGGTCCATGGTTTTAGGTTGTAATGGGTGTGTCTCCTGACAGGGTACGAAGCTCCTTGGCCAGACAGTCCCCTGGGTACCAGGTGGAACTGGTGGTGCAGCTAGCATGGGTCAGCGGGGAGCCGCCTCAGCAGATCACCAGCCTGGCCATCAACTCCTTATACGGCCTGTAAGTCTGTCTGTCTGTCAGCACTGTGTCCATGCCCCACAGCAGTACCACCAGTTCAGTGGGAGCCTGAATATGGATTTTTTTCTATTTAGTCTTAATTGTGTGCTGTAATGGTGTAACCAAGTGTGGTGAGTGTGACAGTCACAAGTCTTGGGATCCGTGCAATTAACAAACTCTTCTTCTCCAGTGTGGCTTTTGGTAACAGCAATGGCCTTGCCATCATTGACTACCTTCAGAAGACTGTTGTGCTGAACATGGGGACACAAGAGCTGTACGGCTCAAGCGATCCCTATCAGAGGCAGCCACGTTCGCCTCGCAAATCAAGACAGCCCTCTGGAGGTAAAAGAGGGATACTGCCTTCTTTATTTATTTTTTTGTTTGTTTGTTTGTTTGTTTAAACTTTTGAAGGTTTGACTGTTTGAAAATGCTTTGTGTTACACTTTCTCAAAAACACCTATACTGTGCATTCAAATATAAACTTGAGGTTTCTGGACTTCTTTTTACATTCAGTTGTAATGCTCATCTACAGGTATTTTCTGCTGGTTCCTTTTGCTTTTCTGCTGAGGACAACAGTGGTTTGGTGCCCATGTGTCTCACCAATTCAGAACCTCTGCCTTTATCCAGAACTAAGGCTTTGATTAAGAGACATCACTACCTTAGTCCTTTGTCACTCTATTGTAGGGATCAAATGTACGGCTGCAGGCTACAAAATACATGTCACTTTCTCAAGCTTGTCTGCTGGCCTTGGAGTAAGTGTTTTAATATGACAGACTGAACAGTCCTATGCAGGTGTTAGTACTGTGCTTATTATGAGCTGGAGAGCTTGCTGTCTACATCTTGTTTGTCTCCATACATACCGTAAAGCTTGTTTTTTTTTTTTTTCTCCCTTTAAATGTAACTTCATTTTTCCTTGTTTCAGCGGGGAGTACAGGGTTTCCACAGCTCCCCTTACGTCTTGTTGACTTGCTGTCCCTCTTACTGCCACATCCTGTCATGTTTCTGGTCTTTCTCTCTCTTTCTCTCGGCCTCTAAAAGAAATTCCAACGTCTTGCATGTCCGGCCTTACTAGCTTATATACTGAGTCTGTGAAAAAACTGCGTGCCTCTTACCTCAGTAAGTCACCTGGCAACAAGTAGAGCATCTCTGTAGACCCCACTGTCTGTGACTGTCTGTTTTTTTTGTATCCTATAGCTTGCCTGTTAGATTGTAGTCTTGTAGCTTAGAGATTAATAGAATGTGAATAGTATTTATTCTGGCAATAAATATGTGGGCTGGACAAATTAATGGGAACTATGAATATCATAGAAATCAGGAGCAAGACCACCCCTTGCTCTCCAAGTCTGGTTTGTGGTGGGATATTGATCCATAATAAAGTCAGTTTCAAAGAGAGGGATATCAGTTCCTTACTTGGCATTTTCTTAAATGCCCTGTGATATTCAAGTCTTGTGATTGGGAAGGCCATAAATGGCATTTAAACTCATTTTGGTGCACTTCTTAATCTTCGCCTTATCGTGTTCGTGGCTGAAGTTTTTATCTACATATATGGGGATGTTGTTGTAAAAAATGGCATTTGCATGATAGGGTGCCTTTGGTCACAAAAAATGGCTCCATGTTCCATGCTTTTACAAAAAAGCAGTTCAATCCATCCCACAAAGTCACCTCATATTATTACAGCTCTGCTACAGCTGTTGAGTATGTTAGTCAAAGGTGTCTTTGGGTTTCCTCCAAACTTAAACCACATATAGGAACTTGTATATCTATGTGTATTAACTTTTTTGCCCCTTCTCAGTTCAGTGTTTTGTACTTATTACTTAGGGGGCCTTAAATGCATTTGTCTGATACAATCCTCACATATGGTAGCCCTACCATAAATACCAGCTGTGAGACACACGGTGAAGAGGTTGTATTGACACTTGGTCACAGAGGCATTTGTTCAGGCTTTTGGTTTTTAAGGACAATGTTTTGTGTTCAAGTGGCTGTCCTAAGTCTCTTTGTGTCCCTCTCAGTGAGATTTGACATGTCTGCTGTTCATCTTTCTGATGCACATTTTTGCTCTACATTATGCTGTCATGATATTCAACTCTATTACTTTGAAAGCAAAAAAAACAATTTTGCAGCTCTTTGTGACCTTTAAATCAACCATTCAGGCACTGAAGATTTGTCCTCTTTCAAAACTCTCACCTGTTGCTTCAGAGACTTGCATATTAAATTGCTGGGGTCTCAACACTTGTTGGTAAATCATTTTACAGGTTTGCGTAGCTGCCTTTTCAGGCAGCAATTGAAATTGTGATGTTTAGCATGTGTTGCCATTACTTTGTCCATCCCCTGTGACACTGGGATTTCGGTAATGATAAATTTAATGAAATTTGTAATTGTTTTTATTACAAAGTAGTACAGAAATTAGACATGATATTAAAGATAATTGACTTGTGTTTAAAAAAAAAAAAAATGCAGAACATTAGTAATCAGAATGCAGGGAGTTTCTTGGTATGACTTGCCTCCATTTATCAAACATGCACAAACACCTGTCTTTCAGTACCTAGAAGTGCACAATGGTTATGAGGAGATTTCAGTCATAAGCTGTCACTTATTGAATTGTTCCCTTCAAACACAAAAATGGTACACTTTATGTGACACAGCAAGAGATTGGGGCAGATTTGTTGTTTTGCAGTTGATCAAATTCATATGAATACATTTTCTAAACATGTAAATGATTTTAGGAATTATTACATTGAAGCAGTCCCTGAAAATTTTCTAAGTGGAGGTCCATTTCATCCCAGACCAGTAATGTACAGAGTAACTGGGTAAAGATGGTGTGTTGAACAAGAGCAAGCCCAAAAAATAAAGTTAATGTGACTGTATAGTTTTTACAAGGTTGATCCTAGACCTGTATGTGTTAACGTCCCATTATATTGTATGTATAGGCTACAACTTTGCTTAGGTGTCACGGAGTTAACTTTTGTTTACTTCTTTGTTCATTTGAACAGGTCTCTGTGAGATAAATGAGGGGTCGACAGTTTCTGAGGATCGATGCAAGTCACCAACTTCAGGTAAAAGGAGGACTCCCGTTTTCACTTCCAATAGTGATTTTATTTATAATGCACTTCTGGCTTTTAATTTCTAGAAACACATGCTTAGCATTTATGATTAATAGATGTTCTAGGGTCTGCAAGTTAAGAGTTTAGATGGGTAAGATTGGTGCAGTTTTCAACTTGTTACCCAAAGAAGTTTCATCTGTCTTGGCAAGGACTCTAACCTGAAACAGGTAATGCTTTTTCTTGCAGTTGCCATTAAAGGAACTTTGGGTTATTAAGGATCCAACTGAATGCTAGGATGTGGTCATTTCCCTTATTGATACCGTGCACTGTCATTTGTATGGTTTTAATGATGGCTAATGACCGTCATATGGTATTCATGAAAAGCAAGCCAAATGGCTGGAATATAATCCAGTTCCTGCGGTTTGTTCAAAGCTTGATTGGATTTCTCCAAAATATGGATTTCTTGGTTTGTGTTGTCGCTACGTAGGGTGTCCCACACCTTGCAATTGTGATGATGATGACCATAAACAGCATGACTTTATAGAAAAGGGTATGTTTCTGTGTCTTGTTTCCACACCATTATGTCACTATTTTTAGTTAAAAATCACTTTTGGTGGAAATGGCTCTTCATGATTATTATTTTTATTTTTTTTGTGTGTGTTCTTACATATTTCCAGTGAAGGCCAAAAGCCGAATGTTTACCAAGAGGGTAGTCAATGATTTAGGTATTGTATGATCTCCACATCTGGAAACGTTACACTTACCTCTTGCTAATTCGCTGGACTCCTCTTCCGCAACACTAACAAGCCGTGGCCCAAATTAAATGGTGATCTGTACCTGCTGCTTGAGGCCTGTCAAATCTTTCTAAAATGGAACCAAGTTGGAGCAGCTTTGTATTCATGCTAATCGTAAGGTGTGGGGTGAGCACTAATCTCTGATGCTGCTGCAAACAATCAGAGTTTCAACAGCAGTTTCCACTGAGGATGATTTTGCCGCATCTAACCTGCATGACAATGCCATCTCTTAATGAAGCTCTTTCAAGTTGATTCTGGGCTGTGTTATCAATACTGTCTAGTTTTGAAAATGTTTGTTCCATTCAGTTTAATGGATTTTTTTTTTTTATGATAGCACCCATTCCAACAAGGTTGCCACAGATATATTCCCTACACATTGGTAAATAAAGAAGTAGTAAACAAAGAATTCAGTTCACTGGCTCTTCATGTTATGAATGGTTGCAGATTTTAAAAGATATGGATACATATCCATTTATTTTTAATTTCATTGTCTTCCCATACCTGGTTTCTGTAACTACTGCTTGTTTTGGGATGCGTGACCTGTGTTTACAGCCCAAGCCAACAGGTGACCGTGATGCACACCCAAAGACTATGAATGGTGTACTGACCCCCCCCCCCCCCCCCCCCCCCCCCCCCCCCCCCCCCCCCCCCCCCCCCCCCCCCCCCCCCCCCCCCCCCCNCCCCCCCCCCCCCCCAGCAGAATTATGTGATGTCTTCAGCTGTTTGTCAGTGATCATTAACAAGATGATGCATTTATGGAATGAACTAGTCAACAGTTAGCGTTGACTCTAGGAGTTTGTTGCAAATATACCATTAAAAATAAATTGCTGGGTTTTAATGTTAGTCTTGCAAAGTACTTTTTATTTATTGGTGTATTCAAGATTTTTTACAGAACTTGTGCACAATTTATTCACTGGTTATCAGTATTAACCTTCTATCATCTGATTTCATTTGATTGTGCCTTAGTAGTTAGTCTTTTTGGTTTTAAGAACAAGTCTCATTTTGAAACAAAACTTCTGGTCACAATTGTGTTTATAATCTGGAGAGCCGGTGAATTCTGTGCAGAAACGAAGAAATAGTTTAGTTGAGAACAGCATTTAAACTTTTGACACAATTACCATCCTGACCTTTGAGAAGATCAAAGAACCAGAAAGAATAACTGAAAGAAAAAGGATGTGATTTTTATCTGTTCATGGCTTGTATATTCTGCCAGTTGGTTAAGCAGGACCTACATTGTGCAGAAATACTGAGGATTTTGTTACCAGCTCCTGTGTTGAACCCATACTATGCAGAAAAAGGAAATGGAATGACTAGTTTCAGTACGATATGGTCCCGATACCCATTCCACAGGAAATTGTACTGTCATTAGGGCTACAGGCATTACCCTGCAGTAATACAGGCATCCACAATTTACGCTGCACCACAGCAACTACCTGAAGGTTTTCAGTGAACCTTTGTTTAAGGAGAAGGGGTTGAGGCTTTTCTAGCTCCATAAGAATAAGTGACAATCGATCTTCAGTTGACATACAAATTGAAAATTGGGTTGATGCTGAACAAGATGGAGAGACTGGCCCAAATGGCACATCTCGAATGCCTCTGCTGGGTACATGAACATCATATAGCTTCCTCCCTAGTTGTTAAGAATTTCTCTTCCAGGTCACTGTGAAAGGTGATCAGAGAGTGAATTTTGGTCCACTACTAGCAGTCTACTCATGTGAAGGTTTCTGTTTGGAAACTGAAGATTAATTTATCCTTTCAGTGTGATATGGATGGATTGCCACAAATCAACAGAGTCAATTCATGCCACAAAGGAGTAAAAATGTGAACATGTAAAGATGTTTTTCCCCCCCACCTCCTTTAGCAAAGATGTCACGGAAATTAAGCTTGCCTACGGATCTGAAGCCAGACACGGGTGAGCCTTGACTTTTGCATATCCATTCCATGCAGTTTTTTTTTTTTTTTGTGATTTGGTTGCAGTGTATTATGCATGGGAATCCTTTTTTGAGAAACTAGAAAATTTTCATGTGTAAGAGATGGCTAATCTGCTGAGGGTCACACTTTGAACAAGTGACCTCGTGCACCCTTCTGGTGTCATGAGACAGGAAGTGTATGCAGATCTTGTGAGCATGCAGTTTTTTTTTGTTTTTTTTTTTTTAAATGAGAAGCAGAGACTCCCGCTCAGTTTGTGTGTGTGTGTGTCCATGTGTGTGTGTGCTGTATCTGTTCAAATACAGATATTGCATACGTTTCTTACATAGATGTTTATGCCTATAGAAAATCCAGATATTTTTTTGTCAGAATAAGTGTACGCACAAAAGGAGCAGGAGAAAGCAGAGCGATTAGAGCAGTTCTTATAATTATAAGATTGTAGGCTCAAACCCCACTATTGCCTTTTTACGCTTAAGCAAGGTATTCAACCTCAATTCATGTTGCAAAAATAGCAAGCTGTATAAAGGGGCAAACAAATTATTGTATGTGGCTTAGTGTGCAAACCTAATAGGTTTATTAGGAATAAACTCCCTAAGTGCCACACAGTACAGATAAAGGAATTGATAATGATGCATGCAGCAACTGTTGCCAAGTGGTTTCAAAAAAGTAAGCTCTTTAGTTATCCCTCATAAGAATACTATGTCGATTACCTTTGAAGAGACAAGTAATCTTTTGTTAAACTGTTTGTGCGTGCGTGCATGCGTGGGTGGGTGGGGTGGGGTGTGGTGCAACTGTCCAAAGTAAATGGGACCCACAGATGATGACAAATGGTGGATACGAGATGGCATATTCAGCAAATTGAACAGAAGTCCAGTAAAAGTTTGAAATTTTCATATAGTATACAATTACAGTTCTTAGTAGTAGCTATCTTTAAAGAAATAGATTTAGTTGAACAACATCTTAAATTGGAGCAAGTACATGAATATACAGTATGGTCATTGCATAAGTTATTTCAAAGAAAAAAGTGATTGTTTATCCTGTTTTATTATCCAGCATCTCAACATAAGTAGCAGTCGCTTCCTGCAGATGTGGACTAGGGTAAATGCTGCAGTAGGGAGTGTAACTCAAACATGTCTGCAACAAATACACGAGGCCTTGAATTGGCACTCATTAAATGAGCATATCAGATAAACAGACAATGGGATAAGTGTAACTCTAACTAAGACTTTTTTCTCCCTCTAACACAAGTATTGCATTTTCTTTCTCCCTTTCCCCCTTTATGTTTTTCATGGAATCGTAAACGCCGCAGACATACGAGACAACTCTTTTAGCCGCAGCTCCAGCGCGACTAGCATCGACCGTGAATCCAGGGAAGCAATCACGTCCTTCCACTTCTGCGAGATGCCAGCACGCAAGGTGGAGGGAGGTGGAGCTGCAGTCACCCCTGGCTTGTGGGTGGGCACTTCCTTTGGGACGGCATTGCTGATGGCACTTAATTTGCCGCCGACTGGAGAGCAGCGCCTGCTGCAGCCCATTTCCATCCTCTCTGGCGGTGAGCATCAGTGTCACTGATACTCATCAGGTTACTGTGGGGTAACTGAACTGAGATGTGTGAAAGTAGCTCATTGTGAATATTTCTGAAATGTTGTTATTTGGTTAAAATGTCTTTAGATGACCTTATGGAGAACTAATTGAGTATGTACAATGCTGAATGTGGTGCTATGGTCTGCAATAGGTGTTTAATTTCTGGCAAATGCAAGATATTTCAGTAGGTTTGAGTAGCAAGCAGCAAACACGTGGCTTTGCCCAGCTTTTGAAATTATTTGAGGAGGTCAGCTGTAAGTGGAACAAAAAACAGAGTTTTGTTACTACATTCCCCAAAGAGGCAAGTGTGATTCTAATGTAGTAAACTGCTGGGGTCAGGTGGTTGGAGACATGAAGAACTCTACACCTTGCTGGTTTCAATCAAATTGGATTCATGCTATGGCTGTTTTGAACAATGGACTTCAAGAAAGTAACCCAGTACAGTTCTCGTGTATCTGGGACTTTAAGTTGCATTATTATAACAGTTAGGTAGGTAAAATAAAAATGTAATGTCCATAATTGACTAAGCAACTAGACAGCAACAGTGTTTTTTGTCTTGCTAGGTATTATGGTGAGGCTTAAAGGAGGAATCCTGCGAATGGCCTTTCTTGATGCCATGGGAGCCCTGCTGCCCCCACCCAGCGAGCCATGGCATGAGCCCAACTCTCCAAAGGACAGTGATGACAAGGAGCAGCCACGGAGGAGGCGTCCAACCTCCACATCGCCTCCAGGTTCTCAGGAACAGGGAGAGAATCAGTTTTTGGTATTCTGCTCAGAAAAACAAGCCAAGGTGGTGGTGCTGCCCTCACAGGCCTGCACCTTCAAGCACAACATCACTGAGACGTCCTTCGTTCTGCGCAGTGATGTGGTGCAAATGAACGGCGGTTGCTGCATTGCCTGCTTTTGTGCCAATGGGCATGTCATGACTCTGAGGTAACACTGTTGACAAAAGTAAATCTTAGTTCATGCCATTGTTCAGGGCAACTTGCTGAAAGTAGGTTATTATATGGCTAAATAGGGCTCACAAAGTGATAAGAGAAACACTGGATGAGTCTGAGTGTGACAACTAACTTGGTAAACCTAGAAACTACCATTACATTCTTAAAATATTGTAAGGGGCTACGATGCAAGTTGTAATGGTCTTCATTCAGCTATTAAAAAAACTTTTCTACTTCTGTATTGAGTCAAATTGATTATTCGTTCATATTTTGATATCTTTTATATTTTGCTAAAAACGATTGTATTCCTGTGGTTCACACCAGACTCTCCCTTTAGAAATATCTGGTTGATGCAAGTGTCTGACATTCCTCCAATAGAAAAGTTAACTTTGCGCTTTTTGTGCTGAGTTCTGTATGACATATTTGCATTACAATTTTAGAAATGAAGGTTTCTTTTGTTGTCCTCAAGGTTTGCTGTTCCTCACAGATGCTGTCATGCTTTTTCTCACGTCTACAGTTTACCGAGCTTGAGACCATTGCTGGATGTAAATTACCTTCCCCTGACTGACATGAGGATAGCCAGGACTTTCTGCTTCTCCAACTACGGACAAGCGCTGTTCCTCACCTCCCCTTCTGAAATTCAGAGAATAGCATACAGCCAGGAGACCTTTGAGAACCTGCAGGTGAGGGGTAGCCTGTCATTTTGAGACCGAAGTGGACTTTCGTCTCTGGTCTGACGAACCTTTCTGAAAACCAATTCTAAATTTAAATAGATTACACTGATTTTGTGAAGGAATGAAAGTCAGACTAATGATGAGCTACCACTGTTGGCACTAGGTTTGGCAATTCCAAAGGAGTATTTAAAACCAGTTGTCTAATGCAATGAAGTTTAGATATTATTCTGGCAGTGCAGCACTTTGGCAGCATCATTTTTACAAGGGGCTGAACTGAAAAGCTTGCCAGCTAAATCTTAGTGGTGTCTCAATCTGGGTAGCTGCACTACAAACCAAATTCTGTTTTCCATGGAGATACCAGACATGTTGATTGTTACAGTTCACACCTGAAGTTGCCTCTACAAACATGTGGTCAAGTCACATGATTAACTTGCACCCACCAGTAAAGTTAACATGGAGCAGCATTATAAATCTAATGAGTTTAGTACTACAGGACTACATCTGCTAAGTATTGTAACTTTTTATGTTTTACTTCTATCTGTTGTTTTTTCTATGTATACTAATTTTGCTTTTGTGTTCTCCTTTTCTGTTCTATTTTAAATTTAAGAGGGGAGAGAGGGCTATGGTGCTTAAAATGCTATTGTAGTTGACTTGCGTCTGTTAGTAATCACTGTGGGTGATGTGTTCATGTGTAAAATCATGTTTTGTGTTTCAGGAGATGTTGGGGGAGTTGTTTACACCTGTAGAAACTCCAGAAGCTCCCAACAGAGGGTTTTTCAAGGGGCTCTTTGGTGGAGGGGCGCAGTCCCTTGACAGGGAGGACCTTTGTAAGTTTCATGCTAAGCATCTTGTATTTATAAATGGCACATTGAGTTTGCCACAGATTTCTACTACACTGTAGAGCTGCAGTTAGAAGAAATAGCCATGACTGTCTCTTTCTTCTCTTCAGTTGGCGAGGCTGCGGCTGGAAAGGCCTCCCGGAGCCTCGCCCAGCACATCCCCGGCCCAGGAGGCATCGAGGGTATGAAGGGTGCGGCCTCGGGGGTTGTCGGGGAGCTAGCCCGTGCCAGGATTGCACTGGATGAGAGAGGGCAGAAGCTGGGCGAGCTGGAGGAGCGGACCGCTGCCATGATGGCCAGTGCTGAATCATTCTCCAAGCATGCTCATGACGTAAGACCACAGTAACACCTCAAACAAGGCTTTTCCATTTTAATCTCTGATAGCATTTTTTTTTTTTTTTCATTGTATACAAATTGTGTTGTACTAGCCATGCTGGCTTGTGAACACAGTTGGTGCTGGGTCATGTTTGTAATTCATTTTGTTCATAATATCAGATCACTTTTACCACAAATTGTTCTGTACCAACCTCAGATAAAGCTATAATGATGATAAACATAAGTCTTACAAAGTTTCTTTTTTTACTTTAATTTCAAAGGACTAAAAATAGTTTTAAAATGGATTGTCTTCAGATTTTCATCCCCCTAAGCATGTTTTGTATTCATCATTGTTGTTGATTTCCATCCTTCACAAACCGGACATGAGCTAAACACTATGGAAGTCAGTTTGTTTTTTGCTGCCACTTCCAGGTTCACTAATTAAAGTCAGATTATACAGAAATTTTTGAAAATAAATTAGAAATTACATTTTAAAATAAACTGGGAAATGTTTCTAGACATGAAATTTTGTAGCTCTGCTGTATGGAACAGGATGAGTGCGTAGTAGTAAAATGTATTGGCTAAAGTTGGAACTATGAACAACTCACATCTGCTGTTGCACTTTTATTGTGAATGTCAAATACAGTATGTTCATTTGTCTTGTTTTCTCCTTTTCAGATGATGCTAAAGTACAAAGATAAGAAGTGGTATCAACTTTGATCTTGATGTGCAACCAAACAAGACTTTGTACACAGCTGTATGTTAGAGGCCTCACCTGTTTTGCCAAGACTCCTCCCCCTTATGTCCCACCCCACCTTTGTGGAGGTCAGAGTGTCTCCCTCCCACAGCACAGTACTACAAAATCCGTTGTTTTTTTGTTTTTTTTTTAAACCTCAGTTTTGTGGCTTTAATTCAGAAGCAAGCTGAAGAAAACTCATTACAAAGGCAAAGCAGAAAATTGCCATGGGAGCCTCTGCTTGCACATGTTTTTTGTCATGGTATCTGTCTGAACTTTTTTCCCCACCTAGTAGGGAGAACTGGTGAATAGCACAGTCAACCTCCATGGAAGTTGGTGTTGGGGGCAGTGTTTTAGTGCTCCATTTATGCTGGATTTCACTCATGATCTATCATTACAGAAGCAAGTTGCTTAGTTTTTATATGTAAATGAATATGCTGTAATCCTGCATCTGATGCAGAACAAAAGGAGATCTCCATCAGAGGACCATTTTCATGCTCACATCACCTTTTGAAATCTGAAGCCAAGTGGAGTTTATATTGTTTAAAAATGTATTATGTTGCTTGCTTGGGTCAAAGTGTTCTTTACTTTCCTTTCTCTCATGTTTGGTTTCACTTTGAGTTTATAGCCATTGTCAGTTTAATGGAGCATAAAAATTGAGCTTCTCTGTATAATGGAACACAAACCACTGTATATTTCCCTTGGTTATTATGCAAATATGATGTAGATTAAAATTGATTTTTTTCTTATAGAAATATCTCGTAAGGGCTGTTATTACAGTTTATTTATAACATGTCTGCTTTACCTGGTTGTATTGCATTTGGAGTTTAGTCTTGTAACACTGGATGTCAGACTCTGGAGCCGGTTATTTGTTGAATTGTTACTGTAGAAAATGTACTTCGAAATACCCTGTTGTCCTGAGAACTGCTAGAGCAGCTATGCTATTTCAGGTCATGCTAATTTTAACCCCTGGCTGTTTGGTGTGTCTGTACTTGCGTTTGTGTAAAAGACGATATTGAAGAGAAAAATGCGCCCAGATGCTTGTGCTGTTTTTACGAGGAAATTCAGATCAGATGTCTAGAGGCCATGTATATTTGCTGAACAACTTGAATTTTGTAAGATGCTTTAAAGAATGGTGGGCTGTGTCACACTTGTGTGTTTGGGCAGGTGAGTTGGGTGTTGGATTTCTGGAGTGTTCCGTGGGTCTCGCAGCTGGGTTTTGTGCTTGGTGTATAATAAATGTTGAGGTACAGCATTGTCTCAATACACTCTATCAACACTGAAGCAGGATTTGGAATCGGATTGAACAGACGGAGTCCAATCGCACGTTGTATACAGATGTATGATAAAAACTATAGATTCTTCTCCTTGAAGCTTCACTGTTGAGTTTCAGTGTTTGAGTTAGCAAATTAACCATGAAATGACTTTTTTGTTTTTGTTTTTTTTTTTTTTAAATTAAGCATAAAGGCAGATTATCAGAAATGGTAGAGTATGTGATGAACCATAAAAAAGCGTTTTAGGAAACTGAGATGGCACTGTAAATGGAGACGTTGAGCCACGTGTGTGCGAGCGCAATATGTACATGCAAGGTTTTTTCTTCTACATTCATACACTTTTGTGTTGAGGCAGACAGTGTCTTCAAACGCTATGTATCAACATGCAATCTTGTGTGGTTTTTTTTTTTTCCTCCAATGAAGGGCAAAGATTCTCTCCCCCTACACACAATTTTGCTGCCATATTTTCTAAAACATGTAAATAGTGGGACAATCTAAGGCAAACCTGAAAGTGTCAGATAGGGTTTGCAGTGCAGTCAGTGACACAGGCCTCCACACCTGTGAGGCACTAAGCCACACCTTCACTTGTACATTTGGCCCCACCACTATCTGAGCCCAGCCCAGCGTTCATATCTTGTGAATTTGAATGACTTGACTCTTGAGGACACAGACACTTAATTTCTGTGCATTTTCAAATCCAAATTACTTCCACCACAAATATTACAATTGATCATTATTTTTCATGTATTTAGAGCCATTTTCCTCTTCCTTCACAATGGACCAAAATAGAGGCCCTGACTGCAGTTGACTTGTAGTGGCTGCAGTTTAGACACTTTCAGATTTGTCCTCTTTGTCACTTTAATAATCTCATGTATTTATACGTCTGAAATTATTATACTTTTAAGAGTTTTGATATATGAAAAAGTTTATTTATACCCTGTAGTAGTTCCCTGCGGGAGGGTGGATGTGTGTTCTCATGAGAAATGTGTTTTCACGACTCAGTCGCCGCAGTATGTCGGCTGTGTGGTGGGTGGACATCATGTCGTGCAGAAGCCCAGTGTTGTTTCTAAAGGGCTTAAAGCGTCGTGTTGCAGGGTGATTTTTCAGCTGTGTTTCCATACGGCGTCCATCCAGTGTTGTCCTACATGAATCGTGTTCTTTTGACCCCTTTGTCCCCAATGCATCTGAATGCTCTCAAAAAACTGGTACATTAGAAATTGTTTACCGTGTTTGTGATACTTATTTTTGTTGTTCTCTTGTGACAGTTTGGGGGGGAAGAGGATCAGACTTAAGTGTGACTTTTTATACCAGCTTTCAGTAAGTTCTTTTCTTTGCCTCTCCTGCTCCTTGAACGGGTTTCTCGCCCACCCTGGCCAGTGTACACCTGCAGTACTGCTGCTGCTACTGATATAAAATACTTTTTCAAACGCTGCCAATTTTTGTTTACGGTTTTATGCAAATTTCTTAAGGATGTTGAAGAGGTTATTTGTCACCCCAAACATATCAAAAATTGTGTAATCTGTGCATTGGAAAATAAAGATGAAAAATATAATGTAAACACAAGTCTTTATTATTTAAATGTACTAATTTGATTTTATATAGATTTATAATCCTGTACTGGTTTCTTCTTCAGCTGATTTTACCAGTCTGTTCTATACCTGCTGTACAACCTCGTAGAACAGAGTCCTAATCCCTGGGGACAGTTTTTTTTTTTTTTTTTTTTTTTTTTTAAATGATTTAATGAAGCGCCTAAACTCTATCCATTTTGGACAAAAATCCACGCGACTCGATCTAGAACCTTACCTGCTTAGGCCTGCATGTCAGAAGTCCTTGCTGCCACTAGAGGGCGAAAGAGCGAAGACAGGAACTCCTGACCTTTGCACGTACTACAACACATCCTCTGTGGGTTGTTTTATATTGTTAATGTCTACGCCTTCAGAGAGCATAAAGCTTAACTTAACTAAATATTTATAAGCAACATAACGTCTCCATAAAATTGCAGCAAAAATTCTACTGGTGGATTTGAGTACTAATTCAATTATTTCATCCAGTGTTAAAGCTTGTAAATCAGCTTTTCAGATGAAGACTGGTGGATTAACCCACATCATTCTAGCAAGTATAACTAATCCCTAAGAATCTTCCAACTACTCCTTAAAATGATTTCTAAAATCATGAATTTGAGCATTCTTAACTTCTGCACAGGTTCCATAAATCACAACTGGTTAGAAATCGCATCAGTTTTGCCCACCACTTTTAAGGTCTGATTTATGCTGTTTATTCTCATTATTCCACACGGGGGGCCACACAGGTACCACGTTTCCCACCTGTAAGACTTTTGCCACCTTTAACAGCCTCAAGAACAGATTTTCCAGCAGGCTCCTGAGTTTCAGAAAGCAAAACCACTACCGATTCCCCTGCTTGTACCAAGTCCTGTTGTTTTACCTCACTTATTAATCTATGTATCAATCCTAAATTTTCTCTTTTATTTCCCTACTTATCTATTCAGTTTGCACAATGTTGTTGTCATATGTTCTGTTTAGTGTACTGTGCACCGTGGTCCAGGGGAAACCACTTTATTCTGTCTTGTACATCTGACAGCAAATGAACCTTCAGTATAAACCAAAGACTCATTTCTCACCTTGCTTACCGTTTTAGATGATAAATGGGCTGGAAATGTGTTTTTGTTTTTTTTAAATGAACAGTTATGTAATCCTTCTTGCCCCACAACTTTAAAGGACATGAACGTCAGAGTCCATGTGTTGAACAGATGGGGGAGCTCGCGCGCAAAGAATAATAGGTTTCAGACAGAACTACTTGAACTTGGAGGAAGAGGAGAAAAACGCGCATCAGTACAAGCAGACGGTTCACATACATTGAGCGCATTTCGACATGCGGGCTGTTGGACGGTGTCCGCTGGGCTGAGGGTCCGCACGTGCAGCGGTGGCCTCACCTGGGACCTTCGCAGCATCGCAGGACACCGGGAGGAGCGGCCAACCGAATCGGGTCCATTCATATTCATGCCGTCTGCGATGTCCGGGTTTTGGCAAGGAGACCTTCAGAAATCCAGGGACAGCTTCTGCAAGCTGAGATTCGCCTTCGTTTAATTCAGATCTTCCGAACGAAGGTCCGCTCTTCTAACTCCGATCTTCTCACGCTCTGCTCCTCCGAAGGTCTCATCGTCTCAAACTCCTGTGCTGTGAATCCCAGGCTTCAGACGCTGCGATCTTCTGAAACTCTGCTCCTCTGAGGCTGTTCTCTTGAAGTGCTCATTCTCTGAATCTCTGCACCTCAGAATATCTGATGTTCTGGAGCTTCGGCGCTCCGAAGCTCTGCTTCTCCTCGCTCCTCTGAGACGGATGCAACGGCGTGCGGAACAGTTCCTCGAGGGAGGGGGGGGGAGCGGGCCAGTCTATTCCGCGCCAAGAAAACGCTGCGAAGACAGAGGGGCGTGAAGGAGGGACCCGCACGGTGGAAGTCGCAGGCGCCTCGGGGATTAACGGGCTGCTGCGGGACTCGCCGCGCGCTTTGGTCACGCGCTCCACGTGCGGTCGCGGTAACACATCAGCAGGTCACAGCGGTTTCCTCACATATCCGGGTGGGTGGGGGGGCATTATTGATATGAGAGGTGTCCGGGGGGTATAAAGTGTGACCGGCTGGTTTTGCGGACCCCGCCTGCCGGGCCAGTTCGTGGGTGGCGTGCGGTGATGCTGTGTCCCGCAGCGGAGCGTTCAGGATGATGAGCGGCGCGCCCAACGTTGTCACCGAGTGGCTCAAGACCCTGCAGCTGCGCCAGTACCTGGAGTCCTTCTTGGACAATGGCTATGATGACCTGGAGGTGTGCAAGCAGATTGGGGACCCCGACCTGGACGCCATTGGGGTCTTCAACCCAGACCATCGGAGACGCATCCAAGAAGCAGTGGAGCGGCTTAAAGAAGAGGACAAAAGCACCACCACTGGGCTCTACTTCACCCTTGAACCCTTGGCTACCAGCGACTGTGATATCTACACCACCCACATGGAAAGACATTATGAGAGCAACCTCAGGGGATCCAAGTCATGGACACAACCCAACAGTGTTGAAGTTGGAAGATGCCAAGGGTACATGTCTGTTGACAAGAACATGAGGCATGGAAGCTGTAAAGATCTAATAGTTTATCCAAAACTGAAGCTCAAGATATTGATAAGGGACAGACTCATTAGGGATGGAATCAACCTTAGCCAACCACCTTTCTCCAACAAGGTAAGGCTTCATCTGAGATGAGGGCTGAAGGATGAGGTGAGGGGGGTTTGAGACACACTGGATACTTCATACCCCAAGTAGAAACCAAGAACTCTATTATCTAAGGAAGTAAGTGTGATCAATAGAGGCATCTGAGGACCTGCCAGTCTGGAGGGCAGATGTGTGTTTTGCAGTGATTCATTTGTTGCTGCTCATGTTCCAGCAGAAACCAACTGGTGGTTCATCTATTGAAGTTCACCTACTCTTGGGGTTTCTTGTAGAACGGTACACATCTTTGTCAACTTCAGTGGTTTAAACAGGGATGTAACTGGTCGGGTATTGGTGGGTCAACAAAACTGGTGATAGTATACAGTTATGTTGTATGTAAATATAAATACCTGGGGGCATCAGAGCCTTTGTTGCACCCTTGGGTTTTCAACTTTCACTTTTTTTAACCACAGTGGAGTGACGTGAACAAATTTTGCAGTTTGGAAAGGGGGGGGGGGGGTCATTTTCTTATTTTATTGGCTTGTTGAAAATCTGCTGAGTGTGGAGCTGCGTGTTGGACGGATTAAGCAGCCGTTTCCAGCCGCTGTCACTGCAGGGCAGGAGTTTGAGGTACATTTGATTTAGTGGGATTTTTAAAGTCTACAATTAAAGACGACCCTCTTACTGACCCAGTAAACAGTCGCTGGGAACGTCAACCTCAGCGCTGCGTGATGGTGGCTCAGCAGAACGTGCCCAGTTGTTTGACTTCAGGGTTTTTTTTTCTAGGAAAATTGACTTTTTTTATTTTCTTTGGATGGATGCATGCAATTATAAAAGTGGAATACTTATTGAGTCCTCCTTTGCTACGGATTTATTGTTATATGAAGTCATAATGCATGAATACCCTGGTTTATGTCTGAACATCGAAAAGCAAGTTAATATAATATTGATAAAGGAATCAATTACTCAGCTGTGACTTTTTTGGCTTTAAAAGCTGTCAAGTTGAAGATGCTTATGACCCCATGTAGATATGTTGTCCTCATGATCTCAGGGAGGCATCTGCTCCATCAGGCCTGTAGAAACCAAGGTGGTGGGACCACCGAACCCACACTGCACTGGTTAAGGGCAACTGAATGCGTGCAAAGTTGTGTGGACCAGTCTCGGCGTTTCCTTCTCTCACTTTCTGCCGACCTCCTCGTAAATAAGACTTTATTGTTCGTGGCCTCCTGTTGTTAATGTCATACGAGCTTTTCATTTACATTCCCGGAGGCTGTTTGCTGGGGGATGAAAGTGCAGTGGATAATAAAAGCTGGGAAGAAGCAATCACCATCATCCTCTATTCCGTTTGGATTTGACCTTCCTCTCAAAGCTGTGTTTGGGCAGCTTTCATGAAGCAGTCTTTAAAGGAGTAGTCTGCCGTGTGGGGGATGGGGGGTTCCGGCTCATAGAAGCAGCATAACTGAGATTAAAAAAAAGGTGGCAAACAAGGAACGTTGTTCCTAAGGGGAGAGAAACGTAATTAGGAGGGAGGTGAAGTCATTCAGCCAGAAGAAAATAGCGAGGCCAGAGAAGGCCCTTTGCCAACAAAAAAGACCCCTTTAGCTGGGGGAAAAAAAAAAAACTTCTATAAACACACACCTTCTGTCTCCCGAAACAGAAGCCCCCGCCTGTGGAAATCGGGGCACGGCCCATTTTTGTGCATTGTTTGACGAAGCCTTCGAGTGTGAAAAGCGGTGCGCGGCCTGCCAGCACTCGAGTTTCCCGTTTACACAAACACAAAGACGGGCCGCGGCTGGCAGACGCCGCGTTTCTCGAGCTGGAAAGTGATCGCGGTAAACGGTACGCTTTTGATCAGATTCCTCGTCCACAAAATTAGCCCGGTGGCGCATCGTGAACATTCTCGTTCTCGTTCTCAACGCCAGCCGACAAAACGGCTGACTGAACCAGCGAGGTGAAGAGCTGTCGGCCGCCAACAAGTGGATCTATGCATGAGCTTATTTGACAATATGCAGGAAATAAAAATGGAAAGCTGGAGGGAAACATTAAACATGCAGTCATGCAGAGAGAGCTAAATATGTTTGGGCTCAGGACAAATTAATTTATTTAAAGTATATAATTAACTTGCTGCTTAATTGATATGCAAATACATTTTTCTGTCCTTTTTTTGTTCCATTTATTAATTACGGTAAAGCAGTTCTGGGGCGGCATCTGGGTTGCAATGTTCTCTTCTGGCTTTTTCAGTTACATGATGGAATTAATTCCACAAGTGCAGCATGTGTTGTAACTTTTGTTCTAAGTTTAGCTGAACCAGCGTGTTTGGTGCAGGCGCAGTGGAGAGGATTAAGTCGGGACTTTTTAGCATCAGATGTGCAAATGGGTAACGCAAGTGGCTCAAGTGCGCTGCTCCTGGGGCTGTAATAAACTTGGGCCTTTTTACATGTTGCTTTAAAGAGGCTGCTGGTGTTTTCTGTTTAGGAAGCGGTGTTCACTCAAATGACGCATTCTATTAACTTTTCATAGAAGTAGACTAACGCTTAATTGTGTTTTATATTAATGAATTTATAAAGAAGGACTACGAAATGTGAAATTTAGAAGTTTTGGGGACTAAATGTATTTAGATCTGCCAGGACCATATGGGTCCACTCTCTCGCTCTCTTTCTCACTCGCTTGTACTTCTTCTTTTATAAGAGCATTGAAAATCCACTGTAATAAGGTTAGACAAATGGGACTGACGTGCAGGGATAATTCATCCTTTGGCGTAAACCTGATGTCCGCCTTTCTTTTTGTGTGGAGATTATCGGGCCCTTTATTACTGTCTGGCCTCTTCCTCCTCTAAATGGTGGAAACTTACTATGGGGGGCCTCTTCCAGTTGAAAGGAAGGCAGCTGTTGTTTTCCACCTAGTGTGTGTGTGTGTGTGTGTGTGTGTGTGTGCGCGCCTGAGAAAATGAAAGGAATAAAACTGATAGTGGGGGTCAACAATTTTCTGGTGTCTTGACAGTTAAGTCTGTGATAATTTCTACACTTGGAACTTTATGTCTGTTATAGTGCTCATGCTTCTGCACTGCTGATCCTTGCAGGCTGTGTTAAAGTGGTGCTATGTGATGTGCAGCAGGTTGTATATGTGGTACATAGACATGATGGCCTTTTTTAAATATTTTGCTGTATTACCTCTGAGTTCTTAGTTATCCAAAGATTTGCATATTTGCTTTAGTGCCTCAGTATTGTGAAAGAGTGTGTTGTCTTATGGGGCACGTGTAGTGTTCTCGCTCGCTGAGTGGGGCTGCGTCACGTTGACGGCAGGCGGGAGCCTGCGTGTTATGGGCAAAAGGTCAACAGAAGATGATGTAAACATATTTTGTGTTCGGAGAAGTTTTTTTTCAGCAGAACACTTTGGATGATGCTTCCACCATTGACGAAGCTGGAGAAGCTGTGAACCTTCTCCTGCCACGGGCTCAGTTTGGGCTGTCACACCCATGTCTGCACTTCCCCAGCTCTCATTTCAGATGTGTAGTTAATTCTTTTTTTGGCAAAACTATCTTTTTTGTCCCGCCTACAAGAACAGACTGGACGGGGCCCAGCTCTCGGAGCGGCGTGAGAGCTCACCTGCCCCTCACCGAGCTCACCTCCCCAGATGTTCACTTTTGTGGAGTGAACCGCCTCGGCTTAGGAGGCCGCATGTCTGTGTTGGCTCCAGCGCACAGCCAGGCCTGTGGTCCAGCTTTGCCTGCAGGCGGTTGCCCGTCTTTCCAGCCGTGTCCACTTGGCTGCTGTGCACGGGCTTTAATCCTTTCAGTAAATCAAATAAAAGTAGCCCGACCCTCCCAGAAGTACTCGTAATAAATGGTTTATAGTATACAACATAGCTGCATATCTGATCGCTGCAATGGATGTTTTTTTCAAAAATGTTGCCAATACTATTTATTATTTCACATTCTGCCTGGAGAAATGCTCATGAAAAAGACCTTTAATGTTGCACATCGATATTCCAAGAGCCGCAGTGCGTTTATTCACCTACTGCCTGCCGTGTCCCTAACTGGCACCTGTATTATTGCTGGTATTTTTATTTATTCATTTGATCAACAGTATGACTTACAGAATTGTGTTTGTATACTAAGCTACTTGGAACAGTTTAGCTATGTATCCAGCTGGGTATTTTAAGCGCATAAATTCAGGGCAAGTACCTTGATCAACGGCACCATGTGATTCCAACCCAGGACTTTCCGACTGCAAGATTCTAGACGCCCCGCTGCTGGCTTCCTGAAACCGCAGGGTGAGCTGTTGGTTGAGCAAAACAACACGGTTTCCTCTGAAATTCCCAAAAGGTATTCAGAGAAACAAGGGAATATCTAATGAACCTTAATCGCTCATCTGGTTATTCAGTCTCAATTTTTTTTTTTTTTTTATATAACCCACCAAACCAGGGCCAGCAAGCAGCGTACAGTGAATAATTTCCAAATACCCTTTAGGATATACTGTGCAGAATGAGCACGTTCATAAAGCGGTCAAACTGCACTTTGGTAGCAGGCGCTATTGCTGAGAGCGATTTGAAAGCCCTCCAGCGTGGTCTACGTGGAAATCCAGAGCTGATTAAGGGGTGAACGGCCTCGGTGGAGTCCAGACCCCCTGCAGACCCCCCCACAGCTATGTTACCTTTGTTCATTATCAGACTGTCTGTCCAGCAGCGATGCTCCGCCTCACTTGGCCCGTGTCAAGAAAAGGAGACCACTGGCGCAGGCTGGAAGGTCACACACCCCGGGGGTGGAGGCGTCCCCTGCTGGGTTGATGCTAGGCTTGATGAAGAAGTGACATGTCCCCTGTGCAATTGTCACTTGCGGAAAAACGGGGCTCCCAAGAGGCCCGGAAGCCGACAGGTAGTAATTACAGCAAGCGGCTCCTCACAGGCGATGAACATTACAGAAGTCATGAGCAGAAGCACGTTTCGGCTTCCCTATTGCCGTACAGTGGGGTGATGTATTTTGCTATAAATGAGCAGAGTCTCGCAGCAACAGCTACAGGCTCTGTTTGTTAACACGTCCTGTGATGAGAAAAGGGTAGCAGGTGACGCTTCAGAGACCTCCGAGATTCATTAAACACGGCAAGCAGCACATACAGGTTAAATTACAATCTCAGGGGTTACGGGCAGAATAGTAATGGGGCGCCGTGGGCCGCCTCGGCCCTCCAGCGCGATGTTGTGATTGTGTCGGAAGTGCGCGGCTGCGAACGAGTCGAGTGTCGGGGGAAAAAAATAAATGGAAATGCGCCGGAGTGTAGACCACGCAAACACTGAATAGCCTTTGAAGGGTCAATTAACATCATCTTAATTCCTCCGCTTCCCCCGTAATGAAATTAATTCAGTTAGGCTTATTTCAGTGATTTCCTTATTCAGTTAACCCAGGAATTATGTGTGTTTTACTGTGTCACTTGTTCAGTACTTTGGGAACAGACTTGCTAATTAGTTTTAGGTATTAAACCAGGCAAAGATGTCATTCGTGTCTCTTCTTCCTCCCAGTAGTATATTCAGAGGAGATTTGTTTTCATATCATTGTTGCATTTTTAGAGGGTAATTTTCAAACTAACTTGCCCTCCATATCTGTGGAGCCGAATCTGGAAATTAGGAGGAAGTTTTTTTTTTTTTAAAATCGCATCGAATATTATATTAATTTGCAGTTTAGTTGACAGCTTTATCCAAAGCATAGTATTTGACCAGTGTACATAGCAGGGTATTTTAGTGTAGCAAATCAGGTACTATGCTCAAGGGTGTCAAAGATGCAGATGGAAGGAAAATTTGAATGAACGACCTTCAAAGTGCAAGACATTATACTTAACCTCTACTTTCCTGTCGTGATGACTGGTATAAATTGTTTTTTCCTCAGTATGTCAATTTGTGACCTGTCTTCAGAACAAACTGTACATCTAAGGATCACCCACATACAAGCTCCATGTCACGTGACCCTCACCTTGTGTCGTGGAAAAAGCCACAGGAGGGGAGCAGTGCTCTCAGAAGATGCTGCACTTGCACGGTAGTTACTGCTTGTGGACGTATTTTCACTCCTCCAGTCACCCATTTCCGCCGTAAGACATGACAGATGTTGCAGTCATACATGGTGTGCGAACTTTATGGAGGTTATATTTGTTCGGTGGAAACTCTGAAAGACCCCCCCCCCGCCTAGGATCTCATACACATGTTCTCATGTTGGCAGATCGCCCTGTTTATTTTTTTGCCTGTTTTTTTTTTTTTTTTATCATCTTTAGCTCAAAGCTGTTTTGCTACATCTCTTGGGTCTGTAGAAGTAGCTAAAGCTCAGACTAAAGAAAACATACATAGGCCAGCTTTTTACTACTGTATATTTTCTTACTTCTCATTTTACTGGCATGTTTGGAACACCAGAGGACATATAGTAACTTAAAATGGTGTAAAAATTTGCGAGCAACACTGACGTCTGAATGCATACATAAAACTATGAAGCATAGACTTCTGTTTGCCACAAAAAACGTTTTGCTTGTTGTAGGGGAACAGGTTTTTATAGTGCTTTTAAGCAACAAATAATTATTAAACTAGACTTTGCCTCATTCTGGTGCCTTTAATACACAGTGGAACACCTTGAATTTAGATGCTCGACAGACCCGAACTGAGCCAGTTCTTCACCTGTCCATCACAGGTACAGCACAGGTGTCACATCTAACTTATTACCATAATCTCCTAAAACACATGCAGCGGCTGTTCAGAATGCAGCCGGCCACTTTGTTACAGTGAAGGTTCGGCCCGCTGTGATTTTTTTTTTTTTTTTTTTTTAAATTACCAATTCAGTGACCATTTAACTCTCATTCTAATATCTTACACTTCGCACATTTCCTGCATAAACAGACAGGCCTGTTTCCCTGCGAAATAAATTGCCATATAATTCACTAATCCTAAGGGGCTTTTTTAAAAACCTCATGCGTGACAGTGCAGCCGAAACGTGACAGTTTAGCGGTTTCTCATTGGGTGCTGTTGGTGGTGGGGGGGATCGTGATTACGGTGTAAATATTATTCCAATCAGTTCAGTCAAAAAAGTACATTCTAAATGGCTTGTGCAGTGGGGTACAAAACAGCCATCACCCCCAGTCATGCAGGTAACAAGGAGGATATTTATTGCACACACTGGCGAAATGAAAGCGGAGATGCGACAGCAGACTGCAGGTACCGGCCCATCCTCTCACACAATGTGGTCATTAAATTTAGTCCCTGTTACAGCAGCTGGGAGAAAATGACAGGTCCTTCTCGGCTGGAAATGGAGCACATTGTGACAAACAGCGGAGATGCTTCTCTCGGTTTAATGGTTGCACGGTGTCCTGAAATGCAGGAACAGTCCAACACAGACGGAAATGTTGCACCGTACCTGACAGCTGATCACTGCATAATGAACAGACCCCCCCCGTTGCGATTTAACTTTCCCCATTCTGTACTGTTTCTGTGATATAAAAGGTGGCGAACAGTTGTTGAAACTTTGATAATGAAAGACTTTCATGAATTATTACATTAATATAAAGCCAAAGGTTTTAAGAAATATTTTGTCATAGGGCTGCATTTATTATTTTATTGGTGATCAATGATGTTGGCCAAAAAGGCAATTTCTTTTTAACTATGAAATGAAGTGATTTAAACGGCATTGCAGATATCGTCTTTTAGACCCTACGTTAATTATAATGTAAATATGCCTTAAGCGTGTCTACAAATGCAATATTGCATAAAGTGAATAGAATATTCTTTGGTTGGTTAAAAAATTGACTTTTCTTTGTTTGATTTAAGCAAAAAAAAACCATCAGCTACACGTTCTGTCAATGGCATTGTTTAGCATTTCTTTCCATTATCACTTTTTCAACTCTAACGTTTTTAGGCGGCAAAAATTCTGCCAGAGCTTATAATTTTAGTGAATAATGCCACCATTAAAATTCATGGGGCTGTTTAACAAAAAAACAGAGGTTTAGGTTCCCCTGCAATAAATCCAGGCTTAAACTGGAAAAAAAATACCATTACTATTTTTTTTATTACCATTTTCTGTTGTTTGCTTCTCCGTGTTTGGTTAAAGCATGGCAGAACGCAAGAAAAGAGCCTTAAAAAATGCTTTTTTTTCATTTTTACTTTCACATTGCAGTAATTTTATACTAAATGCCAAGAAACTGCCAAGAAACTGAATATTATCTTAGCATAGAAGACACTAACATTTCACCTCACTCATTGGTTTTCTGCATTGTTTACATATCATGCGCAGTCTCTCCAGACAACAGACTCGCATGTCCATGGCAAATATGCATCAAAATAAGAGAAGTGTGTTGCAGGCGTGCTGCTGTAGCCCTACCCTTGCTGTCCAGCATCCATCTTCATTTTCGAGGCAGACATCCAGTTTACAAAGTGTCCTTGAATGTAATAGATTGCCGGACATTTGGAAATACAGGAACAAATGGGTTGCTGTGTTCACATTGCTTATATTGTCCTCCATCAGAATGGTCCTCCGGAGCCACAGGCAGTTCTGGTCCCATCAACAGGGCCCCTGCAGGTTATTTCATGGGGCAGTGACCCCCATTACCCCTCACGGCGTTGGAGAAAGCCCCTCACACGGTCACCCAGCTTCCTTCTCTTGTGCTTGGTTGATTTTTGCCATTTTTTGCTTGCTTGGATGCACCCCGGAGCTGCACCAGGACCATCATCCCACGCCACACGTTTGAGGAGTGGGGGAGGGTCTGACATGCGAGAGTAGCGTTATGGGGGACAAGCATTGTGTCTCAGTGTGTCGTGATGGATCAGGCCTCTGGACCACCTAGGGGGTGTAGAACCGCTGCGTGATGAAAACGGCACCGGCGGTGTGAACCCAGAGCACTATTATTGACTCCTGTGTTAATGAGATGCGCTGCCCACGCTTCCGGAACAAGCTGTTTGACGTGACACTTCATCAGCCGAGTCCAATCAACAGTTTCAAAGCTTTAGCTAGTGTTAAATGTAACAAATTCTCCATCATTAGAGCTGGTGTCCTTGGCATTTGATTATTTTTGTGTCCTTCCTGCCCTGCTTCCCTACCCTCAGTGAATGATCTGTCTTGATTTATTTATTAATTAATTAATTTATTTAATACAGTTGAAGGGCATCCTCTCTTCCCGGGAAGTGAGTTCAGGGGTCAGATGCGCAGGTGATAGTAAAACAACTGATGGTTGTGCACAGGTGCTGATGTGCAGGGTGTCCTTCACGGTAGTGGCAAGAAGCTCCTGGATGAGCTGGAAAAGATGTTACGTTTTGGCATCTTGACCGTTTCTGCTCACAACTCGCTGAACTTCTAATGTCGACTTAAACCCTTTCCCCACGTTTGCTTTTTCGCCGGGAAGGCATCCTCCTTCTGTGGTGGCAGCAAACCACCCGCACGACAGCCAGCACCTGCCCCCCTGCAGAGCATTCTGTCAAGGTGTTCAATTGCCCTTTTGACCCAGGTCTGACGGTGTCCAGTCCTGAGCACCAGGGCAGACGGTCGTCACCTGCCAGAAGTTTCCAATTCCCACAAACGCTGAACCGCTGAGCCGATTGATTCCTGAATCACTGAGCATTTCCTCCAGACTAATCGCCAAATTTGGCTTTTCTACCGCAAAGAAAACATTGACTTTACAGACTTGCCGAATACCAGCGTTCTTACTCAGCGCATGTAGAACAAAACAACCGACTTGCAACTTTTTGATCCAGTCTGTTCGGTCATTACCCCGTGGCTTCAGATGCTCTTTGCAGAACAAAAAAAATACACAAGCAAAGCAATCAAGTGGAAATGTTAACATTTTTTTCCAATCTCTGTCCCGAAAATTGTAAACGCAGCCAGAGAGGAAAGCAGTAAGAAATTGTAAAATGTCTGTCAGACAAAGGAGATAAAAACAAGCCGCTGGTGGTCACAGGCTGCACCAACTGCAGTACGACGAGGGTCCTCTGCACATATTTGCACATGTTATAGGACTGTAACATAGCTGGGCTTATTAACAAACACCTTTATGGGTCTTTCTCAGAGAGGAGCATTTCTTTGTGTGACTAAAGGGTTTTCTCTCTGGTTTGGTGACATGTCCCCCCATGTGCACCTCTGCCCTGTCAGCCCAGGGGGACACAACCTACTGGAATGTGCTGTTGCAGCTGCTTCATGTATACAGTTGGACACATTATATATAGGAATACAAAAAATGATGTTACATATGTTTATAGAAAATGCCTTTGGTGTATGAAAAAGAAGACACAGAACAGTAGCACAGTAGCATGATCACCATGGTGACAGAAAGGGAATGATGGGAATTTGAGTCCTTTAAACATCACCTGTAGAAATCATTTTGCAAATGGTGGGGCAGCAAACTGGTCTCTTTGGGGATATCTCTGGATCTTTAAAGCTCAATCTCGGAATGTTTTTGTTCTTTATGCACGACTTTGTTTTTCAAGCTGCACACTTGAAGTCTGACACACAGGTACTTCTCACTTGAAGTGAGATTTTTGCACATTTTGCACATTTGTTCATTAAACTCCAGAAGAGCTATTTACTATTTTGAAAAAAGGCTTGGAGATGTGTGGCTAGTGACATCACACGCTACACGACACACCGTCTCACGCATAGGAGCATGGCCACCTCACACGCTCTAAACACACACGCTGACATACTTTCTCACTCGTCAAAAACACACAGTGGAAAGTTATAAAGTTTGCCGATATAATTTGTTATTCCTCCTTACACATCAGTCCACAGACATGCACTGATGCACTTTCTCACAATGCACACCCGACAAAAAAATATACTGTTTAAAAAAAAAAAAAATTGATAGACGATAAAGTTTGGTGATGCATAATTTGTCATTAGTCTTTGGGAGGTTTTGGAAATAAACTATAGTGGTTCCATCCTTGTTTGCGCCAAACTGGTCATGTGGAGTCTTACTGTTCGGAGTTGGTGTCCAGAGATCAGCTTCAGTGCATTCTGAGGTCGAGAGGTCTTGCTGAACTTGTACGAAAGCCATCAGATTATAAACCATTATCGAATGAGATGGACAGGAACAAAGGGTCAGAGATGGGCTAAGTTTGGATTACTAGCACTTCGAGCAATATGGCCCACATCTATTCATAATGCATGGATGGGTAAAAAAGTAGAAGAGACTTTGTGCAGTTGTGCGTATGTATCCTTGAATTTGTACTAAAAAAAGATCAGTTCTTCTGTATAGCTGTAGTTTTCCATGGGCTGAAAAACAAGGTTTCATTAAAAATGTGATTTTTCTTATCAAATTTTCAGGCCCCAAATTCTGTAATTTAGTCTCACAGCAGGACTACAGCTGAGTAAACCTGAGAAAAGAGGTGCTGGGAAAATGATATGCAAAGCAACAGATTTCCTTCTCCTCATTAGAAATTACAAATATAGGTGACTTAAAAAAAACTTATTACTTTGTCATTTCACACATTCCAGTTCAGGGGTAGACATATGCATATGTTTGTAACAAGGTACTTGAAAGATGTGCTCATGTCCCTGGAAATGTTTCTGTTGCCCACAGGAGGTGGAGGTTGGAACCGATTTTACGGTCCAGCTGTCAGCAGCTCTTCATCGCGGCTTTAGGTACCGAATGGCTCTCCCCGTAGCCTCCCAGTTCCCTACTGGGAGCCACTGGAGCGCTCAGCAACTGGTCTGGCAAGGAGAGGCGTGAAAGCATTATTAAAAGGTGATGGAGAGCACCTGCGGACACAGACTTGCGGCTCGTACAGAACCTGTTAATCTGCTTCTTAATATAATGTCGACTTTAGTGTTGCTCTACAACGAAAAGCCAAACAGTTACCCATTTTGGCATCGAGTTTGGTCCAATTCTTCAGCTGTTATGGGCTTCTTAATCTGCTTGAATTATTGACATTTTGGATTTACTGCCATGCCTACTGGCAGTTTTTTTTTTTTTTTTTTGCAAAACTGATTATTTAATGGGTAAATTCATATTTCATATGCCTGAAATGTGCATTGGGCTTTAAAGGTCCCCTTTGCAGTTATGAAAAATTCCTTCCTTCTCAATTTTATGTCCTCTGGAATTTTTTTAAGAAATGAGCTGAAAGGGGAAGCTAAATGTTTTGTGCCTAATCAGATATTTAAAAATGATTTTTTTTAGTCTTTTTATCATCCATTCACAGGTATTAATAAATGGCAGGCTGCTTCAGTCATACTAGGGTGGCATTTCATACCCCATTCTGGAATCAAACGTCTGCCTTTTTTAAGCCAAAAATGAAACCGCTTCTGTAAATCTCCAGTGTGCAAACAAAGTAATAGTTTAAGTGCACACAGTTGTGTCTACGGTAAAGTGTCGAAGGCAGATGCGGGTGGGGAAAACCTCGACTGTGACACGGGTACCCAGCTGTTACTCGGATAATGACGGTGTAATTGGCGACTTGGAGATCCATTACAGACAAGCCATATTTTAATTACAGCAAACAAACCCAGGAAGGATTAGAGAACTGCTATCTTGTGCCATCCATTAGCTAGTTAACTCAGAATTGCTTGTCATCTGCTTTTCGGTTCCGTAAGCTATGCCGTACAGTAAATTTACGTAATATTTGTACTTGTTACTTGATTCTCTACATTGTACAATGGCTTCTTCTTGCAAATGTCCGAAGATCTAAATATTTTCCGGTGCGTTTTCTGCCACGTTTTTCTTTGCTCGTCTGTTTTATTCGGTCTCTGCCTCTTTGAAAGGGACCTGCTTTCTCACACCCAGCCAGTGTGTCTGCTGTTGCTGAGTGCCGGTGGTCAATGGCCAGATGAGGAGCCACACGGCACGCGTTTAAGGAACGAATCGGCCAACAGCTGGCCGTTTCAGAGGCCCTACGCTTTCACGTTCATTCGTTTTAATTTTGCTCATTTTAAAACTTAATTTACAGAAATTGAAATGAGAACACTTGTAACTTTTTAAAAGACTTTTACACAACCTAACCCATAAATAAATCGAGGGATGTCTTTGAGATTAAGCGTTATGCTTGTGCCATAACTTTGAATTTGTGCCACTGCCAGTTTTCCCCTTGGAGGCAGAGGAATCAGTGTTCTCCAGATTGTAAGTTTCCATGGCATTTTAATGTCAGAAAAGGAATGACAGCAGCAACAATGCCATGTGCTGTTTTTGAGGTGGTTTCAAAGAAGCAGTTCTCCTTTTGAAAGTTCTGAGACACTGAAACTGACTGAAGTCACTGTCGGTCCCGGGATGCTAATTGCCGGAGCTCATTGGATTAAATCTCTGGCTGCGGCTTGTCGTCTGCCGCCATTGACAAACTTGTTAGGGCTACTAAAATAAAGTACTCAGACTGATGCATCGAGTCAGATGTATTTCTACGACACTGTTTGCTTAGTAGATGCTTCAATTAGAAGTGATGTGAGTTTCCTCGCCACTATGCTGTCTTACTTAACTAATAGGCATTAATAAAATCTGCCTTCCGGTCTTTACTCTCTGCAATATTCTGATGGAGGCACAAGATTTTAATGACTGTCCAGAAGGAAGGACCAACTGGCGCTAGATCTTGAGACAGAATATTGAACTCGGAGACAGGGTTGTCATGTAGCTCTGAGTTTTTGGGGAACTGTATTTGTTCTCTAGTTAAATATGCACAACAGCCAAATTCAGTGTAGATGAAAGAAAATTCGCCGCATCGTTTCATAAGCCAAGACCACAGTACAGAAGTAATGGAGATTTATCAGGGTAAAACACTCTCATTTATTTGGCCTGACCCTCAAGCACTCATTTGGTTAAAGTCAACTCAGACAACATTGGTTCACAGTACTTCAGGTGCCTGTGGGTTACCCTCTGCTGCAGTTCACATGTTCACGCCCTGGTTCGGGTGAAACCTTGACCTTTACCAGCATGGCGGGGAAAAGCCCATTCATCACACGGACAAGAATTAATTAGCAAAGCCCTCCTTCTGCGACGGTTTCCGCATTTACATACAAAAAGCATCCAGTTGTCCGGCTTCATTCCTTCCTGAGCTGAACTGTTGCTTTCAAACTTTCCCTTAAATGCAAGTGATACCTAAGCTGGTACAGGAAGGCCTTAAGTGTAAGTAAGCAGCCGTAATTGAATTGTGGAGCCTTTTAGCATGTGATGTGCTGTGGCCTCTGTGTGACACACACCCTGGGAGCCCAGCCTGCCATCTGGCGCACCGCTTAGGCCAAAGGGAATGTTTGCCAACGGTGATCTAGGGGCACATACTGCAGTTCATACCTTCTGGGCCACATCTTTCATTTTATATTGGAGGGTTAAAGTGTGTTTATGTTTGGGGGGGCAGAACACCAGTCAATACCAGTCAAAATTCTGAGTGCACTTGCTGGAAACTAGTTTGTTCCCCCCCAAAGCATCTAGGGTAATAAGTTTTTTTCGGGAAATAAGGCGCCATGTCTTTGCAGCTCTTCTACAGAACTTCCCTGAGATGTCAGACACGTGTAAATTGCATTGCTTTTACTTCGCTGTTCAGTTTGTCCTAAGCGAATGTTGAACAGATCGGCCACATATAGTGTCTTGCAAAAGTATTCGAACCCCTTGAACGTTATTAACTGACAGGGCTACAAATCACATATATTTTTTCAATCAGCATTTTTATTGTGAACTCATAACTTGTAACACTAAACTGCCAGGATGAATGGGGAAAAATACATGCTACATACTTACCCCCCAAAAATGTTGTTACTGCAACAAAAGGTGGCTCTACCAAATATTACTGCATGGGATTTGACCCCTTATACAAGCACCATGTTTCCGTTTTTCATTTCATTTCAAATATCTGCAAACAAATCACTAATTTAACTACTCATTTTCCAAATAAGTTGGAAAAAATATGTGAAAGCATAATGTGTAATCCAGGCAATGTTGATAACTCTCAAAGTGTTTGAATACTTTTGCAAGGCCGTGGATGCTCAAACGTTTGACTGGTGCTGTACTTCCACAATTTGAATTTTATGCTCATTCAAGGGAGTCACTTCTGAGTGAAATGCACAACGTTTTGTAAGATAAATTACTGTAAGTCTTACCTTTATAAAAATGAAGGTTGGTGGTCAATGTGCCATTAAAATGCACGCAAGTTGGAAAATGTAGCAGTTTTTAGTCTCCAAGCTGGATGTTTCTCCTTCCTCAAACAATGAAGACCAACAATATGAGCAGAACAAAGACTTAGCGTTCGCTTGAATTACTCACAGTTTCATTGTTGCTGCGCTTCAGGGTGTGCGGTGCTGATTCACTCTGAAAGGGATGAAACCAGATTAAAATGGTACCATCACCAAGTGCAAGGTCTGCTTTCCAGGAGAGATTTTCAGCCCCACTCATCTAATGAACCCCAGAGACCTCTGAGCTGATCCAGCAGGAGACCAGGAGTGTTTATATCCACTTTTTTTTCCTCTGTTGATGCTAAAGTGGGTTCTGTCCACCAGGCCTACGTACAGTAACAGCTGGCCAGGAGCTAAATATGCGCCATGCGCACTTTGATTTAAATCCCTCCTAATACCTGCTCCCTTCATTTTGACTTAGAGCTCAGAGCCATCATTTGGGAAGTCGGCCGTCAGCCTGAACTGTTTTGTGTCAATATGCCCTTTCATTAACGTATTAAACTGAAGGTTCGAGCCCCAAAGCAGGGCTGTCAGATTCCATCCCTTAGAGGCCAGCTGTCTCCTCTGAACAATTTCTCCCCCTTAATTGGTCAAATTTTTACTTATATGTGGAGAAGAGAGACAGATTCAATCCCTGAGAGGCCCTGTGTCTTCCTTCTTTATTCCAGCCTATTCACCGCCATACTTGGTCTAGTTATGAGCTGCAGCGCTGGAGCTGGAACAGCGATGTAGTTTGAGACCCACTGTCATACAAAAAACACCTTTTTCTTGCTATGACCACATTATTTATTCAAATGGAAACGTGTGGTCAGTAAGAGAGAAGGGAAGGCATGGCGTGTTTTAAGGAAAGATGGAATCATCACATCTGCCCACTTTTTTTTTTATATCCAGCATTTGGTTAAAGATATTTAATTCCCCGCATGCAACTAGGACAGTAGGTGCAGGAGGTCTGGAGGGTTTCCTCCACAGTTTAATCCCGAAAGGCTGTTGCAAGCATAAACAGTTTCAATCAGTTGGTGACGCCATTCGAACCCGTGTGTTCGGGAGGGACGCTTCGTCCTGGGTCCTCCAGTGCAGTGTGCTGTATTACCTGTTTGTCGGCTTAGTTCTAGTCACGCTTGGGGACCTACATTGTACAAATATTTATAAAAAACTTGTCAAATTAGCATTGTCTGCTTCACCCATTGGGCAGTCGTACAAAAGCTGTCGTTGTCAACTTCATAACCCAAAGCAGATCCATTTAAATGCAAGGATCGAACTAAGCTCCCCTCTTTTTTCTTCCACTTCGCACAGTCCCGGCTTAGCTTAGCACCATTTATAATGTATTAGTCTAATATGGTTTTGCTATGCTTCATTTCTTTCAGATGTTGATTTTGCCACCGTTTAATTGCTTTGGAGCCGACATTTCCGCACCCAGGTATTTAATCGACATCTCTGAATGAGCTCATTTCGCCGCTTGTCTTCAAAAATACGTTAAATGTGAGCTATCCTCATAAAAACCCTCTTTAAGGAATGAAGATATTTTTTTTGCATCCCTTGAACAAAAAAGTGTGAAGTACATTGCTGACGGCTGTTATACTTTGTTTTTACTGAAGCATTTATTCGCTTATTTGTTGGCTTTTATTCCCATTGTTTTACTTGTGCTTATTAGCTCAGTGTGTGTCGTGGTTCACCAGTTGCTGCTTCTTTCACCTTGTAAATGGGCTCACAGTCTTCAGGGCAGCGCTATGTATCAACGCATTCCGCCGTATTGTACAGAAGATCCACCCGCACACTGCGTTTATAAGTCATGCGGAGAATATTGACCAGCAAGTCTGTATGTGGGGAAGAATTTTATTTTTTTTTCCAATTTAATATTTTAATAAATCAGTTTACATAGGGACGGGCAACGTTTGCAGATAACGTGAACGCTTGCAGACCCGGATCAAAGATCACGGTACCTCTCGGGTACACCAAATATTTTGGCCAGTCATCTAAACAGTCCAGCCGCCCCGTATGGTCCTCTTTGCTCTGCTGACGTCAGTCGGGGTTTATGTCAGGAAATCTCCTGGGTTCGTTTTACCGTGCTGACTGACCGCAAACCGTATTTGTACTGACAGATGGCTTTCCTGCTATCAAAGGACTCACAATCGCAGCAATCTCCTCTCAATGTGCTGGTCCGGGGGAGGCAGTCATTGGACAGACACACACACAATAGCAAGATGGAGAAGCAGGAAGGCCACCGTGCACCACTACACCCTGCTTGCATGTGTTGTCATCTCACAAATGTTCACTTTTACATCCTGGGATATCAGGTCGCAACGAAATAGAGAAGCAGCCATCAGTTCTGTGCGTGCGTGTGAAATTTGGGAAATTCAAGCGCCGGCTTTTCAATGAGATCCACCTGAACTCAACAAGCTACCACAAGTGCACAGCATAATGTAAACACAGCGCATTGTTGTGCGGCCCTCGCCTCTGGAAGCGACTGCTCTTCCAAATGTGCACGGCCTCTCGGGCAAAACATTTATTACTCGGGAGAGTAATTGCTGGAAACCCTCCTCAGAAGGGCCGGGATGAGGAACGGTAATTGCCGACCCGGGTGGACGGTCTAATCCCTCCTCCATCCCGTTCATGTAGGCTGTTGTTTATCTTGTTGGCTGCTTGGTGTTATTATGCAGCAAGCGACATGTGAGCCATAACCTGAACTCTAGGCTGTCATACAGCTCTCTGGTGCCAAATGATCTCCAGAATGTTTTCCTCGGCGTTAAACACAGCTCGCGGAGCCGTCCCCCCCCATCAGCCCGACTCTTTTGCTCTTAGATCAGCTCGGTCATAGCTGTCATAGAGCGGCCCAGAGATGTTAACTGGTCATTTTCCAGAAAATATCTATTTCTACCTGGATTCAGAGGTGCGTATCATCTTTGTGTCCCAGGTTACCAGACCTTTGCCTCTTATGAAAATTTTAAGCCCTCATAAATGTAATGTATGGGTGGCAAGCGGCACAGCGGGTAGCGCCTCAGAAGTGGCTTTAATTCCACCGCAGTTTGGGAGGAGTTTGCATGTTCTCCCCATGTTTGTCCAGGGTTCTTCCAGGTGCTCTGGTTTCCTCTCACAGTCCAAAGACATGTGGTTCAGGTTGGTCGGTCACTTCGCATTGCCCGTAGCGAGCGAATGAGTAAGTGTGTGACTGGCTTCCCACCCATGGTGGACTCTACCTCAGCCCAGTGCACTGGGGCCCTGAATTGGAGAAACAGTTTGTGAAAATGGAGAGGAAATAAGTTTAATTTCTTTGCCAGTGGAGCTGAAAAGCTTTGAAAATCTGAAAAACTCTTTCTGTGTATTGAGAATGATACTGGGTGTTTGAAAATGTTCGGGAGACAATAGCAGAATTTATGCTCGCGTGTCAGTAGGTCAGATCCAGAGACGTCCACTGCAGATAAATGTTTCCTACAGGACCTACTCCAGAAGCCAAAGTAAAAGTTTCAGTTCCACATGTTTTATATTTTTGGACATCACAAAAATAGAGAACGTGTGAAGGTAATCGCCCCAAGATCCGTGCACTTTAATTCTCTACGGTTTAACTTTAGATTCCAAATGTCCTCGGGTGGTGCTGGGCAAAAATGCAGAAAATAGCACCGTTTTCGCCCTACATTTCTTTTTCATACTAGTTCTGTGGACAGTGTGTTTCTGAAATCTCTTTTTAACATTTAAGCTGATGCGGTCTGACCTACAGCATAGTCAAAATCCTCTTAGCAGTTTCTTTTACATGGAGCAAAGCTTTTACCTTTAAACTAACCTAATTGATTCAAGGCCTGAAGGTTGTTTCTCGACAATAGGAGTTTTTGTCCTTAATGATCTTGAGGTGGCCTTTGTTGAGCTCCTTGGAGGGATGTAGGAGCAGATTAATTTGTGTTACACACACGGGGTTTAACTCCCCCATCGCACCCACCACCCTGCCGCCACCATCTTCCACAGAGCCTGTAATATGCATTTGATGTCATTGTCTTTCTCTAGAGAGTTCCATCCCAGTGCCGGCCTCCGTGGCCGCCATCGTGAACGCGCTCACCTCCTTATCGCGTCAAACCTAATTCCCAGTGTTCAGTCTGATGAAAGATTTTGTGTTCTTTCAATTATAATTTGTGAATATCTCCGTTCATTCTGGTTTTAACCACCTGTAATGAGTTTCACTTCCTCTTCATTTCCTCCATTTCGCCCCATTTTTGGACGCCGATCTGCATTTGCGTGTCTCCAGTTGCTTTTCCAAGTAATTCTTGTCTTGGAAAATGCGTCCAATGCTTTTTTAGAATGTCCTTAATCGTGTTTTCTTTTGTAACGGTTGTTAGCTCAAAGCTGCACAGCTTATTCTCCTAACCCAAACTCAGTGAAAAAGGTTCATTTACACCCAGGGCGTGTCAGCGGACACATCGTCATGTGACGAAAGGGGTGTAATGGAGGCCCTCTGGATGAAAGAAGCAGTTGTTAGTGGAGAGTGATGCTTCTCTGAGCTGACCTGGAGGGGGGGGGTGCAGTTCTGTCCCGCAATGCAGGTTTTCAAAGAGCTCCCAAAATCCTGAAGCGCTTATTTGATAAGTGTGCTTGTCGGCTGTCTTTTTGGAAGTAAAGTCCATCCTAAGCTTCCCACCGTTCACCTTCAGCGTGCAGGTAGGTGAATGTTTCATGTTACTGCTGGTGATGGCGGACGGTGTTTGTGAAAACCGCATCTGCCGATTATGTGTTGTGATGTTATGAAGCACCGATCCATTAACCATTAAGACGGTGTTCGATCAAACCAGGTAAGTTTCGGTTTTGTTTTAACTTTGCGAGGAGTTGGTATCATTTTCCTCTGTAAAAGGACCTTGTGGTGCTGGGTTGTTGAACACACCGTTTGTGAACAATGGTGAAATATGAAATCATGGGATGTCCAATTGTGATTCTATGGTGGTATTTTTAGTCATCTTTTCCAGTTTTATGGTTTCTGGGCAGTAAGGGCACATCTATCAAATGTCACCCGTTTGTGCAAGGGGCAGCGTGGTGGCTCACCAAGTAGTGTCGGCTCAGTCTGTGTGGAGTTGGCATGTTCTCCCCACGACTGGGTGCTCTGGTTTCCTCCCACAGTCCAATGATATGCATTTCGGGTTAATTGGTCGCTCTAAATTGCCCTTAGTGTGTGTGTGTGTGTGTGTGTGTGTCTGTGTTTATGCGTGAGTGACAGCCCTGCAATGGACTGGCACACCACCGAGGGTGTAGTTTCATAGCCTGGCGCACAGTGATTTTAAGAATAGACTGCAGACTGCTGTGACCCCAACCAGGACTAAGTTAATGGTTAATAACGCTGGTACTGGTACTGGTTAATAACGCTGGATGGATGTCTGTGCCACCTGTGTGCTGATAGATTTATAAGGGCACATTCAGATAAAAACTATTCATGATGTGCTGAGCCGAGGGGACAGTTTAGTTGTGTATTGTTTTTACTGAGACTGTTTTAGAACGTCTGATTTTTAAATAAACTGATTTTTTTTTTAGCAGTGTTCCTGTTTCATGGGGTTTGTTGCTTTTTACGCAATAATTTCACTTTGACTATCAGGCAGTTCCTTTTGTCTCGTAGCAGAGGTGTCCAAAACTTCGGCCTCCATCACACCTTATCTGCAGCGAGGCAAGGATAATCCAAGAGGATTTGTAATTTCGGAAGTGCCACCATAAAATAGAAGAGAAAATGCTGTCTTGCTGTGTTTAAGATCAAGGTTTCCTATTTTTTCACTTTTTTACCACTTGATGGCAAAAAAGGCCTCACAAGGCTATGTGGGATCTGCAGGTTTTAAATCTGAGGGTATTTAAACTGGGTTAACCTTACGCAACCATCAGTGCCGTACAGGAAAAATCTGGAAACTCCTGACTTTTTTCTTTTTCCCGATATCTGACAAGGGCATAGGTCAACCAAAATGTTAGTCTGGCACACAGCAGATGAGCTTTTTTCTTCATCTTCAAATGTCAGTCATTCACTTTCAATCACATCCCACTATTCCGGTAGAAACAATCTCCTTTTTAAAGCACATTCTGCCTTTAAACTTTGAGTTTGGCAGTCCACACACTTCACCTGAAATAATGTCAACAACGATTTTATATATATATATATATATATATGTATATATATAAAATTATTTGTTGGACTGTCCACCTTTTTTCTGTGTCCTGTGTTTAATCTGTTGTACACGTGAATTTCATAACTAAAGTCCTGCTCTTTTTTTTTCCATTTTACAATTCATTTACATTATACCTAAATGGAGGCTTGAAGCGCGGTTTCACAGTTTAGTGTTACTACAAAACTGCACAAGCATTATGGAATCTGTACACTTTTAACAATTAAAAAGTAAACAGTAGCAGCAGGCAGCTTTTGTCAAGTCAGTTCTGTGGCAGATAAGAGAACGTTCGGCATGAACCAGTTCTGTATGTAAATCTCTGCCAGTTGCCCACATTTCAAGGTCCCCCCTGAGCTCCTTATGTCTTAAATCCCAGTAAACGGCGGCCTGGAGGGACGCTTTAATGGAGGCGCGGGGGGCAAGGAGACCGGCAGTAATTGGTGATGAATGGAACTTGATCAGCAAATGAAAATCCGCGAGACCCAGGGGGGTCTTCCCGCGTCGGCTCGTATTAGAGTGTAATTAGTGCGCCACCTCTGGCACATTATTGATCGACCGCCCCGAGATCAGCGCCTCAGCGCCGGCACTTTCCCATAGCAATGAAGTGTGAGACAGGGTTGGCTGTGTTTGCTTTGTGTTTGTCAGGAACAAAGAAAATGTTTATTTTTCTCCCGTACTTTCTGTGACCTGTTGAAAACATATATTACATGACTGTGGCTGCACTGTGTTATTGAGGTCCGAGCCCTGCATTAAGGAGAAATGCTGACCGAGCACGCTGCAATATACTTGATCAATAATTTTTGACAGTATTAACAGGTGCTTGCTACTAGAATAATTTGTCATGATTTGATGCTACTGTATAATTTACAGGGTGAGGATCTGCAGAGCAAATTTGCGAGAGACAATATAAAGTGATCGTTTTTCATGTATTATTTGTGAATATCACCTAGGTGCTCTGGTTTCCTTCCTCGAGGCGGGTTTCAGATGAACTCTACACTGGCCATACTCTGTGTGTGTGTGTGTGTGTGTGTGTGTGTGTGTGTGTGTGTGTGTGCGTGTGTGCGTGTGTGCGTGTGTGTTTTTGCTCAATGACCAATTGATGTCATTCCCAGGGTTTTCTCTAATTCACACCCTATGCTTCCGGGATAGAGTCCGAACCTCCAGGGCCCTGCAGTTTCTGGCAATAAATAAAAAAAAATAAACGTCGACTTTTCGTTTCTCTGTGCTGCAGGGAAATAAATCGCAGCGCCTCTTGCAAAGCAGACTTCGCTGTAAAAATGAAGCTTGCTGGCTGTTCGCCGACGACGGTTTCTATTTCTCGTTGCTTGCTTTTGTTTCAAAGTTTCTGCTTTCTAAGTAGCATGACTGTTGAGGGGATTTTACTGCTAAGCGCCCAGACAGTGACAGCAGACTACGGCACCTGGCCTTATCGATGTCCTCTCTTCTCCCAGCCTTCGCCGTCATGGGCGCCTGATGAATGATGGTGCTGCCTGCACCGTCCAGGTGCTAATGGATTAACCAGGTCAGGACACATAATCAAAGGCCCGGCTACATTAACTTTCAATTTCGCCTGTTTAAATCACAGCGAACGGGCAGATAACATCTCACTGGCCGCATGGGCTCTCTTTCTGAACCGTAATTCCTCCGATCCATTATAACAGCAGTTGGCGTGTCACATAGTACGTTTGCTCGAGGCTCCTGAGAGTGCGCTACGCTGTCCGTCATTTTTTTAATTTGCGTTAATCTGTTTTTATATACTCGACAGCGGTAAACAGTGTGACACGACAGAGGTTATAAATGCAAAACGTAATCGCTATCTTTGCTCGGCGGAGACGCAAAGCGAGTCGACGAATATTGGAGAGGATGTTTCCCTCTGACCTGTCAGAATGAGTAATTGCAGTGTAACCAGTCAGTGCTTTATTGATGAAGGACGTTATACGGTAATCATGTAAAAAAGAGAAAAGTCTCCTCAATGCAAGCCTGATCTTTTAAGATAACTATGTACAAATACAGTGCCATTTTAACAGTATTTATTATTTCTGTGATGGCTGAAGGGAGATGATAACATATAACATTTAGTACTGGTGTTGATGTGAGTAGCTGAATATTTGTCGATGGAGGGGCTCTGATCCAATAGAGTGTAGAACAGAGGACAGCGCTGTGATTTATCCTTCCTCGGCTGAGGGCTATGGATTCCCTGTTCCAATGGCTGTCAAGACGGTCACCTAATTTCCCTCCCTGTGAAAGTCAGTTACAGACCAAATGCAGACTGAGGAGCCTTGTGTGCCTGTTGGTCAGAGCGCCCGTTGAAACATTACGGCCGCACGTAGTGAGGCCAAAGTGACCGAGCGTCCCAACACCTGATTGAGGTTAACCAAACATGAATGAGGGCAGGTTGTAGTTGTGCCTTTACTGTGTTGTACAGTAGGGCAGGTGTCCATACGGAGCAGGTCCCAAGTGTATCATGGGCAAACGCAACAACTGTGCCACCATAAATTATATTGTGATTTTACACTTCTGCAGCACTGTGTAGGTCTATCCTGGTCGCTGCTGTATTTTGTGCCAAGTTTCAGGCTTCTGTGTTTTACTTTATGCTCCAGAATGATCTGAGTGCAGCTATTAGTTACTGTACAGTTGTTTTGCAGTGGTGCAAACATTGAGATTTGATGTTCCAAGCCCTGAAGATCTGGACCAGTTTTTCACCCCACTTCCAGAATGTTCTCATTTTCATGGAATATCTGCTTGGCTTTTTCTGCTCTTCCTCAATGTAACAAAGCAGTAGGGACATTTACTGCTTTTTTTTTATCATACTTGCACTTGTGTTTTATCGCAAAGAGCAAACACCTTCAGAAGGCAATAGATTTTTCCTCACTTTGTCGAAGCAGGGGTTGGCCATGCTGGTTTTGGCAGTACTCGGAGGGTAGGTGCACAAATCCAGCCACAGGCAAATCGGGGGCTCTGCTGGCCGGAACAGAGACAGACGTGCAGGCGGGACCCTGACTGTGAGCTGGACCCTGTTGTCGGGAGTCGTGTGCTTTTCTCTGACAGCTGCCGTTGCCTCCACTGCCCCAGGTGCACCTTTATGGCAGTGGGTTGGAGGTGACATACCCTGCAGCTCACCCTATAGGCCACCCGCAGCACTGGCCCTAATTTATTCCTCGAGTCCATATGGCAGCAGCGACCTCAGCGGTGACACTAGTAATGACTGACCTGTTGGAGATGCTAACCAGCACACACAGCAGTACTTTGTCTTTTTGATCACTTTTTTTAGCGTTTCCATGTGAAGTACTCATATTTACAGTTTTATTAAATAAAAGCAGAGGCCCATTAACAGTGTGATGTAACTGCTTTCCTGGTGCCTTCAACAATCACCGCAGAATTATTGTGTGTCTGTGGGAAAAATGGGGTGGTTGTGATTGTTCTTCCGTTCTGTGTGCACCTGAGAAACGAAAGTTTCCCAGCGACGGAAGAAGATGCATTTTCGTTGTCCCCGAAGTACCGTACCGTTCGACGGTTTGAGTGCACGTGCGCGTTACTTGTGTAGGATGGACTCGGAAAGAAGAATGTCCCGGATCTATTGGAATCATCGCAGAAGAGCCGGGAAGACGTGGCGCCTCGTTTCCCAAACGCCTGGCACTTTAACTCTCAATCCAAATATAATGCCGTGACGTGTCAAACTCTAACCCCACTGTCATAAAGAATGCATATTGCAGTTAGGTGAAGTTGATCACAGCCCGTGTGGGAATTTGAACCACTTATTGTTCAGCAAAACCTTCGGTCTAGTTGAGGCTCCTTGCATTTTACTGTAGACCACAAAGTGATGTAAGGCCGCTACTTAAAGAGCCGTCTCTTCCGAGTCACTGAACGATTTGCATTTATTTACGTGGTATCCGGGGCAACCTGAAGGGCCATCAGGGCGATCGTAGGATGAAAGCACGGCAAACAGTGCAGCACCCTGTAAGATATAATGAAACATACAGACTGTGTTCTCTGTAAACTCCGCGGTGGGAAGCCTTTTTCTTTCTGATTAGACCTCCCGCTGGGGACGGATGGTTGCCAGCATGGAGCACGGTTATGCATTCAGATCAGGTAAAGGAGATGCCGCAATACAGGAAATAAGAATATATGGCATATGAAACCAAAGACGACAACTGTGTTTGACATAAGGCCTGCACAGTCCCCTTGTTACAGCAAAAAAAGACATGTTTTCAGTAACTCTTGTTTTAGCAACCAAACAAATACAAGAAGATCTGTTTATTGTGGCTAAATTCAAGTCTGCGAGCAGCATGCACTCGGGGGGCTGGTTTAAAAGGGATTATTATCCAGAATTACTGTTCACAGCTAATATAAATGGCAACAGTAATGAGCCTGTGAAAGAATTATACTTTTTTTTTTTCCGGTGAACAGTGTTTCTTTTGTCAAGTTGCAAATGCAGGCTGTGATGAACAGTTACAGAACTAGAACGGTGAGCACAGCACTCGTCGCGTTCAGTCTGCTGCGTGTCTCGGTTGTCGAAAACATCCGAATCCGTTTTCTGTGCCGTGGGGAGGAAGTGGAAATGCATTTGGGGAATTATGATTATTTCAGAAGTTTTGTTTCTTTGCACAGATCCTGGTGGCAGTAACACTTGGGAAGGCGCTGCTTGTTTGCTGTTTGGAGATGTGAAACGTTGCCACTGTCCGTCACCTTTCACACTGGTGTGTTTTTTATGCCATCTTCTGCACTTCCCCCATCCTACAGAAGAAGCATCTCCAGTTCCTCTTGCTGGTGAAGGCAGCTCCCAGCTCTCAGTCTTGTGCCTGACCAAAATCCCTTGACTCTCCCTGCCAGAATGTTCTAGCTGTTTGGATGACTGGAAAGAAACAAACCTGAAGTTGTGTTTGCTCAAAGGGGCTTTTTAGCAGTATTCCCGGTTTATTGTATGTTTGCATAAAAGCAGCCAAACAAAATTAAATGTGTGTTTATATTTCAACTGAAGGTACTTGCAGGACCATCTTTTTATTGATTTTGGCTGCTGTCTGCTCATTATATTGGGCTCCAGATCCATTGATCCACCATGAAAACCAGCAAGGCATTGAATGGTTGTATTTTAAAATAAGAGATTATGGCTTTTAATTATCTTCTTGAAAACCGTTGAATAAATTCACTCCTTTTACTTTCCCTATCCAGCAGGTGGCGCAGTGGTTAAAGTTGTTGCTTTGTATTCCGAGGCCCTGGGTTTAAATCCCCACTGCTGCTCACATGCCCTTCAATAAGGTAGTTACTTTGGTAAAAAAAAAAAAAAAAAAAAAGTCATCTGCTGTTTAAATGGTATATAATTTTGAGCTACCGTATGAACTTAACACTGTTAGTCAGTTAAATAATAATAGTCCCTCTAAGGAACATTAGTAAAGCCTGATGTTTCTGCTGCAGTTTAATTCATTTATTTACTTCAAATTTTTTGACAGCTTGCAACGAAAAGTAGGAGTTTAACAACATGTCTGCGGTACTGGCTTGTGGTCAGTGGAGAGAAAATATATCCATCTGTAGATGTAACATTTTTCTTCTGCATTTCTCCTCCACTGGGCCAGGTCTTCTTTGTCACACAGTGAATGTTTAGACACGTTCTACAAAGAAAGCAGTTTTGGTTTAAATCTATCTTCATAAGCCCTGATCATTCGAGGGTGAAGGAGGCTCCTTTGAGAAGGTGTGAAGCTCCTTTGTGAAGCCGGTGTCAAACACAGAATGTTTTCGTTGCCCCTAAAAACAATAAATCCAGTTCTTGAATTGTCTCTGTGAGCACAACTGGAAAACCAGCAAGAGAGGCATTTTATGCATGACGGGGTACAAGTGCCTCTTTCAGTCCGTGCCCTTTGGAGCCCATTCATGGAGGCCCCAAGGTCCGGAGAGCCCGCTGCCTGCGCCGTGTCTGCATTAATAGCCTGGTGCAGAGCATGATGGGGCGTCCAAGTCCAGTTCACAACCGCATGTGGTTCTTTTTGCTTGGTAGACACCAGGAACACATTCTCAACTACCCAGTCAGCCCATGCATCCAAGTGTTTGAAAATCAATGCCATGCAAAGACAATAGGGCTGTGTTTCAAAACAATATCCACACTACTGTGAGAGGCCAGTCACTGTTACAATATTATCTTATGTGCTTATATATTTATACAAGTATACTTTTGTTAGTTCTTTTCATACTCCACATACTGCACACAGCCTATACCGTAACAGCGCAGTTAAACATACCTTTTGTAGTGCTGTTTTTTGTTTAGGGCTCTTTCATTTTAGCTCCTCTAAGAATTCAGTTTTTTTTTTTACATTTTCAAAATACATCCTTTTTTGGATTTTTTATTTGTACATCAATAAAACACACTGGTGTTGTGTTTATTCATAACTATTAAAGGTATCATTGATCTCTCTTGTACTGTGTTGGACACGTGTAGTTTTCATGCTCCAATTATTCTAAACTTTATACTAATGTGCTCTTATAGCCCCATGTGGTTAAAGCCCATTTCTCAAGGGTGCAGCTCTGGTCAGTTTGCTGTGACGGTCCAGTGTTTCTGAAATTTTCGGAACCTGCCGCAACTAAAATGAATGATGCTGACTTATCGGCGAGGTTTCTGCGGTGCCTCGCTTTGAAACGCACCATTATTTTATCTCTAGCGGATGAACTGAGTGAGAGCGAAATGTCCGGAATGTTTTGTGGAAGGGAGGAATGATCCAAGCGAATAATGCAGAATTCTTTCCGTTCTAATGTGCTGATATACTCTCTGTGCGTCGGGTTTATAGACGTACTCATCACTGTGTGGTTCGACGCAGTTGGAATCTTTGGCTAAATTACTGTTATTTGTAGTTGTGTGGACAGCCTTTCAGAAAATGTGCTTATTCAAAAGTAAAAACCCCAGCGCTCAGATTATGCTATATTCATACTGCCATCGTCCTGCTTGCTAATGTTTCTTTACTTAAACACTCAAACCCCAGACACGGACACCAGCGCCGCTTTTAAAAGGGTCTTGCTTTCTGTTTTTCTGCCGTCTCTCCCACTTCTCTACCCCTTGGAAGCAGAGGGTCCGAAATGGCACGAGGCGTCTGATGGAAATGTGGTCAATGTGTTGGTTGCAGGTTCAGTTCCCGAGGGCCACTGCTGTTGCACCCTTGGGACAATTGTTTAACTTGTAGAGATATCCAGCTGTTTACATTAGTTAAGCGTAAAATTGTGGTTATGTAACAAGCTGCAGATGTTGCACTGGCTAAATGTAAAAGTAATGCTATGAATAAAAATGCTTATTGGGAAACATTGGAGCGCTAATGGTGTAGGGTGCATGATGTGTTCCCCTCTCTAGCCAGCATTTCCATTACAACTTCATATCCCTGGGGAGCACATAACAGGGAGATGGCAGCCTTGCAGATCACTTAAGACAGGTCAGGGCACACAATACACCGCAGGGTTATTACTGAGTCTGCCAGGCTTGAAGGCGGAGTGCTGGGTTTATTACACCGGGGGGAAAACATCCTGCTGTATGTCATGCCGTATCCTAATGTCAAAACCGCTTGCAAATGAATTGGTTAAAATCATTAGTGTGTCTGAGTAGGAAGTGGTTTGCTGAACTGTGTCTGGTTTCATATTGCCCTTCTCATTCTTGATGGCGCTGTTCTGTAAAGAGCTAAAATAACCCACTTTGACCAATGACGGCTTGATTTAAAAATGTTAACTTCACAAGAATTTGTAGTTTTTTTTTTTTTGTTAAAGAGGAGTTGCACTGAGACATGAACTTGTTGGTTTGATTGTTAAATCATTTTTCTTTATCTTTGTTTGGCAGCTGCCTTGATCCAACATAATATACGTAATGTACGTGAATACGATGTGTTAGCGTTGTACTTCTAACAAAAGTGTGGTATTTGTTTCATGATTCCAGTATAATATGGCACTTAAAAAGGTTAAACAAAGTGAGGTGCCTATGTGTTTTGTAGGTGATATTTGAAGAGGTAGGTCTTTGTGAGGTGTCTGAAAGTAAGGAGACTGATAGCAAAGTTGGACGTTTGTTCCATAGCTATGGGGCTTAAAATGACTCAGATTCATCCATCTGTCCGTCTGTCCATTGATTCATTCATCCATCCGTGATCACTAACTCCTTTTCTGGTGCAGGGTCATGGTGGTGTAGAGCCTATCTGAAGCACAGGGCATGAGGAAGGGTATACCCAGATGGAACACTAGAGCTAGGAATGAGTATGAGCAACCAAGCATCTGGAGGGAGAAGGCAAGAAGAGTAATGAGCCTGAAGCTGCACTGAGGTTCTGTGCAGAAAGGTGTGGAGAAACCAGACGCTGCAAGTATTGAGGAGCAGGAGGATGTTGAAAGCTGTAGATGAGGACCAGAGCTTTGAAGCCAGCGGAGAGACCAGAGCTCATGTGGTGTGAAGCTGAAAACAGCAGGTGGGCAGCAGTGTTGAGGAAGTGCTGGAGAAGATACCTAATAGCTGCAGAGAGACACTGTAGATAAAGACAGGGACTCATGAACACCAGAGAGTTCCAGTCCAAAGCATATTAGTGTTTCTGGAGATAAAACTGTTTTCATATACTTATTTCATACATTTAGTCTGAATCCTTTCATGTGCATTTGAAAGGATTCATAATTTTCCAATCACAGGTTTGCTTTGATCTCCAGTTCAGCTTGGCTTTTTCTATGTTTTTTAGGAGGCTCAGTTACAAATTCTACATTTTGCTCAATGAAATGATGCACCAGAAACCCAGGTCTGTCGTACATGAATGCCACCATTTTTCCAACTCACTCATTTGGATCTAGTTTTAGATTTTCGTCCGCGAGATAAACATGAGTATTTTAAGACCATATAATGTTTACCATTTCCCAGCGATGTGAAATATGCAAAATTTTAGCTGGCAACCAAGTAAACAAGATAATTGACCTTTTTCCCACTTAAGTTGTGATTTTCTGTAAATTCTCAACCCCAGAAACCTTTTTTTCCCCTTAAATTATGAATAATTGAGGCTTTTCTGGAGTAGTCTTTTCTAGTATTTCCACATCAGAGTTCTGTATTATGATCTATTCAGCCCTGATATGAGTGAGCTATGTGCATAATGAAAGGAGCTTTTGCAAATACTAAAATCCATATCTGTATATGGAACAAAAAACAGACCATTTTGCATAAATTTAGATTTTTTTAATGCTTTACATTTTCAGAAGAGGCCTCCATCCATCCAGTGTGGCAACAGAGCGTGTCACTGTAATCCCCGTGTTGGTCTTTTGTTTTCAGTCGGTGGACTGAATGACATACGACGTGAGCATCGCTCTCTTTCCAATAATGGCTCTGATTGTTTCTCATCACAACGGATGGCATCTTACGGCTGTGAACATGCTTGATGCAATAATACATTTTGATTCGGATTAAATTTCCCCCTGTGTAGATGTTCAGCCTCATTGTCACGGTGCAACATAAACAGTTAATTTGCATAGCGTTTTTGTTCAGTCAGTGGTAAACAGCTTGTTTTCCGAGGTTCTTTTGGCATGCGTTCAGAACAAGAAAAACCAACTAGCCGTGTCCTTCAAAGAACCTTGGTCCTTGCTGCTGCTCTGATGTTCTGGTGACTGTTGCCAGGGCTGTTGGGATGCCAAGTGCCAGTTGTTTACTCGGGCCGAGAAGTGTGAAGGTCACGCTTGTTTTTATTTTTTATTTTCTGTCTGGCTACTGTGGCACCCGCAGAGCTGTTACATATGAGTTTTGGGGGTGACTGTCTTCTTTGCAGCCAGGGTGAACTCCACCTCCACAACAGACACACACAAACACCCTTCCCGTCCACAGTTCACCTAAGGAAGGCTGCTGAAGAACTGGTCTTTTGACCAAAGCGCATCCTATTCAGCTCTTATAAATGGGTGTTTGAAAGAAAACCTCCAGTTTTGTGAAGTGCTTATCTGGTAAACATTTAATTCCATGTTACAGAGAGGTTCTTCACAGACTGTTACCCAGAGTCCAGAACAAAATATTAAGAAACAGAACAGATATAACATTTGAATTAAGATTACAGATAAAGAGTAGGCTGTACATTTAATGGAAATGAATTACGCTGACTAGAAAGGCAATAAAATAAGCCTGCCAGCAACTGAGGTGATGAAAACAAAAAAAAAAACAACCAGCCAAAAGGTGAAGGAGAAAAATAAATGCCCAAACTCCATTTATTCTAAATATCGCATTAATGTGCTCTGTGCCAGCAGCTGTCCACCCCTCCTGAACATCTGTCTGTATATTTATAGAGCCACCTGTGGGACTGAAATTATAAAATATAAGCAGTGCAGTAGATAATCCATCTGTCCATCCATCCATTACCAATAACTGCTTGTGCAGTGCAGGGTCAGAGTGGTCCAGACTTGGTCCTGGTACCCTAGGGGGCGGGGCAGGGTTCACCCTGGAGCCGATGCCAGTAATTTGTAGGATAAATAGTCATGAAAATGTACAGAGGATATCACAGAAAAGAGTGACTCCAGCCAGACTCACAGTGTGCTGTGAATGAGTTAACTGCCTGGTGCATCATTTAAACACACACACTCTCATACTAGCGCACTGGAAGGCACCCGCTGCCGAGGCTTTCCGCTGTTATGAGGTCCACACTAGGCTCCTCCCACATCAGCTCTCCTTTATTGCTCCGAGTGACCTTTGCAATTAGAGCTTGACCTTCAAATGAACCCAGAACCAGGTTCAGCTTATGGGGTTCAATATCGGATCGATGTCCAAATTAATATGCGGTCGGCATCAGGAGAACATTTTTCACTACGCGAAGGTAGCAGACAGAGCTACGCTGCAGAATGCGCTGCACGCAGCATTCAGTTGTGTGATCCCGCATATTTTATACACTTTCCTACTAAGCCAGTGGATTGGCAGTAAATACACCCCCTCCCCCCCGGTGTTTGTGGAACAACTCTTTATGACTGCAAAGGGCATTGGGATGGGTGGGGGGGGGGTGCGGCTGCCAGTGAGAACTTGCTTCAGAGAAGAAGCCTGGACCTCAACCGTCTGCTTGCTGTAGGGGTGGGGGTTAGAAGCTGCAGAGAAAATTCTGCATAATCCCCCTGTTGGGAAACTAGTCAGTAACAGTTTTACATGTATTCTTCAGACTTAAAAAGATTTTTTTTGGTCAAGTATTGAAAAGGGCTCATTCTGGGTTATTCCATACATATTCTTGTATGGTGTATCTTAGCAAAAATCTTTTCTATTGTCTCACTTAAAATCTCCCACTGTCGTGAACATGAATACATATTTAAAGTACATCTATTCAGTGTTGCTCCACAAATCTGCAAGTTGGTGTTTTTTTAAAAATAAAATTAGGAAGTATAACGGTCTAAACAGTTCCCTGCCTTCAAGAATAATCTTCCCAGTGGTGTGTTTCCCAGAGAATATCGTGCACATTACAGGGTTTTACCATCTTTTCTGATTTATTAGTCTTTTCTGCAACTCCTCTATCTTGTAGTCAGCAGGTCCTTTCATTTTTTGCCAAAAAATGAGTAATAGCAACATATTTCAGTTTTCTGCTACAGTATCTGTTATTTCAGCTAACATATTTCAACTCAGATGTGGAATTTGTTAATTTAACATAATGCCAGAGAAGCTTCTGTAATGTATCAGTGACCGTCCCTGTGGAGGTGTCGAGGGCCGTGAGTTCATTCCTCCTGGCCGGTTTCTTTTCCCAAAAGCCTCGGCTCCGCCTTGACACTGACGCATGAGTGGGGCGGCCTGGAATCAATGGGACAGGAAACCATTGTCATGTGTAATGGCCACACGCAGCAGCAGGGTCTAATGGCGTTTTAGGCTTTGCAGCGCGATGCCATTTTTCTGTTTGACAGAAACATTTCAGATAGAATAGAACGTGACTAATGAAGCCCGGGTTTCCCGAGAAAATCTGCATTGTGGGGTATATTGATATGGTACACGGTGCAGCCGCTTCTTTCTTTATGGGACCCTTTTTATCAGCCAAGCCCTGCTGAGTTTTATTACTGTATTTCCCTATTTATAGGCAGGCAATGAAGTAGAAAACAAGCTATCCAACTTATTATTATTCTTTATAGTAACATTTTAAATGTTTCAACTGAAATGGACAGAAAATTAAATTTGACACTTGCATGCAACTAGGTTAGGGATCGAGATTTTCATTTTTCTAAAAAAAAAAACTCATATCTGTATTCTGTCAGGTGTTGTCTCGATCACTTTTTAAATAATTGTGTTACAACATAATATCAGCCAGTTTTTAATGTTACTAAACGTTTGGTACACACCCCTGCAATGGACTGGACTCCATCCAAGGTGACCAGGGATAGGCTCTGGACCGCCGCACCCCTGCACTGGAACAGTCTGTATGATAATAGGCTGATTTATTAAGTGGACAGACTGGAACATCTCCATGTTCTACGATGCATTTTGGTTTTGGCACCTCCCTTCGCAAATGTATTCAAGTAAGGGTGGACATTCGGTCCCAGATTTCAAGTTCTCATTCTTTCACGATACCATTTCTTTTCGAATATGTGGCCATGCAAATGGTTTTAGCCGCATTACAGGCTGGAGTGGTGCAAAATTCAGCGAGGCAGAATTCATCAGGCTTCATGCTTTGCAGCGTTCATGTAAAACCTTTTAACTTAATGCAAGCGCTGCTAAAAAACAGGGGGGAAAGGACATAAATCACAGTCTAATTGGATGTCTGGCAACAGATTTTTGAGCAAAGTCAGAGTTCATCAGCACCCCTTCTGAAGTGGCACAAATATTGTCGGGACCACAGTAACTAACTTGGAACTGAAACTGGCTTTTTGAACACATCAGAAAAGTGTCTCCCAGGTAAAGTATCAATCCGCCCTTCCCATAAAACCTATTAGTGATCTCTATAGTGGGAGCTCCCAACTAGGATTTTATATATAACATTTGTATTTTATTCTTACTGAGAACTGTGATGTTCATTGTGTGCTTTGGTCCATTACAGCTGTCTTTCATTTCTAAATATTGAACTTACTAGTTAGATGGAGGTCCAGTCAATCCAGTGACCCTTCGCAGTATGTGATCAAGACAGCAGGGGAGAGATGGAGAGGAAGAGAAAGGTACGAGGGGTGGTCAGATATTCTGTGTTCATAAAGCAAGAAAACTGTCTGCCCAGGTTAAGCTGAAATGAGTGCAGTTTGTCATACAGTCAGCGAAAGAACTGCATATTGTATTACTATAATTTATGTTAATTTCCTCCTCTTGATGGCAAGGTTGTAAATAATGTATATATGGAAATTTAAAAGCAATGTATTTTTAATTGGCCTCCTGTTTATTTTCAACACCTGATTTTGAGATATCTTGGCAGTGAACCAATGGTTGTAAAATGGGGCAGGAAAAGTTTGCACCATGTATTCCCAAAACAAAATGCTCCTAAATTCAAGATGAACGTCTTTCCATCTCCATGGCAACGGTTCTACTGAATGGAGTTTTTTTTTTCTTTTTTTTTTTGTGTGCAGCACAAGAAAAATGTGCTGAGAGATGTAGCTCCTCCGCTCCCCGGGTTCAGACTAATGAAATGTGTGGCTGTGTGTTCTGTGTTTGCATTTGTCATAAACTGCCCGTTTAACTGCCATCCTATAGAAATATTTCAAGGCACGGCAGTCTGAATATCCCGGGACCCCGCTGTGAGATCTCAGGCTCTCAGTGATGTGTGTGAATGAGAACAAATGCCAACACCCCTTTCTTTCTCTCTGAGTACCACCACAGCTGCCCAAGGACATTTCGCGTTACCCGAAACGCTGGCACATGGAAATGCAGTGGATATTCAGATACCTCCGAAACCATTATGACTGTAATGAAAGAGCAAAAAGTCATAAAACATGTCGCATCATTAAAGACACTGACACGTTCCTCATGTGTCACCACTTACCCTGACAGCAAGCCTTAAGGAGTTAAATTTAATAACACAATCAATGTTCTCATTTCCAGAAGATGAAATTAATGCATAATCTTTTCACTGCTCTCTCTTTTCACATATATCACTGTAGAGCAGATGAGACGCCCTGTTAAAATTAGTTGCTTTGTCATTGGTTTGTCCTCGTGATCCACACATTCAAAGTTTGTTTTGTCCCCAGACCTAGATCAGGATAGAAATGGAAAATTTGGTAGAAAACAAAGCTGCTTTACATAAACCAATTGGCTGAATTAACATCTCAGTCTTTGCATCTTTAAATGCTGATATCTACCCATCCCCTGTCAATAACTACTTGTTTCACGCAAGGTGATGGTGGTTCCGACCCTCTCGTGGAAGTATAGGTAGGACACACACCAGAGGGGACGCCAGTCCGTAGCAGAGAAGCCACACAACCACACACGCGCGTGTACATAATAGGGACCGTTTAGAGTCACCAGTTCACCAGAAACACACATCTTTGGACTGTGAGAAGAAACCCACACGAACACAAGGAGGACACGCAGACTTGGCTCTGGAGGAGCTGGATTTGAACCCAAAGCCCCAGTTCAACCCTCATTAAATACCGATACTACTAGATACAGCAATATTGTAAATCCACCAAGGAAATATTTGGTCGGTCTGTCAAAGGCATCATTCAGTCACCTTAAAGATTTATAGCAGACTCCGCTGAAGAAACCACTGCGCTCTTTTTCCAGAAAAAGCACTAACCGATCCTTTCAAAGGAAAAGAGGTCACCTCGACTATAATAATAATTATTATTCTAATTAGCCTTGAGCATCTGCACCGCTGTCACACCGAGACACACACCTTACCGGGGCCGTTTATATTTGCAGCCTCTTCACAAAACAGTGCATTACATTTCTGACAACTTTAAGCTCTGTACTGGAGATCAATGAGAAGCATCGACAATTAGATGTGGGATGATGAATTAGGCAGGTTTGTTCAATAATATTGCCAGAAATGGAATCATTTACAGGTTTGAATTACGCTCTCGGCTTCTGAATAGAGGGGCTCTTAAAGAGAGAGAGGGGCTCCTGGTCATCACCGCTGATGCGTCCCATTTTTCTCCTGTGGAGTATAGCCAACTCACCAGCGTAAAGACGCTTAGTCTTACCCTTATCAGGAGGACGCCCAGAACAGAGGATGTGTCCGTTCTATAGAGAAGCATTTTATTGATTGAATCCAGTCATAGGAAAAAGGATTTTGTCTTTATTTCTCAGCATTTGAAATGGGGATTTTCAGACTTGTGAGTGGCATTCACTCTCATTTTTTCCACAACGCTTGGATGAAAAGGCCCAAATTGAGCTCTGGGCCAGCCAGTGCTGCAGGGCGCCTTTGTGTTGGCTGGAGGACCATCGATCTGTTGGTGTCGCAAACTGCCGTCCTGGGGTGCGAGCCACGTCTGCGATGGCGTGATCCTCTGATCTCAAACACTGGCCAAGTGCTGCCCCCGCAGATTATACTGCTGTCTGTAATCAAAGTCCATATGTTTAACTAGGCCTGAACGCTGGGCTTCCGCAGATGTGCCGTCCGTGCGTCGGTGTCACCAGCCGACAGAATCCGAGTATATTTGCTTACTTTCGTTCTAACTAAGCCTGCCAGTCACCTGCTCTCACCTGTGGATACATATGCCTTTGAGCAGCACGTTACAAATCATGGAATCCAGTCTGTTTCCTTTCCTTGACTTTTTCATGAGTTTTCTTAAATATTATTTTGCTGAATCTTTATCGTAATTTTAGCTTTTCTCCACAGCAGGATAATCGATTGGGAGTGTTCGTTGCAGTGAGTCACGAAATGCAGTGTATTAGTTTTGTGTGACACAGTGGACGCATTTCCATAAATAAATGTTACGCCATCTGCACCAGAGATGTAAATGAACGCCGTTGCTATATTACGCGGCGCCATTAAACAATTAACCCGTCATTTATAAAGACTAAAGCACCACAGACATATAGGGGGGGAAATATTAATATTCATTGTATCTTCCACGCTCAGTAATAGATCTTTCCACATTTACGTGTGTTGAAAACGTAGTGAGGAATAACATTTTGAGAAATGAATTGCCCCCCCAACGTGTAATTTTCTTTGAAGCCACCCAGTGTGAAATGATCTTCTGCTTGTTTTGCTTGTTTAAATGTGTTAGGGAGCATTATATGGCCATTTGTGTGTGAAAAGGCGCCTCGACGCACGAGGAGTTGAGATCAGAACAATAATTAATTATTCCATGTAATCGGTAGAGTCTCTGTTGAAGGGGGCAGCAATAATGTGAGATCTTCTATGATCATCTACCGTGACACCACCTTGGAAATCTAACTAAAGTAAATGGAATGATGCCTGTATGTATTTTATATATTGTGACAAACAGATTTTTGTTATTATTCTTTTCTTGGTACTGTTAATACTAAGAAAGCCTTTTTCTGTGGTTTTCCGACTAAAACAGGGTTTGTCTGCCAAGTGCTCCATCTGGGTGAACCACTTGGCCCCGCTGGGCTTCTCTGGGAGCTTCTCTGGAATACTGCAGTTTATCTCCGTCGCTCCAGGGTCTTGGGGTTCAGTCCTGCATAACACTACAGTGTACAGTTGTGATGTCGGTTCTGAAAATTCCCCGCAGCCACATGCCATGTTGCGGGATGCTGCACAGCAGTGACAACGAGAAAATGTGTCTTGGATTTCTTCTTTGCCAAGAGTGTAGTGCTTAGAGCTTCCAAATTCCATTTGAAGGGCGCAGGTTCAAATCCCCGTCTTCCTGTACTACTATTCGTCAAAGTACTTACCTTGAACCAAGTCAGTAAAAAATACCCAGGTATGTAAATGATACATCACTGTAAGGAGCTTAACGCTGTCCGTGGCTTTGGAGAAACGTGCCGTTTAGACATAAAATAGACATAAAATTTGCTGATGTCCATAGCTGTTTTGGGTCTCGTTGACGCTGACCAACAGATAAGTACATCCTCAGTAAATGCCAGAAAATATATTTAAAATGTGCACGATGTACTCACTACAGCTTATTGTGAGGAAAAAATACCGTTTGACAAGATGTTCACTGTTGTATACAGATCACGTTGTTTTAAAGGCTGCTGATTCTACGCTACATGAGCTTACCTGGGGATGTTCCCAAACACGTATTTATATGCAGCGAAGGTTTTCAAGCTCTTTACAGTGTTTATCCTGACTGACAGCCTCCGTCTCCCTATATTAGTCCAGGGCTCTTCCTGTGGATCCAGGAGACAAACTAACTTGCGGAAACCGAACTGCAGGCTCCCTCTTTGGGGACTTGAGTTCCAGCTGTGTGTAATTAATGGCACATAAAGGCAGATTTCTGAACTTCTTTCAAATTCTGTGTGCTTAAGGTGCTGGGAAGAAACTGCAAGTGTCTTTTCCCCCCTGAGAATGAAAGAAACTTCTGCTTTTACACTGAAACTGAATTTTGCAACGATAGGGGAGGCTGGAGGGGTTTGTGGGGGAAATATTTCACTTCTCTTTTGGATCCTGCATGTAGGACAACACGATGTAATTTTTATAACCATGCGACGGGTGCACATCCCCCCACCCCCGTACAAACATTTTTTTTCCATGTGGGTCCATTTGACAACATAGTTTTGCGGCTATTGTTTTATTTAAAAATAAGATTCTATTAGGATGAGCAAACCGACTTTCATTTTTCTTATTGTGCAGCTGAGATTTTTGTTTAGCAGAGCTGTTCATCACTGTGATGCTGTCCACAGCTAGCTAATCTGAGCTGGACACGGGTTTGAATTCCCATTGCTATTGCAGTACCCACTATCCAAGGTACTTACCCTGAAATGATACATAAAAAATTATCCAACTGTATAAATATGTAAATGAGAGTAAGTAGTTTAGTATACAAAGCAATCCAGGTGGCTTGTGGCTTTGGACAAAACTGTCAGCTATTATGTATTATGAATAATAATTCATTTAAAAAAATGTGCACACTGTGGAATGAAAGTTTTGAACACACATCTTCAGAGTGGCAATTAAATTGTGTGTATTTCTTCTCTTTTTGTTGTACAACACAATTACTTGTCTCTGTTAGAACTTATTGTGTGATAGTAGCTGTTTTTTTTTGTCATTCTCCAATCCAGTTTCAAAATTTGTTCAAACACGACAGATATTTTTCTGTGCGGGCATGGATGTGACTGTCTTGAATTTAAAGGAAACCGCAGCACATGCGTTCACTGTAATTTCCCAGGTGTCACAGGGGAGCCAGATAAAACCTGTCATTGATATGGTGTCACCATATGGTGACAGTGGAGTAAAATACCTGTAAATACAGGGTGAAGAGCAGTGGAGAGGAAAATGGCCTCGCTGGCTCTGGCTGCCAAGCCCAGTGTACGAACCACACCATATCCTACATCCCATCTGCTGGCCCCCATAATCCCCTGCATTGACAACTGATCGCATGACAGTGTAATTCCTGCTATGTGCCGAGCGCAGGACTGGCACAAAGGCTGAGAGCCTTCGAAACCCTTGTTACCGTTCTCATCCTTAATCTCGCATGTTTCAAATCGTCGACTCTGCTGAGAGGAAGACGTTCGGCCGACTGGATTCCCATCTGAAGGCAAACACTTGGCCCAGAGCCGCAGGATCGCACGCACACGCGCGCGCGCGCACACACACACACACACACAGAATGCATTAGTGTGGAACTAAGCACAGACATATACTGTCTCACCCAAGGACAGCAGTGTCAGTCTATGTTACTGCATATAATTATAATTTCTTGCACTGAAAGCAGTACCTGCGTTGTCACCTTGCATTGTCACATAGGAAACATCTCACCAGCCACAGCCAGCTGTCATTGCTCTTTTGCAGACTAGTTACTGAGCAAATGATGACCCAGAACCCATCCAGTTTGAACAATTGATGTTAACTGCAGGTTTCCATTAGTAAGGCTGTTTACAGGCCAGGTTTTTTCTCTTGTGATCAAATATTGGCCCGGCTGTGCGAGGGAGAGCGTCGCCAGCACAGACGCTTGGCAGACGACAGCAGGAACAGGGAGGTGAAGCTCACAGAAGAGTCCCGCTCTGTGTTCCTCCAAAGCAGGTGTGTTTGGTTTCAGTCAGCATCTCCACAGATGCGACCCTGGCCCTCGTACCCACAGATTCGACAGCATCACTTCCTCTTCTTTGGCGTCAACTTAAAAGCAGACCGAGCGTCAAGTTTCCCCTGGGCTTTGGCTGTGGGGACGAGCGTCATTCACGGTGAAAAATGATACAGCGGGTCGAAGGTCACGCTTGGACACTTCTATGTTTCCACACAGCATCTCGGCCAAAATACGAAGGTCCGAACCTCATTGTGTTTGAGTTTTTCACATTGATATGAGTTCAGTCATAATTTGTTCATGATACGCTGTTGTCTGGCAGGGCTTCCTTTTACTGCCTTGTACATTTAATGGCCCTGTGCACAAATATAAATGCTAGCTGGCATTTTACCATCATTTTAATCCACAAATGATGATTTAACTGGAAACAAAAGGGAAAACAAAACAGTGCTTTTCTACAACTTAGCAGTAGGGAGATGTTGTGATAACACAAACTTGCCAGCTCTCTCAATATTTTGCCATTTCTGATAACCCAAAACAAGGTAAGACAGATGTATAGATGTAACATATTTTTGTATATTTTATCCACATTTCTTTATATGTAAGATTTTATGGGATTGCAAAATTGATATGATATTATTTATTCATCCGGCTGACTTTTTCTCTAAAGAAACCTGCAATGTGAGGTTATAATATCTGTTTTTATCAAATCAGCTGATGTTTTCCCCTAAGGAAACTTGCACTTTTAAAATACTTGCAGTGGTGTTCCATTTATAGAGCTGGGTAAATTTTACTGGAAAATACCTTGCTGAGGGGTACTGTAGCTAGAGGTAGGAACTATAAACACTCTCTAACAGTGACGCTGCCTGCTGCCAGAACTGCTGACTCGTTGGACAGCACATCCGTGCACTTTACCGTGAATCGTAACACCTTCTCAAACCTGTTCAGATCATGGTCTCCAGAGCCGCCTGTCGCTCTCGGTTCGGATGAACTCGTACGCCTACGTCTTTTCCTTGTGATGACTCCCCCAGCTGCAGCTCAACATGTGCCGTGCAAACTTGAACCGCTTTGAATTTCTTTGACAGCTTCAATAGGCAACTTATCAATAGTTGTAAGCTCCCCGTCATGCCGCATCTTTTCTCGCTTCTTCACATTTGCAAACTGCATCCAGGAGGTGAACTTTGCAGGAAAAACAAACGTGTTCAAGGAGCACAGCTATGGGGAGCAGGGGGAGACCGCGGGGGTCTCGGGACCCGTCCTCGGAATGTTCCAGCAATGCTGAAGCGCTGCCTATTATCTGTTTGAAAGATAATTCCTTTCTATTTGAGGACAAATAGCTGAACAGCCGAAATGCAGAGAAAAGAGAATGAACACAAAGAGGTCTGAGACAGATGACTGTCTCCTTCTTGATTAGCATATTATTCTGTATTCATCATTCATAAGTGGTGCTTCATGCTACATCAAAGAGTGGCCTCTTCATCCTAGGTGGCAAACAAAAAAGCCCTGAGATATGCTGCCACCTGGTGGCTGGTGGGGGGGTGCTAGTCAGGTCAGCGAACGCCACTGTGAGTGCAGCACCTTGGGGTGGGCACCTTAGACACCTTGTGGGGTCGGTCATGAGAAAAGGCCACCCTCTCGCAGTAGCTCCACCCCCCTCATCCAGCTCTTCCGCTTGAACCAATCTGCGCAGAAATTGCTTTGGTCTGAGGCCTCTTGTTTGGTTCCTTTACAAGCGATTTCAAATTCATGGACGCACTGGAACTTGGGTAAACAGTTAATCCACCCGGCAGGGAAGAGGGTGTCAGGTGCACAAGGAATTTATGGAAAATGCTCTTTGGAGATCTCTCTGTTTTAATGGCCCTGTCACGGATGATAAAGAAGGACAAGGCCTGGATTTCAGCGGCCGCTGCTTTCCGGCTCAGTGGAGCACCTGAGCTGCTGTGAGCATAATGGGGCTCACAATGAGGCCCCAGGCAGCAATCTGAACACTGTCGTTTATGAACTTACTCTTTGGAGATGTGCCCAAGTGTGTAATGAAGGACACCCGGCCATTCCCTTTTTTCACTGCTCTAGGTGCGGTGATATCATGGTACCAGGGTGTTTTATAGCGCATATACCCCAGTAAAGGGTCACCGGAGGGAAGTGATGGCTGAAATGGAATTTAAGCAGCACAGCGTTGGCACTGCATGTCTGCAGCGACCACTGATCAGCTAAAGATTCTGGCGATGACTGAGTTAAATCACATAACTAGGAGTAATCCATCTTAAAGGTCTAACTGTAATTCTTCTGTCTTTTGCTGCTATACCTCTGTTTTGTTAATAATCGTGTTAAACCAGAGAAGTCTGATGGAGGCCACATAAAAACATCGTCCCATGTTTCACCCAGCAACTGACGTCTGTTTCGTACCAAGTTTAATTTGCCTTGTATTTTACCCAATAAATGCTTGTTCTACAACGGAGGCTCTTTTTCAGTCTCGTAAAATGGATGTAATATAAAAATTAAGTATTCAAAAGTATTAAAACAAGAATACTGCACACGGCTGCTTCCAGAAGATCTCCCCATCCTGGCTCGACCTTGCAATCTTTGGGTTATAGTCTATGTTGGATCTTAAGCTGGAGTCCACGTATCCCTTGGGGGTCCACAGATTCCCTTCAACTCTTCCAGGAAACACAGGCTTGCTTTGAATATTGGTAATTAATAAGTTAAGAATATTTCTATAATGTCAGTATTTATGACATAACTATGTGAAGGCAATTACGTTTTGTGCCAATAAACTGAATCCAGTCTTTTCTTAGAATTTATGGACATTTTTCTAAGGGAGGTTCTTTTATCATATTTTTAAATAGGGGGATGTGCCCTAGAACCTCTGTCTTAGGTCTTTACACACCACCCCAACTCTTTTTCTTCAGTCTCTACATAAACAACTATTCCCTGATGACACTGCCAACGCACTATTACAATTCCTTAAGTTCATAAAGTACATGATTTGAACTTATTGAGCTAAGGGTGGTGTGTTCTGCCAGACATGGGGGGGGGGTTGGTAATTATGGGGCTGAGGGTGGGAAGATTCCCTCCGAGCCCCCTGTGGTACCGCAGAGAGCCGGTGGGGTTGCAGGACCACGGAGCATTGTTTCCATCAGAGAGCAGTTTTCTCCATCTCATCTGCTCTTTGCTACTCCCCACAAACACGCCAAGCGGGAGGCCTGTGGAACGGAAACGCAGCCCACCGCGGGGGCCCGGAGTAACCAGAGCAAGGTATAAGCAGCAGCCCATCCTGATACGCTAAAGCCGACTTCTTGAAAACCAGCACGGAATGAGGTTTCGCATTTGGCCGCACATGTAATTATTGCAATCCGGCCGTGCAGAGGCCAATCGGGAGCCGGCTGTTCCTGCAAAACAAGCGACCGCAGTCGTTCGCTGGCGGCAGCAGCGGATCGTGCGGTTGTCAGCGCGTGAAAGCCGAGCGGCTGATTTACGACAGCCTTCCACGCGTGGGTTTCAGGAATCGTGAGTGGAAAGAACGGGTAAAGTGGGCCGTCTGCTAACAAGTGTTTCTTTGTTTTTCTGCTTAATCCTGTCATAATCGCAGATGGTTGTTATTTATGATCCCTCAAATAGTTGTCGCTGTCTCGCAGGTAATGGCCCGGTGTTGTATCGCGCATCGGTCGACGTGCTGAAGCATAGGGGTGCCTCATAAGTTGCCTCCGGGATAAACCGTGACGGCCGCAAACGTGATTTCAGTTGGCAGTGGAGAAGTTTGCATCTGGATCTGGATCCTTCTGCCATTGTTCAGGGATGTAAACGTGCATTTTCAGAATGGGTCCACATGTGGCAGAAGGCCGTTGAGATGGCACAGAGCAGGCTTCCTGCACAATAAAAATAAAAAAATAAAATTCAGCAGAACTGCTCCTCCCTGACCTTACAAATATTACGTGTAACTCACGCGTTTTCTCGTGCCGCACTGGTGTCTTTCTGCGGGGCAAAGGTGTTGTTTCTGTTGGACACCCTGCATCTGCACCACTGTTGTGATGGTTGCTGCGCAGCTTCCCTTTCTGCTCGCTTTTGGTGTCATCTCACGAGACCGTATCGAGTTCCATTCCAGCAGCCCGCGCGTCCTCCCGTGCCCTCGTTCCGCCCGCGCTAACAGGGACATCACACACTCCTTTCCCCGGCCTTCCGCTCCAGAGGACAGATCTGCTGACACATGCTCCAGAAAATCCACCCCGCAGCGGTCACCTCCTATCCTCACGTCAACTTGACCCGAGAAAGCCGAGCCTCGGTCTCATGACTCACTCGCACAACACTTTTCTGTTCATTGTATCGAATTACACATTTTGCATTGAGTCTGAGCCGTGGGTAAAACAAGGGCATTTGAAAAAGGAGGAAAGTAACCCCAACCAAGAAGTCGGAGACAAGATCTCGCCACACTCTCCCCACGACTTGCTGGCAAAGGGCATTGTTTTAGAACTGTTCTTCTGCAGAGCGCTGGCCCGTCATTTAATGGAAACATGTGCAGCTCGGGTCTCCGTGCGATCTTGGTGAGCCCTGGCGGAGCGGCCGCTCAGCTGAAACGGAGTCCCCACCCTCCAGCTGCACATTGCGTCAGCCGGCCGACCCCCAGAAGGAAAAGCTCTGATTTATGTTTGGCCCGCTCTGCCTCTCAAGCTAGCATTGTTCTGCGCCTGTACATGTTGCTGAAAGTTTCAGACCTGGGACTGAGCTGCTTTGCCGGAGAGGAGAGGCGCGTTAGCGGTGAGTCCGTCGCCACGCGGAACTGCTCCTCTACATGCGTGTCCTGGCACTGCTGTGCGTTTCACTTCACGGCTGAGGGTGTTGTGATATTGACTCCCTGAGATTTTTCTTTTCCTCAAAACGTCAAAACTTAACTTGTCAGCAATGTGATTAAGGCATCGTGACAGCGGGAGAAAGGGAACCTGATACCTTTCTTGGTCAGAATGTGTTTCCTCGCTACGGTGTGTGTTCTTCAATGAGGAGGTGTGGCTGGGGACGTTTCTGCATTTTCCTGCATCGCATCCCAGGAATCCAAGGGATGTAAAGCTGTTTCTAGCACACACTGAGCAGGGCATCGAACCCATCCCTGAGTCCTGATTTTCTCCTCAGTGTTGCTGAGGCTTTGAGCATTTAATATTCACATCCAGCTAAGACTAACATCCAGATGATTTGCTCTGGCTTACCGCAAGACTGCGGGAATGTTGATGTAGTACTTACCGAGCAGCGGGTGGCGCTGTGTTAGAGCTGTAGATTTCCAGTCTACGGACCTTGGTTTGATTCCCTCCTGTAGTACGCTGGTTTATGGTACTTACCCTGTGACACATTGATAATCACCCGGCTGTATGTTGTAAATGAGTATATAATTGTAAGTAGCTGAGCATACGAACCTCACAATGTATGTTACTGAGGACGAAGGCGCCAGATAAGCAATGGTTTTTATTCTATGCCTGGGTTCTATGGTCAGGAACCCACAACAACCACCCACTGACAAATAGATGAGCATTGGGCCAGGATAACATCTTCAGTTGTCTTTAGATGGTGCTGTAGCTGTACCTTGACAGACATGCTGGTCTTGAAAGATCCGCACAGGCCCCCTGTGAGCACAACAGAGTTCCCAGGAGGGGTGGGCAACCCCTAAAATTTGGACCACCAGCAGCTTATTTTTCTCCCCTTTTTTGCAGTGGGGAGATTTTTGTTTTCCTCTCCTCAGTTGCCAGCTGGTCTGTCCAATTATTTAACTATATCTGTTGCTTCAGAAATGTAAAATCTGTATTATACCACTCCGTTCTCTTCCTTATACACTTCCTGAAACTTTGTTCGATGCTCCCTGTCGCCCTTGTGTGAAGAGTATTCAGTAAAAATAAATTTGATTGAGTTACTGTTTTCTGAGTAGCTGCAGAAACAAACAGTGATCGGTCATGACACGAGTCCAGAAAGAACTCACATTTGACTCTTTAGCTTTAACAGAAAATGTAAACTTTTCTGAAGATTTTTCAAGGTGCTGAGCAGCTGCAGTCCGGCTGTAAACTGAATGACGGTAATGATTTTTCCACCTGTCACCCTCCACAAACTTTCAATACGAGCTGCTCTGGCGCTCGTACAGATTACGTTTGAGATATTTTCCCACCTAGAGACACACTGTTGTCCCAGGCAGAGAGCAGTAAACTCCAGCAAACAGAAGCCCCAGCTGGAACTCTCCTAAATTTACCTGTGTCTGGATGACACAGCTGGCACAGGGGTGACCCAGTGGGGTCAGAACACACGATGGGGGCAATGCAGCTGAGCAAATGGGCTGGATCGGTGCCGCTCCATGCGATTTCCTCAATTAGACGGGACTCTTAGAGATGGAAGAAGGAACAGGCGCTCTGCGGGGGGGGGGTGGAGCCGGTGTTCATCATGCAGCCTCCGGAGAGCAACTCTGAGCTGCTCCCGCCCTCCTCGCGCTGTGTGGTAATCAGATCCTATTGAGAGCCGAGTTCCCAACTAACAAAGCACGTCTACCGCTCCCCTCCCTTCCTTCCCAATTCCGGTCCCTCGGTATCGAACCTCGCAGGACGGCTTCTTACGTGGGCTTGACAAGCTTTCTCAAATGCTTTAACGCATTCCTTTTGTTCCTGTGACGGAGGGAAGCCTAGCTGTCTGTCATTTACAATGAGGGCGCAAAGGCTTCATGTCTGACCCGTGAAGATTATCTGTCTTCCCTCCTGTCAATACTGCTATAATGGAACCGGACACGTTAGATTCATGTAGCAGGCGGATTTGATTAACGTTATTAACATGACAGGGGAAATGTATTTGCTCGGAAATAAGGATCAGAGGATCAAAATCCTGCTGTCGGCTACCTTTCTCACCGCTGCCAAAGCGTTTTCCTGCCGTGCCTCTAAAGCACGGTAGGTTTATATAAGACGTTACATTTTTGCTCGCGGTAACCAGACAGAGGACATTACATAAAAGTGTCCATTCAGTTTATCATAAAAAGTAATTATCGGTTGATGAATCCTCGGTTATGGAAACCGTGCCAAAAATCCACACGCACAAATCAACACCACGCATGCAGGTATCAATACTTCTTCTTGGACAGAATTTCAATAGGACATATGCAACTAGGCACGGTTATATAGTCTACATAAATCACATATGGCTCAAGTCATACATTTAAATATACCTCAGAAACACTGTATGGTATGGTAAACCTCACACATGTTGTTGGTTTGTAGGGTCCAGCCTCAATTTTACAGTCATATAAGCGCTGATACTCTCTCTTGTTGACTTAGGGCAGGCCCTTCACGGCAAGTTTTGGCCGACGTGTCGTGAGCAGGAGATTATTCCAGAGGTTTTACTGCACTTGGGAGCCAGTCCATGGGAGGAATATGATATACATTTCCCAACATAAACTGTTTACCTTTGACTTTGCCAGGAAAAGCAAATAAAATGTTTATGGTTAGTTATGGGTTTGAATTGGCTGTAGATGATGTTTTTTGGTTTCACCTTTAAGCATTTCACTCCAGAAGGTTGTTTATTGCGTTGTAAGAGATCGTCTGTTAACTAAAGCCTGTTGATCAGGGTTTTGCTCCCATCTTGCATCACTCTTTGTAACTCCGGTGTTTGTTTCTGGTACAGAGTTGCACAATGACTTGTTTTGTTGTGTGATGTGACAGGTGCACCGGGATCTGTTGCACGTGCAGCGCACAACCCTCAATTCCCAAGGCAAAATGTCAAATTTTCACCAGTTCTAAAGGAAGAACTTCCTGAAGTAGCTTCCCCTGCTCAGAACATTCTCAAAATGAAACACTACACTAGTGAAAAGTTTGCATTTACTTGCTGAAATCTTCATTCAGTCATTCATTTCGATGAGAAAACTGAGCCGCCGTGTCTCCCCAGCTTTTCTGCAGCAGTTCCCACAGATGTAGGACTTCTGTGAGTAGCTTAGCTTTCAGTTTTCTGTCCAGTTCCTCCCATACAGATACTGCCAAGGGTGTCCAGGTGCACTCAAACTTTTGACTGGCCCTATATATGTGACACTGTGTGTTTAAAAAAAAAAAAAAAGTGTTCACACCCCTTGGGCTTTGTCATGTCGCATCACATTACAGCGTGGAAACATGATACATTTACCCGAGAACTTTTGCTACTCATCAATATAAAGTTGTCTGTGTTGTCAAAATGGGGAAAAAATTAATTTAGCAACAGTTGAATACTTTTATAAGTGCTGTATAAGACCAAAACTTTAAAAACTGGTCCTATGTTGCAGAGTAACTCAGTAGTTGGTAAGAACTTGTACCCATAATAGATTCTCTCTTATTTCAAGAACCTTGCTGGTTTATGAAATTTAGTGATTGTAAGTAGTGTGATATTCAGGGGCCACCTTTATTCCTGTCACTGTAACACCCAGCCGAGGGAGCTTGTATTGCCAATGGAAGCGGGACAGGCGAGTTTCCAGTGAGGCTTAATAGAAACATGTAGTTGCGGTTCATCTGCTGCTCACTTATCTGGTCCTCCCAGAGAACAGCGGCTCTGTGTTGCTGGAGCTGTTTTTTCATGCAGAGCCCATAAAGCAGCCAGACAAACAGAGCCACCCCTAACCGAGAAGTCAGATAAGGAGATGCCGTGGTACAGTGTGGGCAACAGACAAATCACCCTGGAAGCTTCTGCAGGACAGAACCAGCGCCAGGCTTCCGGATGCTTCCTCGTAAATTTGTAGAAACTCACAATTTGTCTCTCCGCTTCCCACTCTCCTTATCGAGCAAAAGTGTAAATTGGAATACCGACACGGAATTGCCTCACCTGCCTTTCTTTATCTTGAAGTTTATTCAATTGATGTTGAAACACTTTGTGAACTTTGCAACTTTAATTAAGGTTTTGCAATTTTTTTTTTACTCTCAGATCTCTGTGGTTGATGTCATCCGTCCCCTAGCATGTGTGGTTTTTGTTTTCTTTTTTATTTAACTCCCAAGGCATCTCTGGGTTTGGCGCCTGCAAGAAAGTCCTCAAAACCGCCATGAACAGACAATATTTGAAGTGATTCTAAAGTGTTTGAGAAAATAGTTTTGATGTTTAAAAATCTGTTTTGTCGCATACTTTCTTAAACCCTTCAGAATAAAGAATTGTGCAAAAACCATTTAACCTGTTATTACATTTTAGATGTAAGATATCTTTATGTGGACAAAAGAAAGACCTGAGATAAAAGAGATGGCTTTATTCAGCGGTGTGGCAACGCTGTAGGCCTTAAAGGAATATGATTATGAACAATTGCTAATGTAGATAAAGAAAACAGTGGAAATATCCTTTGTAGTTTTAAGTGGAAATTCTTTTAATTTCTTGTGCTTTATGAGGTAAATCAATTTTTACTTGAAAGTTTGTCCCATTCCAGGCACTTCTTACAGAAAGGTCTCTGGAGAAGAGGTCATTCAGGACGATAAATAAATTGTACCATCGGGTGCTTCTCCTTGTTTCGCATCAAACTCTCCTTGCTTTGTTTTACATCCTAAAGGTCCTTCACTGGAGACACAGCACCTCTCACTTGCACAAACTCTGCACAATGGGCTCAAACACAGAACCTTTCTGGCTCTTGCTTACCTTCTTGAATGGGGAAAATTTTGAGTGGGGAGAAACTGTGTTTATCTTGGAAGAGAGGAGAACAGAAGAGGGGAAATATCTATGTTTCTCACTAAGTATATGTTGTGCTCAAGGAACTGAAAATATTTCCGTGCACCAAACCTTCTCTCTTTTCAAAATTAATTCAACAGATTAAAAAGGGCAGCATAGCGGGCAGTTGTGCCAGTGCCTCACAGCACCTTTTGTTTGAATCCAGCTCAATCACTGTGGAATTTGCAGGTTCTGCTGATGTTTGTGCTGATTTCCTATCACAGTCCAAAGGCATGTTACACTTGAACTGGTTTCTCTAAATTATCCATAGTGTGTGCGTGTGTGTGTGTGTGTGTGTGTGTGTGTGTGTGTGTGAGATAGACTGGCTTCCTCACCAGGGTGTTGAAGGCCCAAGATACGTGTTAATCGATAGAAAACTAACCAGTTCTGGTCCTCCCCTTTTAACAGCATTCATTTCCGTCTGTTCTACAGCTGTTGCGAGAAGAATGTTTACAGTTGAACTGTGCGTTCAAGACTGTCAAAGAGTGAAATGTTTTTGGCATCGGCATTGCAGATTTAACAGTAATTATGTCCTGGTTTTGTTTTGGACATGGTTGCCTGGGACAAGTGAAACACATTATGTATGACTTCATTCTGGGTCATTACTGGACTAAATTGGAGTATTGTCTGTGAACAGAAACATGAGCTCAAAGTACTGCAGAATGTGGGTATGGACTGTAATTTTTTAAATCCTCAGCACGGTTTACCCGACAGTTTATTGCATATGACAGAATACGTTATTGCCTGTGAAGTTTCATTCTTAATTCAGAATAGATGTGCGTTTTGCTGTTGACCACTACAGCAGGATTCTGGGATATAGAGTCTTTGTGCAAATAGTCAAAATGTCACATCGCATTGTGTCCTTATTAAATGAAATGTAAAAAAAGGAAATTCATATTTGTGCTGCAAAACCACCAAGACAGTGCAGAATCAGAAAAAAAGCAGTTTGAGGTTTCATGTACTTTACAGGGCCTTTAAACGTCATCTAAAATGTGAGGACTGTTAAAAAAGTTCCTGAGAACTTGAGTAATACACTGACTTATTTCCCTTGATAGGTAAAGCCCATGTCACCACATTCTCATCCGAGCCAAACAATGTTTCTTTCCTTTACCCGTCGGTGAGTGTTTAATGTTCCGAGAGACGCAGAGACCATTTCTGTCCTTCCCACCATCGTGATTGTTTTTATGCCCCCCCCCCCCCGGGACCTTCAACCCCAATGACAAAATTACAATTATGCCCTTGTCTACTGAAAAGCTAGTGGTGGTTGCAGTAGTTGTTAAATTGATAGTCATAGTAGCAGTTGTTGTAAGGTCCCCGGTTTAAATCCAACTTCTTCTGCAGAACCTTTGATCCATGTTCTGTCTCCGAATCAATACAGTGAAAACATCCAGCTGTATAAACGTGCAAATCATTATAATGCTGATTTTATAACCCTGTTAATTGTCTTGGCCAAAAGCATCAGCTAAATAAATGTCAGTAACAGCTGGTCAAATGTTTCGCTGCAAAGGAGCCAGCAGTTTCATCACCAGTAGAGGGGGGTAACATACAACTTCACCTTAACTGATAAAAACCAGAGGAAAAAAAATCTACATTTCAACAGCAAGCTGTGAGGTTCAGGATCTCAGCAGCAGCATTTCTCTGACTGAGATGTGTTCCACAGTAGCACAGCTAACTCAACACCTCAAATTAGACTTGCCGATAACATAAGAGTTTAATATGCGGTAGTAAAGAACATCAGCATTAAGCGTCTGCTTTGAGTATTTCCACTGCCTCGACTCTTAGAAGAAATATGAACGTTGGACTAATCTGAATCTGAATCTTAAAGTTGGACTTTTTTCACTTTATAGAGGCTTCTAACTTTATAATTATGTACTTTTCATAGAGCATCTGCAGTTTGAGTGGCACTGCCTGTTTTTACTGCATTTGCTGCACTTGCCAATGAAAATGAATTACCGTGATTTAAAGTAGAATCCACAGAGCATTCTGTAACATTATGGTCGTTCACTTTTGCATTTCGGTATGGCAGCAGCTTTGGAAAATGTTATTATTCAGTATTTTAAACCAGTTATTAGACAGTAGCAAATTTGATTTTTGCTACTGTGTTCCAGACTTAACTTCTCAAACCCAGGAAACTGTTTTGGTTCCGACTGCAAACTGATGAGGAAAGAGTTCTCAGCCTTAAATGGAATGATGATAGATAGGTAAGAATTTTACTGATCCCAAAGGAAATTGCACAGCAGCACACGTGCAATACGCATACAGATGCGCACAAACACACACACACACACACACACACACACACACAGCAGGTTTGAGAGTGCAAACAGACAATGCGCAGACAAAAACACACCTCTGACAGCTCCGCTGGTCCAGTCTGAACTGACAGGGAGATGGAGGCCCAATGTTTACACGTTATTCTGCATGATATTCCCCACATTAACTGAAAAACAAGCCGGAAAGGGATCATACACAGCTGGCACTGTACAATCCGGAGAACTTGTTTTGAAAAAGGAAGAGTGCTCCCAGGCACACAGACAGCTCTTGTTTGGAGACAAAAGGCCGTGGGCTGCAGTCAACTGTGTTTCACTGTGATATTGAATTTCCGGAGAGGCTTTTCTTCCCATGTAGCTGGCGGTGGAGGCTTCTGCTTCAGGCCTGTGGCTGAGCTGCTGAAACAAGCCGAGGTATGGAAACAAATCTGTGCTCGGGGCTTCAGCTGTTTTATTGCACCACTCAGTGCATTTTAGTCAATTATACAGTAGTTAGAACATTTTTGCTGTTACATTTTGGCAGCTTTTGGGTAATCTGTGTATTATTGTTATTATTTTTGAGCATATTCCTGTGTTTTGCATGACTGTTTGGCAAGACTGTTGGAAAGGGCCCTACAGAGAGGTTTAACAGCTGAATTATAGATGCTCTTCTGTTAAGAGGCTGGTATTAAACATTTGTTATGATTTATTTTTGAAGAAACTTTGAAATAGAGGGACATTTTTAGGTACAGTATGCAAGACTGTGCTCTTTAACGTCACAATAGGTATCGAGCTAAAGGTCATAAAAAAACATAATTAGTTATTAAATTTAGTAACAGGCGAAGGGCACGAGCCCAGTCGCGCGCCGCTAAATCTTTTTTGGTTTGTGTTTTAAAATCGTTCCCAAGAGACTGAAATTGTGGAGCAAAGTTTTAAAAAAAGAGAAAAAATCAGGAGTGGGATTTTGTGCAAAAGCGCCGAAAGCAGTTCTGTTGCCATCTCTCCTTCAGAAGTTTGGTGGCCTTAAATGGTATGACTTGTGATTTTTGAACGATACACGATTATTGTTTATACGAGTTTTACTCGAAACTGGCAAAAATATTAAAACTATCCCGTTAAATGTTCTGCGAATTAGAAAAGCGCTCCTTATAAATACAAACAGGCAGCAGGAGACGGGGAGGGATCCATTTTAGTAGCGACTGTCACCGGAAAAAAATGTAATAGCAACAAACTTTCAGAACATGTTTTACGACGTCTGTGCTTTAATGGTCATATTCGTCATTTCATGTTTTACTAATTTAAGTGTCACAACGGGGTATATGGTGTATTTTGCACTGTGTGTCTGCGTGTTTTGCGGTAGACTCCCCCCCCTCTCCCCCTTCGGTGGCGAGTTTTGGTACAGTCCAGTCCGGGGGCTCGCGTGGAGCGCAGGAGCCACATCCACCTCCAGATGACTCCTAGAAAGCCATGTGAGAAGAAGGTCTGCAAGTGTACAGAGCTCCTCCTAACCATTTATACTTCAAAATCGTCTTACTTCATAGACCTCCCTGAAGAAATTCTGCATGACAGGACTTTTATCTCACCTGGAACTTATATTAAGTCGATCCTTTTTTATTGTCCATATTTATTGAGGGAAGTTGAGCAGACTTTGCCATCTGGGAAGGAGTGGATGGTGGATGATTTAAAGGCTGGAGGATCCCTGCAGGATGACACTGGTGCCTCACTGTTCTTAACTGGGCCAGACAATGGAGGGAGAACCATCCTGTGTGGGTTCGCAAGCCCAGGCGGACAGCAGTGGGTCTGACAGCTTCTCTAAGCTGTGGACAGATGTGCTTGGCATGCTGGTGAGTTTGGAGAACATCAGCAAGAGAAAAAACTCAGGGGGGGGGGGGTCCACAAATTAAGCACCTAATCTTATATTTAGTCATATTTGTCCAACTTGTACTCAGTTGTTACAGTACCAAAACTTTGTAAGAAGATGGGATTTTCTTCTTGAGCTTTTTCCTGTTTTTAATTTACATTACTTGCCTTAAACCTTTAGTGAGAATCTTTTCTTTATCTACTTATTGCTATTTTTCTACTTATTTTAATGAAGCACTTCTTCAGCGTTGAGAAAAGCACACATCTTCATTAGAAGGAAGTTTTCCTAACTAGATCCTACATTATTTGCATCATTCTCTTTCTGATGTGGAACGTTACCTGAGTTTAAGGGTTTGGAAATATGCTTATGCCATGTAAAGTCATGTAACGTGTTCTCAAACTGTGCTGGAGTAATAAAAATGGTGGGACTGAACACATCCCGTCACAAGTGAATGATGTCCTGTTGAGCAACGCATTTGTGTGTCATTACATAATAAGTCGAGGTATCTGAGTTATGTCCATATTATATCACTGCTGGGGATTTTACTGGAGTTGTTTACCTATTTTTGCCAAGGGTTCAACAGCAGGAACATGTCTGTGAGTTGAACGAGCAACCCTCAATTTTGAACCTCTCAAAAGTTCTGCTGATCATGAGAGTACTTCGCATATGGGGAAGGAGAAAAAAAAAATCAACACAGGACTTTATTATAGTTCAATGTCAGATCAGGAGTAAGATGATACGGTTACCTGAAGAATACCTCTCTGCAAAGGGCTGCTGGTTCTTCTCCCACCAGGAGGAAACAACAGCTCTGTATGTAGGTCAGAGAGTCTGTTTGCAGCTGTAATTACAGGCTTGAGAATCACGATTCATATTTATGGCAATAAACAGTGAGTCTAGTGAGGTTTGCTGTGTAAGAGAACGGAGACCATATTCATTAAATGAGGCTTTGGGATCATGTTCCGTCATACATTTCTTGGTGCCAGTTACCATGGTTTGTGTTATTTTTTGAGTTAAGAGGTTAGTGTGAAAAGTGCAACACAGCAATACAGAGCATACAGTATATGTTTGTGGTCAGTGCCCCTTGTTATTCTACTTTGCTTGTGGGTATTAAGAAGTAAACCTATGCACATACGTATTGTGACTGTGCAGCAGTGTGACCAACAGGTCATGGGCCAACGCATTATAGTCTGAGGAACATGATCACTTAACTCCATTCTGGCTTTAGTCATGCCCTTGACCGTGTTCGGGACGATCTCTCCCGGATTTCCTTTGATGCGACATTTGCGTCTTTTCCTCTCGGTTCTGAGGATTTCCCGAGGAAGCGCCCTGGAAGTTGGGAGTTGGGTGGTGCTGCATGGGTCCTGCTTCCAGTGTCAACCACACTTGTGAGGCATATCCGCTCCATTCTCCTGCCACCTACTGTATGTGCAGAGATTGCAGGGGTGTGGTGCTTGAAGAAACCATGAGAATTTTGAGCTTGTGGCTACTTAATTTGAGTGTTAAGTTTGGGATCATAAATTATTTTACTAGTTCTCACTATTTATATCAATATAAATGCACACTGAAAACAGGGAGATGGTCAGCTCCTCTCACTAATATGTGTACTGTGTATGTTTAACTGCCTGATGCTCTACTCAGGCTGTTTGGTGGCTCAGCAGGTAGTGCTGCTGCCTTGCAGTTCCAGGGCCGTAGTTACGGATGTGGGCTTGAATCCAGCTTGGTCTGCATGGGGTTATGTTCTCTCCCTGTTTCTGTGGGTTTCCTCCAAGATGACAGTGTGCTGCTTGTTGTGCAGCTGTCATAAAACAAGATAAACTCATCAAAGAAATTTTCATGGCCGTTTGAAGTTGTATTTTATGACTTGTACAACTCAGCTGCTGACGGCTAAGCACAAGAAACAGAGTTTTGTAGTAGTTTTGCTGTAAATATGATGTGTTTACAGTTTCTCTGTGGAGCATTCAAGGCCACGTTAGATAGTTTACCCTGCTGACACAGTGATTGCTGTAAAACTGCTTAACCTAGTTCCTTTGTTGGGGATCCAGGTAAAGAGTACAGTCCCAAACCACAAACCACATCACGTACGGACCTGTAAACCGACACACTCGCCACAGCTGCGTTTTTGTTTAGGGGTTTCATCCGGTTTATTAGGACGTTCATCACGGGCACCGCATTTCCCTGACATGTTGCTTAGATACACTGTCCATGAAGTGACTTCAGTGGATGTTCAGGATCCCTCAAGCATTTTTCCTCTTTCTTCCCAATGAGAAAAATATTTACATTAGCTAAATCCTCCAAGAAAAAGGAGGTACCTCCATTCAGCTGCTTCACTGTATGCATTAACTCTTGATAGAGATGAAGGCACCAGACTAAAACAGCTTTCCGGTTTCTCGGTGGTTTAATTTGTCCTTGAAGTCACTTCATGAAAGAACAAACAAGACATGTTATCATATTCCAAGTGCTGGTCCAGCTGTTAGAGGACTGTAAACAGCAAACTAAGTGTGAAGTAACGTTAGCAGTACGGTGCTTTTGGCTCAAACCATGGGAAATGGGCTTCGGTAACACCCATCTGGAACAGATGTTTCTCAGGCATACAGTGTGTCCAAGGCCTGAGTGGTTTTATTGAGTCTTAGTGCTTGTAGTTGTCATGCCAACATGGTAGGCCACACAGCATCAGCACAGTTGGACACTAATTTGTCCGGATTAATTTTATTTTTTTTATTCTGTGTAGTCAAATACATACAGATCATGATGCAAATGCAGTCATTAACTTGTTACATGGTTCTGACAGGTAGAGTATGAATTATTTGCGTAAGGATCATCACCACTGAGCTTAATGAAGATTAGAAGTACTCAGTAGACACGGATGACCCTGCTGATACTCAAACTGTCCTTCAAAAGGCTCGCCAACATGATGGAAGGACCTTTAAGTTTTACCGGGAATTCTTCACATGCTTGTTCCCTGCATGTCCAGGGAATGGGCTGGGTTTAATTGAAGTCAGCTGAAGAACACCGTGAGTTTTGCCAGTGGCAGAGTTACATTTTGAGTTTTGGGTTTAAAGAGAAGTTGCTAAGTGTGTCATTTTAACAAGAAAAAGGCTCATCTTTTGATACTTTTTTGGCTGTAGACAACTGTTTTGTTTTGGTACTTGGAGATGAATCCATGTTTGGAGATGTTTGGACTACACTGTATATAACATCTGACTTCAATTTGTTGTTTTCCTCTGCTTTTGACTCCATTGCATAGTTGTAATCATTTGCTTTTAGAAAAAAATGCTAATTTAGTTTTTTTTCCGTATTGTTTTTTTTGGCTTGTTTCTTTGTTTCCTGAATATGTGCTTCATCCTACTGTATGCCAGTGATAAGTGCAACTGACAGACTAAACAAGTGGCATGTGCTGTAATACTTTAGTAAAATCACATTTGTAATGCAATTCCAAATGTAGTCAAGGAACTTTGCACAGGGCTTCATGTGCGTGTCCCCATTGTCCTCCTCAGGACGGCTCCCTGGGCAACATTGATGACCTGGCCCAGGAGTACTCAGAGTACTACAACACCTGCTTCAGCGACGTCTGCGAGAGGATGGAGGAGCTGCGCAAACGTAGAGTATCTCAGGACCTGGAGACGGTAAGGCCAACACCCCCCCCACCCAGCATGTACGACAGTGATTTGAGGTGTTGCCGTGTAATTTTTGAAGATGTCAGATTTGAATCTCAGTCCAGATGTAGTTACCCATGAATGTCTTCAGTAAGAGCTACCCAGCTGCATTAATGGGTAAGTAGCTGTATGTATGTAAGCATACAAACCTGACATTGTAGGTCGCTTTAAAGAGAAGCATCAGCTACGTGAATAAATAAAAGCAATATAATAGAGGGGCCATATCGCAGACAATATCAGCTAAAGCAAAAAAGAGGTCTGGCCATTCATGAAATGCTTTGAGTACAAAGCAAAGGGAACATGGGAGAACGTCCATTTCGCTTAGTGACTCGGGCGAGATTTTGACACGCCTACGCCCCGGTCCTCACAAAAGGAATGCATTGTGTTTTCAGTGCGGGAGTAAAATTACAAGATGAAAATGGAAACAGTCTGATGTGGCGCTTAAAGATTAGCATCAGCAGGTTGCGGCAGGTGCGAGTGCGCGAGCACGTGTCTCCGGCTCGCGTTACACACGCTGGGCCGTGACTCTGAAATGCAGGGACTCCAGTAAATTCTTGAAACACGGCAGAATCGGGGTGTGACCTACCACGACTGCGCCCATTCTTGCAGGACAAACTGCTTCCTGGGAAAGGACACAATAGCTTGAGAAGTTATTGACAAAAGCCTTTGTAGCAATAAAGGTCCCATGACCTCCACATGCCAGGGAAGACTTGGTGCTCTATGGAAACCTGGACTTTTCAGCTACGACCTTTGTTTTAAAAGGTTAATCGCGTCTTTTTTTTAACCAAATATATGAAGCTTTACCAGTCCAGGCCATGCAGTTTTTTCTTTTAAATTTTATGGATTCCTTAGGGAAAAAAAATCACACTGTGCAAAGGATTTTTGCACATTCGTGCCAGAGTTTGCATTCTCAAGAAGTGGATTTGCCCTCACAGTATTTAAACCATACTTGCCCCATTCTTAGAGATGCAGGCGAGTCGAATACCAGGGGTTACCAGGTTACAACCAAGGCTTTTGAAAAATGTGTCTAGTGTGGCACTTCCTTCCGCGGGCGGCAGTCGGAGGAATTTGCACCGCCTGCCATGTTGCCGCTGCTTGCGTGGTGCTCCGTGTGCGCAGCCTGTTAGAGCCCGGTGACCTTCATTATTACACATGCAGACTGTTTTCTTCCCCCGGCAGCACTCAATACCAGCACAACTGTCAAAATAATTTAGATCCATTCTGAAAAATGGATCTAAATTCTCAATTTTAATGCCAGATTATCATTTTAGGGACACTTCCCACATATTGTGCACTTCATAAATATCTTAATCTAACATTAAGTCTGTATCAAACAATTACACAGAAATAATGCTCAATTAATTGTAGCGATCAGTTTCCTAATGGTCCTCATAAACACTTTTCTGTTATAAGGAGAATTTCTGTGACTTTACTGAATGATGCTTTTTTCTGATCTGTATAGCAACTACTTATTTATTTCTATCCAAACATCCCTTATCCTTAACCACTTTTTCCTGGTCAGGGTTACAGTGGTCCAGAGCTCATACCACTCCCAGAATCTGCCCCCTAGTTTGGACACTAGTGCATCAGAGCCCCCCACACACACACACACACACACACACACACACACACACACACACACACACAGACAGCGGGCAATTTAGAGTGACCAAATACTCTGAAACATATCTTTGGATTGTGGGAGGAAACCTACACAGACATGGAAGAACATACAAACTCCACACAGACTGAACCGCATTCAAACCCACACCTAAAACACCCAGGCACAGTGAGTCTACAGTGCTACTTGCTGCACCACTGTTATTTACTATTTATTTCCTTATTTATGCATTTATTTAAACAATATGCGTTAAACCCCTGGATGTTTACTGAGGCCATTTTGGTTGAATACTTCTGTGAAAAAACTTTTGAAGCTGCAGCCTTGAGGATACAAATCCATTTTCATAGAAACTACACACAGTGTGGGCATCTAATCTTCTAGAAAATCTGCATTAAGTGAGAAGCATGGAAACAATGTCTCTTGTCACAGAACATATGGTCTTACAGTATCTCTGGAATTACTCAATTTCCATCTCGCTGCTGGCAGGAGAAATTAGATCTTTTTTTATCAAGAATTCCATATATGTATCTTTTCAATTAATGAGGAATTCTGCCTGAAAATTGTGCTAAAATAAGCTTTCCCCTCATTTCTCACCAGCAACCAGAGAAAATCATAAATGTTGAGTTTTGCCTATCAGGCAGAACTCAAGCCGACAAAGTCTCCAGCATTTAGGTGTCAGATGTTTTTTTTGTGTCGAAAATCATGTTGGGACAATTACTTTAAAAACTTGAGATAGTGTATATTTTTGTGGAAAGAAGAGGACTGGGTTGCTGTTTTAGATTTTTTCAGCATCTGCGTTGGTATCTGGTGTCGCCTTTGTCACTGGCTTCCCACACCTCTACTGCACATGTGTTAAAGCCATCATATCAGTCCAGCGCAGCCACATGTCTTTGTGATATGGAAGCTCTTTTACCCCACTAAACACCCCTGGTCACACTTCCTTGGTACCCCAGAAACAGATGCAGCTTCACAGTTTGACCTCGCTCTTCAGTCATTAGTTCACTTCAAAGAATGAGACAATTGAGTAACAGCTGCTGAAAAATCACTGCGGTTTTACTGGAGGAATGTGCATTTTTTACAGTTGAGGTCTCCGCTATGGCTGGAAGGTTGGGCTGCATGTTTGTTGCCTAAACCCTTAAGCGTCCTGCTAGTTCTCCTTTTGATTAGAGGGAGTTTATTTTCTTCCAGAATATGTTTTTCAATTTGTTTCTAAGGGTTACAAATAGAGCAATTTAGCTTGAGTGGGATGGACAACGTCTCTTTTTCCTCATTGTTTCAGTTAGAAAGACTTTAGCCAGAAATGAGTAGAAGCGAATTCTCCATCTTTTTCCAGGCGTGTGCACTCCTCTCAGATTGATCCAAAGCTGAACGCTGTGTGAAAATCAGATTTTGTTCAGCTATGACATCGTGCTCCCCATTAGCAGAATTTCCTGGGAATGTGATGAACATAACAGGCTCTGGCTTTCATCAGGTTCAAAAATCAGGCACAAGCAACAAGCGAACTGCAAAGTCCAGGTTGTGGCCCGAGCAGGAATCAAGAATTAAAAATCAAGAGTTATTTACTGCCGAACACCCCTATACAGCAGGTATTCAAGGGGGCATGAAATGAAGATCCTCGGGTCCACGGTGCACATAAGAGGAAGAAGACAGTGTAGAGAAGAAAATACAGTATAGGCAGATTAAAGATAAAATGTCTGTATATATGAAAGAAACAGTGAGGTAATTAATAAATAAATACAAAAATACAGGTAGACATATGCACATATACATGGGTATACATACACATATACATAAACAAATATAAACAGAACATAAACAAAACATAGAGATACACACAGATATGATGGAAGTCAGTAGTTATGGTCGGTCGTGGTGGTGGCGATGGGGCTGAGATGACAGAGTTGGACAGCCTGTCAGTTTGTGGTAGGAAGCTGTTCCTGAGCCTGGTGGTTATGGCTCTAAAGCTGTGATAGTGTCTCAGACGGCAGCGGTGAAAGCATATGATGGAGAGGGAGGGAGGGGTCTGTGGTGATGTTGTGAGCTCTCCTGCCATCCCACTTGCTATAGGGGGTCTGGATGGTGGGTAATGGGATCCTGGTGATGGGCTGGGCAGCAAAACATTGTTTAGAAAATCTTTAATACTTATCCACTTCTACTAACTGGCAACTCTTCTTAAAAACTTAATTACAACGAGTCTTTATTGATCTAAAATAAAGTTAAATAAAACCAATCAGTATAACTAATACATAACATAGAAAACAGGTATTCATGCAGCAGAATGTAAGATTTGTTTTCTATGAACAAAGTTACTCTTTGTAAGTGTTTAAGACTCATTCAGGTTGTAAACAAATCTCTACCGTTTACCCGTGTGCTTGTAATAACCTGCTAGTACGTCTGAGTACGTTTTGGGTAACTCATACATGAGAATGGATTCTTTTTTAATAATTAATAAATAAGTATATGTGCTTTTTTTAAAATATACGTGCTGTTCTAGGGCACAGCAAAGAAAGTATAGCTCATCCGTGGTACTTCAGCTTAACTACAGTGCCCCTCTTCTTCTTTCCCGTCTTTCTCCCCTCTGCAGGATTTCCTGGGGTTCAGCAGCGCCGTGTCCACCCCAGAGACCGAGAGGAAGTAAGACACTTATTCTTCTTCCACCCTCGCCCATTACTGGCACACTTAGTCAGTATGACTCAAATTTTTTGCTTGTGTTTGTTGGGCCCAAAGTGAAGAAGGTTTCAATTCTTGCCTTTGAATTTGAATCATGTGAACAGTGTCAGTGCATGTACGTGAACATTTTTCTGGAATGTGCAATAAAATCAAAGCTTAGACTGAATATTTCAGGAGGAGAAGTGGCTCTTACTGGCTAATCATCTGGGTCTAACTTTGGAGTTTTTTAAGTGTTGTGGCGCAGGGTTGCTTTGTGGGTGACTAAGTTGGTGGTCTCCGCCAAATCAACTAGCATGAGTATGACGATATATTTCAGAGGCACGCCATCCCAACAGGGTTATAGCTAGTTGCACCATTCTTCACTCTGCAGCAAGGCCTGAAATGCCTCAAACTTGTGCAAGAACGGTCTTATGAAGAAAACTGACGCACAATTCTAATAAATTGCTAGGAAGTCAAATGGGGAAAACATGTTTCCAGCAAGTGTACTTAGACTTCTGGACTGGAAATGTAAACAAAACAAAATGCAACCCTTTGCTGAAGGAGACATTCTCCTGATTCTATGGATAAGCCAAGCACTTTATATCTGGATTTCTCCAAGACTGCAGTTGGCAGGGATATCACAGTTCCCTGTCCTGAGCCTTCCTTCTCTATTTTCTTCCAAAACCTTTGATAAAGGGATCCTCTCATCTTAGAGCCAGCCTTCTTGGTCTTCTTCTGATGTTCCCTAGATACCAGTTAGCAATTCTGACTGTCCATCTGTTGTCTTTTTTCATGCTGTGTGACCTGCCTGTTTTCCTGTCATAAAATGTTTCTGTAACATCTCTGATTACTGTTGTTCTCCTTATTTCCAAAGACCTGTTGGGGTCCATTTTGTTTATATTACAAAATTTTCTTTCTTTTCTTCTCTGGGTAGTCAAGAGACTTTTCTTTGGCTGCTGTAGTACTCCGTGATTCACATCCATAAAACAGGTTCTTGTGAGGGCAATGTTGAAAAGTACAAAGTGAAAGGATCCTTTATAGAATGAGATCAAACATTCCGTTTGAACAACAAGAGAATCTTCCTCCACTAGGTGGGTTAATGTCAGTGATACCTGTCTCAGCTCTACCATAGTGTATGACAAGCTCAATCCATCTGAAAGGAATGCCTTCACTGGCCTCTTCTGAACATAATCCCTTGTCCAGATGTTCTATTTGTAGCAGCCTGAAACTTGCAACCTGTCTCAGAAAAAGTCCATTTAGCTCTGAGCTATCATCAGACCGCCGTACAGAACAATGACCCTCCAGGCAAGGCTGGCTTCCTGTTGGCCTGCTGCCATAGCCGTACCGAGAGGAAGCCGGCAAAGCTGTGATAACCCCAACGCAGCAACCGGGGCAATAAGAGGAAGCAGTGATATACAGATTGAGGGTGGAGGATTTTGTATATGGTTTTGTTTGAAGAATTCAATGTTAAATGGCTTATGTATTTATAGAGCTGACCTGGCATAGTCCACTCACTCACAATGGGGTTGTTACAAAACCAGAAGCCATGACGTAACTGAGCAAGATGAAATATTGGCCAAACAAGGTGCTCCGAAAATGTTGCTGTTTGCATGTTAAAATAGAACCTGGACATCGCAGTCATGAAAAATTAGCAGTTCTAGATGTGTTCTTGACCCAGAACAGGTCATTAATGCAGTACTGTTTTGCATAATTAGATCATAAAAATTGCGCATCAAGACCCATTTACTGTCAAGCACCCTTATCCAGCGGGTATATGAAATAAAGGCACGTGAAATAAAGTTCTGTTTATCTCCCACTATTCTGTGCACTGCAAAGAAAATTTAAACGGAATAATTACATAAATAGGTGATATAGATATCAGTAAAGATAATAATTATAATAAGTATTGATATGAATACAAAAGATAGATAAATACAAATGTGTGTAATAAAAATATTTATACTATAATTATTTTATAATACTTTATTACGGTTATACATTCTCTATTTTATACGTATTATAAATATCCGTTATATGTATTTTAAGGCATATGCTGCACAATGCAAAAAGGATTAGTTATAGTTTTAATAATAGTACAAAACACAAAAACACTGTTTTATGGGTAACAAATAGTTTTTTTCATTCAGTCTTTTTTTAATGTTTAAAAGTTAAATTATTAATATTCTAAATGCTCGAATAAAAGAGCGCTATTACGAAACAGGAGGCAGTACTACTCGAGGTATTACTGAAACCCAAAGAGACAAATATGAATGTTTATAATGGCATCTTGTGAACTTGTTTCTTCATTTGATGGTGATTATAAAGGACACGGTTGTGTACGTGTGTGGATTTTAAAGCACTGTATCAGGTAACATAGTGAAGCGTGTGAATGCTGGGTTTCTCCACCACCCTTGGGTTTCCACCCTCTTTGGGCCTCAACCCTATTTGAGCGTACATCTGTTCTAGAGAAGCGGCCCTCGGCAGCTTGTTGTTGAACGTTCACGAAGGAACCGTTTTTCCTGTGTTGAAAAAGAGGAAAAAGGTATAATCTATCAAGGTTTGCACAAACGATTTGGGACAGTTTTCATTTTTTTCCCTGGTGGACCACAAGGTCTTGCCCCAGGAAAATGTTTTCGAAATAATGAAAGGATGTCAGGGTTCTGCTGTTGGCTGTAGGTGCCGCAGCCCAGCTGCAGCAGGAAGGGCCCAGCAATGTGGAGTCTGGCAGGAATTGCATTCCTTGTCACCATTTGTGACACAGGGGCACCGAAAAGCTTCTCAGTTAGTGTCTGTGTTGCAGTCATCTGAGTTCTTAAGCCGAGTCCTTTGTGAGGACAGTATGAGTCAAAAGTTTGATTACGTAGGGTCAACCTGAGCAGTACCTGTAAGGGGAAGAAGACAACAGAAGAATGACAACAGAGTAATGTACCAGCGTCCTACATCTCCAAGACTGATAAGCCTGGAGGACATGATCCCTCATTTCCTCATCAAAATTGTAAACCAAATCTTCTAAAAAACTGGTTTCCAACATATGCATTAACATGTTTCATTCATAGTGTATGTTGGGTATTCTGAGGTGTCTTAGTAAAAAGAAAAAAACAACCACTGGAAAAAATTAGACTTAAACACTTAAAAAGGACCTGAATGAAAGTGAGCAAATGAGATCTTTGCACAGCATACAATTAGAACGCCATTGCCCAGTTACAAAACAAACAAGCTGTTGTGTTTACTTTTGTTTTACAATGTTCTCGTGCTCATCTGATGTCATGCGAGGAGACCCCGAGAGCTTCAGAGTCTTGGAGGTCCTCCAGCCCAGGACCTCAATGTCTCCGCTCGGCAAATCCCACAGGTCCACTGAAGCAATGTCCCCGGGTATTGTGGTTCCTGACTAGGTCTCAATCCATGACAGATGCTGGATGGGGACACGGGGGGCATGGCTGTGGGCGGGGCTAAGGGTTGCAGCTGTGCTGGAGCCAGGAGAGCGTGCGATGGGTCTGGTAGCCAGTGTTGGAATGTGTTTTTCTGGAAGACATGTGGTCCACAGATGGACACCAATGTGCCGGTTCAGTTTTAGCTGCAGATGAGTTGGGGACCTGGTGCAACCTTTAACCCAGCGTTCTTATGTCTTGTTAGAATATGATTAAGGAATGTTTCTTAATCAGGATGTCTCTCTTACCAAAGTTACACAACCTTTTTTTATAGCCACTGGGATATTGTTTTTAACCAAATTGCAATACTGTTTTCAAAACGCACCAGTGGGTAACGCTTTATTGTGGGTGTTTTTATTTCTAGCCACTATCTGAATTGTAACATAATGGCTGCAGAGTTGAGAATAATGTTTTAAAAAACCTCTCAACACAACCTTGAGCAACTGCATCGCTGTGGAAGAAAATCACGTACAACAGGGGTCTTCCTCTCACCCCTCTTCTTGTCAAGTGGATTCCAAGGCATGTGGTTAAGGAATCCTTCGCCAGATTTTGAATTTTACATGAAACAACTGGACTTCATATGTTTCCTAGTTTTTTGTCTGCTGATTGACCTCTCTGTTTGATTTGAGTAATTCAAGAATATTAGACATCATTTAAGTATTTCTGAACTAGTTTTACACTTCATTATGTGTTTCAAGTATGATATAAACCTTGACATTGTACGTGTTTTATCTTAGATAACTGGTCTCGACAGAGTGATCTGTTACAACAGCACTTTCAGAAAGAAGCACATTTTCTTCCCTCAGAAATGTCTGAGGGACTCAGTCCAAGTAAGGCAGCATATTGTCTCCAGAGGAGGATGGGGAAAGATGTCAGCATGCCGTCGGCTCTGGGATTCGTGGGTGTTTATAGCACACGGGACGCTCCTCTGCTCACAGTACTCCTGCCTGGATCTTGAGCGGTCAAAAACAGTTTGAAATATGACCAAATTGTTTAATAATTCTTTATGTCCGGTGCTGTCGCCCTCTTTTGGATCTCAGAATTTTATTGAAAATCACAGTTTTTTTGCAAATCAGTTCTGTCCAATTGACTAAAGTTTTAATTGTCCAATTCCCTTCTGTCTGACTGTGTGTCTGTCTCTGTCATGAAACAGCCGCTAATATTCATATATAGTTAAACTGATTTAGTACAATAAATGATTACATCATCATATGTACATTTCCACCGTTTCCAGTGAACTGCCTCATTTATAAATTTTTTGTATGTTAGTTTTGAAGTTCTTTTAACCACTCATAAACTGTGACTCTCTGTACAGAGAACTGTGTGCCAGTAGAGCATTTTCTTTAGATCTCAGTGTCATATCTTATTAAAAATGAGATCTGAAAGCATAAAGAACGCATTGCGGACTCTGTCGTATTTGGGCTTAGCCAAGCAGAGTCCGTGCTAGTAGCTAAAGCACTGGATGGCTGGGGGCTGCAGCACGTGTCAGCTGATGTGAGAGGAGCCAGAGAGGGAAAAGTCGAAAGAATGCGAGTGACACGTGAGCGCCACAGATGCAGTAAGTCCCAGCCTGTTTGTGAAAAGGCCATTGTTCCAGTAAGGATCACAGAGACCCCCTCTCCATTCCCATCAGCTCACAGGCCTTTTCGCACCATCAGCCACTGGCAACGCCAGTAATGGGGCGCTCTGCAATAGAAAGACTCTTGTAAAAACATGTTTGCGTAGCAGCAAAATGAAGAAACATTTGACGGAAGGAAGGTGAGATGGCAGCTGTTTTTTTAGAAATGCCTGTTTTTAATTTGCACAGCTGATTTTTTTTTTTCTTTGTCTTGTCCATCTTATGTAGGCCGCCTCTTCACAAATCCAGTTCAGAAGACGGATCTGGAGGTTAGTAAAACCCTAATTGTTTTCATGCAATAACACCGGAAGGATTTATCCAAGGTACCACCCATTGGATCGGTGGAGGCATTTCCCCACCCTCCCCCTAGACCGAGGGCGTAGGCATGTGTGTATGCTTGTCCTTGCAGCTTTGCGGCAAGCTGCCGCAGCATCCATCTGCCCTTAGTGTGTAACTCTCCAGAGGCCTTTTACAGCTCTTGGAAGCCCTGTAGGGTCATGAGTGATATTGACTCGACCTTCACGTCTGCTGAGGCTAAGTTCCTCTACGGGGAATCTGCCACAAAGCCTGGGGAAATAAAACAATCTCCCCCCAAGCGTAAACTGTCAGCATACAGAGCAATGGGTCGAGCCAGATATTTCTCAACGGGCTTCCTGCCAGAATCCAGCCGCTTTGGCATGATGTTATGGAATGGGTCTCGTCTCCAGATGAGATCACGTGTCCCTGTGGGAGATCTCGGCTATTCAGGTTATGTCTTATTAACACTTCACAGATAATGATCTACTGAATAAACTGGCAGTCGTCTCCAAAATGTACTGCCCCCTTGAGCATAAAAATAGAATTAAAATGTCGAACAACTGCGCTTAATTAAAAAAGAAGTATGTCTGTAGAAGATGGACCCAGTGAGGAGGATGCTTGTCCTTTGCCTTTTGCTCAGTTTGCAAATATTGGCCTTATAGATAAAAAGATTTGTAGATTTAGTCTACAGTCCTGTAAAAGGTGTGGGCCGGTTTCTGGAGATTCCAAATTTCCACAAACATTTTGATGTTGTGCAGGTAAATGGGACGGTAAGAAGAAGAACAAGTCTTTCTGGCAAAATTTCCGTAAATCACAGAAGGGAGTTACACGCCACGCATCAAAAGGTATGACTCTGGATAGGGTTCCTTTTCATCCAGCAAAGGTTTAGATACGCCAAGTGAAGGTAAGAAAAACTTATGACCCTTCACTTGTGACCTCAGGAGAAGACATTGGCTACTTGGCCAGCGAGATCACGATGAGCGACGAGGAGCGCATCCAGCTGATGATGATGGTGAAGGAGAGGATGATCACAGTGGAGGAGGCCTTGGCGCGGGTAGGCCATCTTGTTCCTGCTGAAATAGTGCAGCTGCAGAGGAGGGACACTCCACGATACGGTTTCATTGCCAAATAATACTGTCCGTTTTGATAAACTTACTGCAGAAAAAATTAAACACAGCATGTAGTCATTATAAACTTGTTTTTCACTGTAGCATTCAGACTGGTGACGTGGCTCAGCTTTACCTGTACGTTTTACTCATTTATCCGATGCCATTGTTCAGGTGACTTGCAATGATAGGTTTGGACACTGTAAGCTACTTGCAATGATTTATACAGCTGGAGACTTTTACCAGAAGAATTCAGGGTAAATACCTTGTTCGGCAGTACTAAAGCCAGACTTAAGATTTCATTACAAGGCAGTGGCCCCAACCACTGGGAGACCTGCTGCCTGTTGAAATCGTTCTATCTCGTAGCTGAAGGAGTACGAGATGCAAACCAGGCAGCCGAGTAACCCTGACACCATGGCATGTGCTGATGGAACCAGTCCCAGTGTAAAGGAGTCCTCAACCTGCAATGTGAGTGCTCAATTTTACATTTCCACCCTCTGATGTGGACTGTATGTGGGTGTAGAAAAGGGGACCCAAGTAGGTTGGTCTGCAGATTCATACAAAAAGCTCAAAAATGTGCTTTTGCTGTCACACTTAATGCATTAAGGTATTTTAGCCCGCAGAATGCATGTGCTGATGTTGTTTATTAGCTGCAGAGCATCCAGACTCTGTCAATAGGCTGGTGGCTGGAATGCCTGCTATTTGCAGTACATATTTGGGTTGTAGCCCTGCCCCAGATTTGAACCAGTGACTCACTGAGCCCACCTCATCCCATGGGCCTTGTGTCAGACAGTGGCCCCCCAGGCACTGGCTAAGTCCCATTCAGGCCCCCATTTGCACTAACACCCCATTGTGCGACGTTCACTGATGGGAATGCGGCAAGTGACTCGCTTGTGCAGTCTGGGCAAAGCAAGATGGTAGTTTTGTGCGTGTGTGTGTGTGTGTGTGCGCGTGTGTGTGCATGCGTGTGCATGCGTGTGTTCGTGCTGCCTCAGGCCCCTCCACAAACCACGCAGGCCTAAACAACACAAGCAAGCCTGTGAGATCCTTCTATCATGATGACTTAGGCTTAAGCATTCTGATATTGCTCTGTATTACTGCTTGGCTGGGGGCGACCTTTCCCCCACCGTGGTGCAGACAATGTTTAATTCTCCAGCCTTCTCAGTTTCTGGTATGTTATTCCCTGTACCCAGTGGCCCCTGAAAAATAAGCAGCGCACTCGGTCAGTCCACTTATTCATCTCATTACAGTTTAGGTAATTTTCATGCTAATTTGACCCATTTTCCTCAGCCCACTGTGCGCGCCTGACTGTTCGACTCCCTGTTGCTCGTGACGTCAATTGAAGAGAAGTGTGGCATTAACAAACAGTTTTGAAAATGTTTCTGCCTTTATCCAGGACTCTGGTGTGCAGCGATGACTCGCAGTCAGCGAGCTGAGCTATTGTGTTTGCTGTTCTTGCTGACAGAGAACTTAGTGTTATATTTCACTGAGGTCTTAGCGTTTGAACTGCGGTTTGAGCACTTAGAGCAGCAGAGATTCTTCCTGTGATACAATGATTCCCTTGTTAAAGTGCACGTCGGAATTTGCTGAGTTAAACGGACAAATCTGAGACTACAGTGCTCTCCAACCCGAGCTCAATCCACCAAAGATGTACATTAGACAATGGGACGAATAAAAGAGGGGTGTGTCATATGCAACGCTTAACTGAACCAACCAGGGGCGAGCGTGACATGATGTAGTTAACTGAGCCGGCGATGCGCACGTTGTTCGATTAGCTAAAAGAACAAATCGGTGTGTTAAGCACAGACTGGGCGGTGGTGGACGTTCCATATGTAACAAGACAACTGAACAAATCGGCGCTCAGAGTGTATTTTGAGCAGTGGGCTAATTCAAAAAAATCAGAGAGGGGCGTTTCATACTGTGTGCGGTGACTGAACAAACCATCCGTTTATCCATCCATCCATCCATCCATCCAGCCATCCACTCTCATGAACCGCTCCATCCCGGTCAAGGTTGCAGTGGTCCGGAGCCTATCCTGGAATCATTGGGCACCGCCTTATGAAACTGCCCATCCATCGCAGTTAAACCAATCAGAGTTGGGATCGAGACTAAATGAACCAATGAGCTAACTGAACTAATCCGAAATGAGAGCGTTATACTCAACACAGAACGCACTTCAGCAATAGAACAAGACACAACGTAAAAAGCGATATAAGGTAGAGTAACTATACATAACTATAAGGGTTATATTAGCTAGTAAAGTTATAAAGTAAGCCGGCTGGCAAATAAAGCGTGTTAGGGTTGGGTTTCAAAAAATAGAAGAGGAGCGTGAGATGGGAATTTTATACTCAGCATTTTATCCAGCATTCAGCGTCAAACTGAGTGAGCTAACTGAACAAATCGGATCCTGGAACCTCAGACTCCATGAGCTACAACCTAGAGTCCTAAATGTGGACTTGGAGTGGAAGTGAACTGGGATAGTTTTGACAAGAGCTACGCTGTTAGTCACTGGGTACTTAACATCCAACCCCTGGCGTGGCGGAGTGAGCTGAGATTGTGTGGACCAAGCTGGGTGTGCCTGTCTGGTTAATTCTCAGTTTTGGCACATTTTCTCCTTGGCGCTTCTTCCTGAGGAATGCACCTTCTTCGTTCCTCACTTCCATGGTTTTTCCTGTCTATTGAACTGGAGGATATTTTTCTCAGACCTGCTGCTTCCTCACCAGTCTTTGTGTAATAACAGAAGTGAAAGTGCAGTAATCAATGACCCAAAGAAAGGATCATACTAACTTTCTTTTTTTTCCCCATTTTGAAGCTTGTGTTTCAATCCAGTTTTTTTTTTTGGCCTGCTCGTATCCTTTGCCCCACCAGTATTTAAAATGGTTTTGCATAACGCTGCGTTGCCAGATCCTCTTCAGAACAAAAATGTCACCAATTTTTCAAGCAGGACAAGTTTGAATGAATCCTTGCAAAATGGTTCTTTTTAATGCCTTTTGTTTCCTCGCAGTCCAACGACGAACTGGATGACTGTGTGAAATTCAAGCGACTCCACAAGCTGGTCAATTCCACTCGCAGAGTGAAGAAGAAGCTGATCAAAGTGGAAGATGGGAAGAAACCCGGATCGGATGGTATGATCCGGACACCTTGTCAGCGAGAATACAGTTGAGGTCCAGAGTCCAGACCTGTCTTGATTTCTGCAGCTCTTAGCAAGATGACAGTTCCCGTTAAACTCTAACCTTGGGACATGTGGGGGTCATTTCAGTTTGACCCTGGCTTCTAGGAGCATTAAAGATGTTATGAAATGCACCAATTTAAATATATATTATGACCAATGGTGTCATACAGTGATACAAATGGAAATGGTACTATATCCATTTCAGGTATCAAACAACTGTACAAACATTTGTATTGTGTTGGTCGGTTGTTGGGGGGGTCATCGATGGGGAAATTGGAATTTTCTTCAGATGATTCAACCCTGATTTCATGGATAACTTTGTTTTTAATTTAGTCTCACTAATAAATAAACTTTTAGCAAATCATGCCGTCATGCTGTGAAAAAGGACAGGAAAACGTTATTAGGTATAGCCAGTCTTACAGGGAGGTCTATATATTTGCAGGGTCACAGATTCTCCATTTTGTCCTTTCAGGTCAGAGTGCTGTCCTTTCACCTACGTCTGGGGACTCTCTGGGGTTCCAGGTGTCCCCATCTTGTAATGATGCCTCAGCCCTCTACAGTGGCGTGATCAAGATACCAGCCAAGCCCCAAGACGACCCCTGCAACCCCTGGCTGGGTGAACAGGTCTTCTCAGGTGAACTTTCTGAGGGTCTGTCCACCTCCCCTTCCTCCACCAGCCTGGACACTTGGAGCCTGGGCAGATCAAGCAGCAGCCAGGGCCTCACCCATCCGCCTGGGGTCAACACCAGTGGCGATGCAGGGGCTGTTGGCGGAGCCAGGGGCAGCGGATCCTCCTTCTCGGAAACAGAGGGAGGCTGGAAGGAAGAACGGAAAGTTTCCCGCTCGCTGACCGATGGGGAGATGCGCAAGGCCCTCAGTCCAGTAGCCCATGGGGTGAGACAGAAGAAACATCTTCATCTTCATCCTCATCCTCATCTGACACCAGACGTTGACCAAAATCAGAACAAGTGAAAAGTCTAGGAAAACCAAGCAGATTTTTATAAGTGACCTGTATATCAAAGCTAGATAACTAAACCTTTTTCAATAGGTTAATAAGTCAAGAAGTGCAACCTTTTAAAATTTCAAAATATCTGACAGTTCACAGAAAGATATATAATAACCTGTATAAAAAATGTTATTCAGGTTGCACCTCTTACCCAGGAGAGTATTTTGAGTACAGTAATAGGTTGAGTATTGCTTCAGATGCCTTCTTTCTTACAGAAACAGCTCTGTAAGAGATCATTAATACACTTTATTGCTTGAAATGAGCAACATGATACATTATAGATTGGAAGTACCTTTAATAATAACAAATAAACACAGATATTATGTATGTTATTATGTATGTATTAACGATATTATGTATAAGTAATATACATTTTTAAAAACACTATACAATTTTTTTATTTAGTATGGGAAATTATTATAATAAATTTCTCAAAGGGCTAAAAAGAGCACTAGAAGAGGTAGCACTAACTGAGGTATTACTGTGTAAGTGACCCCTGGGAAACCCGGGGACCAAACTCTACTCGGTTTGTGACCCTGTGTGGTTTGGAGTAGATTTGTTAGATGCAAAGGAATACCTTGTATGGAATAGGTTGCGCTCCGAGTTGCAGTGCTTTGTGGGTTTGTAAAGGCCAAAACCGAATCAAAATCTGTTCTGTACTCTTTTTCTTCAGAGGACCTGTAGTTTTGGCGGATTTGACCTTTCAAACCGTTCCCTTCACGTGGTCAGCAGTCGTGATCCAGTGAGTAGAACCAGAAGGGGTTTTTAGTCAGTTTAAATTTTTTCCCATGATCTAAGATGATACATATGTCCGGCATAAATTATGTCATTTTAACTGGCAACCCAAATAAGGCCACTGCCTGCCTGTTGCTGAGCAGATCTGTATGTGTGTTGCAGAGCAAAGAGCGGGACGCTGCCACCGGGGGGGATCCTTTGAAATCACCCTCAACGCCTAGGATCTCCCTCGGCAAGAAGGTGAAGTCGGTGAAGGAGACAGTGAAAAAGCACATGTCCAAGAAATACAGCACGAGCATGTCCGATCAGGTGTGTGTCGGCAAGTGTGAAACCGCTCCATCCTGACCTGGTATTCGGGGATAATAGTTATTCTAAACAATTGGTACAGCCCCTGCAGGGATTCTTCTTACGGGAACCACCCATTATGACCTTATAGAATCTGTTTTTCATATATTTTTTAAGTGTTTCTGTGTTGTTAGTAATGATTGATGACATTAGTACGCACGTTTATATTTATATCGTTTTTTAAATGACAACACAAGATGTTATACAAGCAAGAGCACATAAAACATATTTACAAACATAGCCAGGGATACACATTGTAATACAGATACATATTACGCAAAAAGATTAAACAAAGTAAACGCAGAGAAGGTTTGTATTGTTTTCAGATTTTGAAATTGCTTGTTTGAAATCATTTATAATGATTTTAAAATGTTGAAAAATGAGATTCTTTTCAGACTATTTTTCTTTATGAATATAATAACATGCCATTATAATAAAAAACCACAAACAATATTTTGGCATTATTTTCAAGGGAAGTAAAAGTTGTTATGACATATATTTCTTTAAAAATAATATCTTCTTTATAATAATATAACTGAAAACATTTTTTTAATTTAAATTTGCAATCGAATCCAGAAATTTTACCACAAATTTTACCAAATTCTACCACGGGGTAGAGACAGAAGAGATGCTGAATAGTGCCAGGGTTTCTTTCACAAAAAAAAAACAATTGTTATCTATTTTAATTTTGGGTAAATTCAATTAATTATTTTATATGAAACCTCCTTAACCTTATTAGTCACACAGTATTTATGAGGTTACAAGCATTTGTATTGTGTTGAGTGGTTGCAGGGGTTGATAGTTGGGAAACTGGAATGTTGCTCAGTTGCTTCATCCTTGAGTTCACGGATAACTTTGTAATTTCACTAAAAAATAATTTAACTTAAAAAGTGAAAAAAAGAAAAAAGAAAAAAAAGGAGTTGACTGTGTTAGTCTCTACCGCCCCCTGCTGGCGGTTTGCAAAACTTATGCATTAGCTTTTCCCTTTCTGTTGCAGTCGAGCCCTGAGGGGACGGCCAGCTCACCGCAGTCTCCGCAGCTCAGCACCAGCTCTGTGGAGAAGCCCAGGCTGAAGGCTGGAGGCTCTGTGGAGAGTCTCCGGAGTTCTCTCAGTGGGCAGAGCTCCATGAGTGAGTGTGTGAGCGTGTGTGTGAAGTGCCAGATGCTTTAACCGGAGGCTGAGTGTGACAGGTGTGTGTTGTGCCGGTTCCCCCAGGTGGGCAGACGGTGAGCACCACAGACTCCTCCGCCAGCAACAGGGAGAGTGTGAAGTCAGAGGACGGGGATGAGGAAGAGCTGCCATACCGGGGCCCATTCTGCGGGCGAGCGCGGGTTCACACTGACTTCACGCCCAGCCCGTATGATACTGACTCCCTCAAACTCAAGGTACAAACACACACACACACACGCACACACCAGTTCCATGCTTAGTTACAACACTCACGCATGCAATACGGGCAACAGGTGTTGTAGTGGTTTGAGCTCTCCTGCTTCTGGACTTGGATGTTGTAGGTTTGAACCTCACCCTCTCCTCCTGTAGCGTCAATGATCCAGGCACTTTGTTCCTCCTGATGATGTTTCTATCTTACCTCCCACTCAAAATTGAGGAATTAGATCCCCCTTACAAAGAGACAAAGAGTTTTTTATTTAATGTATAACCAGAAGAGTGGAGAAGGAGATTTGTTTACTGTTTAAATGTCTGGTTGTTAATAAGAAAAGCACATCTCTTACAAATTATTTGATGCATTTTACCCAGCAAAAACCTGTGCTGAGATGTTGAAACTCTGAGACAAATTGCTCTTTTGTGACTCGTGGTTAGAAATTGCTCCACACTTCATTTCGGAGATGTTCCTGTACCCAGGTGTTCTGCAAAGACCTAGATTCTTCAATGATCATTTGTGTAATGATTTTTGTTATTGTTTAAAGATGAACTGCTACGATAAGGGGAGAGGAGAGGAATATTAGTTCATTAATCTTAATTTTCTGGCACATTTTCATGATTTTAAATACAGAAACTCAGCGCTGTCGAGCACTGTCAGTACTGTTTTTATCGTCAACAACTTTAAAAAAAAATTGAACTTGTAAACTACGTCTCCTGTGTGGAACGCATAGCATGGTCAAGTCAATTTGTTTTTCTCTGGTCCCGCAGAGAGGGGATGTCATCGACATCATCAGCAAGCCCCCAATGGGCACCTGGATGGGACTGCTCAACAACAAGGTGGGCACCTTCAAGTTCATCTACGTGGACGTGCTGAGTGAAGAGCTGGACAAGCCAAAGCACTCAGTGAGGAGGAGGAGAAGGAAGGGCAGGCCACCTAAGCCCACCTCTGTGGAGGAGCTGCTGGAGCGAATAAATCTCAAGGTAAGGGAACAGTGGGGGGGGGGGGGGGAGGACCTCAAAGAACCAGCTGGATTGTGGACTGTGGACTCCATATATGATCCACACTTTTCTCAAGTATCTTGACATGTTGTGGATTTACAACTGAGAGAAGAACTCCGAGGGTAACTCTGACTGTAACACCAACAACTACATCACAATCAATATGTTAATAATACAGACATCTTTAAATTTCTCAACAGGTTACGTAAAAAAGTCGACTAGTGAAAACTCAGGTTCTTTTCACTCCACGATAGACAACTGTTGTAATGCTAAAAGAAATGCAGTTTCATATTTAAATTTGCAAATGTTTGTACTGAATGTGAAATCCGTAACGCGAACGTCTGTAATTCGAGGTATGAGTGTTCTTGTGTTGACATTCAGTGTGGGGTCTGCGTGTTACTTACTGCTGCAGGAGTACATGGCCACGTTCCTGTTCAATGGCTATGAGGAGCTGGACACCTTCAGGCTGCTGGAGGAGGAGGACCTGGATGAGCTGAACATCCGAGACCCGCGGCACCGGGCTGTGCTGCTGGCTGCTGTGGAACTGCTGCAGGAGTACGACAGTGAGTGTGACACTGGACATGTAGACAGACAGACAGGTGAACCAGCAGCACAGGACCAGCTAGGAATAAGGATTCACGCCACTCTCAGAGTGAGCGGGTCCAGCCTGTCCTTATTGCGATCTGCTGTCTGACAGGCCACAGCGACCCAGACCACCCTGGTCATTCCAGCTCCAAGGAGCAGCTCCTCTCGGACGGGGAGGACCCAGCAGGCACCTCCCCCCGTGACTCCGGCTGCTACGCCAGCAACGAGAACCTCGAGAACGGTAACGAAACACCTGCGTGTCCATGACACCTGCGTGTTCAGAACCCATCTACTCCCTCGGTGAAGCCGATGTCAATCGCACACTGAGAAGAGTCAGTCTATAAGGCGCTGATACACATTTCTCTGCTGCCTGTCCTGCTTCGTCCTGCCTCTCTATGCTTTGCAGTGTGGAGAACCTCTTCAACTCCCATAAATCAGTGCTGCTCCTCTCCAACTGCAAGCATGGACTAAAGCTCACCACGTCTTATAGCGCATGGTGTTTTAGTAACGGAAACCTTATCATTTGAGTACACTGGCTCTTCATGTTACAAAGAGTTGAGTTATGAACATTTCTCAGTTAATTTTCAGTTGTATTTTCTTCACTTACCTAGTTTTAGAATTTTTTTTATTTACTCGTGCAAAAGCAACCCGTCTTTGTACACAGCCAGCCAGTGGATGTCAGTGAGATTCGACTAGTGAGAACAGGGGAGCAGAATTGTCTCAGTTCAGCTCACAGCTACGACTCTTATTCCATATCGCCAAGTGTTTAAGATCAATAACAAGGTGGCAAACGCTGGAACTGTTTATGGGCTGAATTAGTCAACAGTCAACACTGAATGTGGAGACAATTTGTTTTTATTTTCAGGCATATTTTGATTCAGTATAATCTAAAGTTAATTGAAACTATCTCAAAATCTATTTTTTTATTTGTTATATATTTTGTTTGAGTTTTTTACGGAACCAATGCTTCAAAATACATCATGGCACATCTGTATTAAGCTTCTATTGATTGTTACGTAGTGTTAAAAGTGACTTTGCGTTTAAGAAAAAATTAAGAGCAGTCAACACTGAATAAGAGTTTGTGGAGACAGTGTACTCTTATTTTCAGTTATATTAAATTTGACTTCATATAGTCTAAAGTTAATGGTATATTCCTTACACCCTATTTTTCATTTATAGCTTACATTTTTAGAGAACTCAAAGCGCCAAGTAAGTAATGGGACATCTGCACTAAACTTTTACTGATTGTGACTTAATGGTAAAAGTGACTTTGGATGTGTAAACAAATCAGGAACAGGACCGCAGGTGTGTTCGTAAGATGAGGCGCCAGTGTACAGCTCAGTGCAGCGCGGTGTGTTCATTCTTCTCCGTATCGAGGACGTTTCCTCGGTCATTAAATCATGCAAAGTTGTCCAGACCTCTTTAAGGTTTCTTGGAGCTGCACAGAAACTAACAGACAAAAAGAATGTGTGCATTTGGCTTTTTTGCTAAGTGAAGAATCTGCTTGATTTATTATTTTTACTAGATTATCAAGAAAATGTGTGACCAAAGTGCATTTTTGAGAACACAGTTGCACTGCAGTTCAAAAGCAGATGAATGTTCCAGTATCGTGGATTTTAACTTTTTTAAGCAAATGTAATTTGTTCTCTCTTAACTGACATTGCTAAAATAATATAATAATCTGATTGGAATTAACAATGTGTTTACTATAACTGGGCAATCATTCCTCTCACTTTCCATTTTAAAAATGCAGTTTTTGTGGATTTATTTTTCTACTGATAATTATATAGAATATTACACAAGGACATGATATGCTTAAATCTTGTTAAATGCCAATATTTTAATCTGCAAACAAAATACAATGCACTTACCCTTACCTGCACGTTTCAGTTTTAAAGGAAAGGTTTTTTTGACCACTATTATTGTAGTGACAAGTCATATTAAATTAATTTATTTATATATTTACCAGGACTTTTAAGCAGTGTGTTTCATCTCGGGAGATCCGTGTTGACTTTGACTGCTTTGATTTCTTCGTTTGCTCTAGTTCTGTTTTTCAGTGTCAAACATTTCCGAGAGATGCGCAGTTGTCGTACAAAAGGCTGTTGAATAAAATGCATGATGATTCACTCGATTCTGTCTTTCTGCTTTATTTCTCTCCCTTTCCTCTTTCCATCCATTCATCCTGCACGCTTCCTGTGTGGCATAACAATGAATGTACATTTTCATCCCAATATTTGCTACTATTTTCTGTGCTGGAAAATCCACCTTTTTCATTTTGGCGGTTTTAACTTCTTAAACATAATCATTTTCTCATAACATTGATGTCACAAAATGTGTCACATCTTTCTTTAATGATGTTACTGGTCTTGTGTCTTTAGACCAAGTTCTGGAAATCACATCCTTCAAATTCTCCCTAGTTGCTTCAAAGTGGACAGAACTTTCTTTTCTCCACTTTCTAGACTTGCTGAGCAAAACATTTACAGATGAAATACCAAAATCTAGCTATTATTTAATCTGCATTTGAAGGTGTTGATAAACCAAAGGTGTCAAACTGATTTAACATACTCTTTGTTTGTTTTAAATAATTACAGTACTTGGCCAGCATCACCCACAGTAAGTGAGCAGTCGGCTAATCACCGTGGCAACGGGTGTGTTTATGAATATAGCTGCTTCTGTCCACAATACAACTGTCTACTGAAACAAAGACCCAGTGTCACAACACCAGAGCAAAAACATTGAGGCAGACAATTGGCAACAAAAAAAAAAAAAAAAAAACGTTGATTGGCCCTCTGTGAGATTTTCAGTCCCGTTGGGTGTCCACATTGTTTGTTTCAGGAAAGAGCAGAAAGTTGTCCAGGGGGTCCTTGGCAGGCGTCCGATCGGAATATCCGGCACTCCCCGCGACTGAGGCCACAAGGCCTGTGCAGCATAAGAAAGAGCACCACGTCGACAAAACGTCCTCCGTCAAGCGCGTCATCGAGGGTCACCACCATCCGGCAAAGTCCTCCTATGGGCTGAAGGCATCTGTTAGCCACAGCTACGAAGACCTCCACAGGCTTCCCCTTGGTGAGGGACTGTGGGAACGTTCGCATTCCCTGGGAGACTTGCACTCGGTGGCAGGTTTGGACAGGAAGGATGTGAAGGGCATCAGCACTCCTCTTGGCAAGTCTCCCAAGCAACGCCCTTTACAGCCTGCTGCGAAACCACCATTACCAAGGCACTGTGCAGCGCAAAGCTCCCCTAGCCATTCGAACCGTCTCCCTCTCACTTTGGATCTGTCTAGAGGATCACTCCTTCCCAGACCACAGAGCACCGGTGCTGACCTGAGCGAGGGAGCCTTGAAGGTGACACCCCCGCCACGGGTGTACCCCAAAAAGCCGCCCGTGCCTCCTCCAGTCCCTGTGAAGAAGTCCAAGGAGCCGCAGACCAATGGACTGCGATCACCAGCAATGCTGATGCGCAGCTCCTGCGCCCCTCCCCCGCCAGCAAAGCCAAGCAAGGCAGCCACCCCCCTTGCGTGTTCCTCCGAAGGAACAGACCCAGATCCAGTCACACCCCCAGCCTGGCTGTCAGACCTCCCAGAGTCAGCCTGCCCACAGGTGCGCAGGGTGAGGTCCATCACGGGAAGGAAGATCACGCACACAAAAACGGCAGACCTGGAGTCCCTCCTGCAAGAGAAGCTCACCTCCGAGGGTATCGACCTCACTGAGGAGCCATACTCTGACAAGGTGACCATATCTCCAAACTAGTTCTTCATGCCAAGTTCACCACAAATGTTTCTTAGGGGCTAAAACAGAGGTGGAAATTTTTTAATATAGTCTGCGGACATTTTTTTACAGAAATAGCTGACATTTTTACATCTGCCAGAAGTCTCTGGTCAGTGCTTGGAGGATCTGTCGTCTAGGAAGAGGTTTTGGCTGATTTTGGGTGGGCTAAGCTGGAAATTTCCATTGGGGGGGCGGAAAAGAATGTTAGTTACTCAGTGGCTTATTGGTGTTGTCTGTGCTTTTTGGTGGTCTCTGCCAATGGGACTTATCACTTCCTGTTGCAAGTCGTCTGCTTAGGAAAGTCTGACGGTGATGAAATACCTTTTGGCAGCACGGCCGCTGTGGGATCCCCCCGTCGCTGGTGCAGAGGTACTCAGAGGAGCTGGGCCAGCCTGCGAAGGACGTGGCTGCCTCCATGGACCAGATCCGGGTCAAGCTTCTACGCAAGGAGCATCGCATGGCTGTGAGTGTTCCCTTGTGGGGAACGTGGTCCAGGAGAGATTCCCTCATTGGTGCACCTCACTTTGCATCTATTCACTTAACAGATGCTTTTCTCTAAAGAAACATACAATAATCATTAAGTAATGTTTAGATGACACCTTTAGCCAATGTAACTGTCATTTTAGGTCTATTTAAAGCGGGATGGAACAGTGAGTAGTGCTGCTGTTTCGTGATGCCTGGGCTGGTTGGGTATGAATTGGAATCCAGCTGTCTGTATGGGTTTCTTTTGGGTGCTCTTCCACTGTCCACAGATGTGTTTCAGGTTCACTGGTCACACTAAACTGCCTGTAGCATGTCAGTGGTGTGGTGTGTGGTCACCCTGTGATGGACTGGACTCCCATCTAGGGCCAGTTTCATGGCCTGGGCCTGTTGTTTTCTGGATAGGCTCTGGATTGCCAAGACGCTACTCAGGGTGAAACAGTTAAAAAGGGATTCTTAAAATGCTGCTGACATTATTGCTACCTTTCTTGAAATGACTCACCCAGGATGTTGTTGTTTCAGAGAGTGTTTGTACACACCTCAGTTAATATCTAAGGATGAGGATACAGGGGTGTTTCCTAACTCAACAGAAGTCAGTAAATGAGTCTGGATTTGAGGTTTTATTGACCATTCAACTTACCCTGGACTCAGCTGACTTTATTATTCTTACAATTTACAAGTAGTACAAGTCAGAGTAAAAAAGTGGTATTACTTAGTAGAGTAGTAATACTACTACTCTAAAAGTAGTATTTACAAGTTACTTACTGACACCTTTATCTAAACTGTCTTACAATTCTAGATACACTGTACTAAACTAATTACAGGTATCATCCCATTAACACCTACGCTCTCTTTCTCACACACACACACACACACACACACACACACACAGTTTAGCATCACCAGTGCACCAGACAGACATTTTTTGTACTGTGTGAGGAAACTAGAGCACCTGGAGGGAACTCATGCAAACACAAAGTGAACATGCAAAGTACCCACAAACCGAGCTGGATTTGACCCCCACATCCAGCCCCACAGCCCAGATGCTGTAATGCACCAGTGTTACCTGCGGTACCATCATGCTGCCAATATTCTTACAACGTCCAGCGTGTACCTGTTGCTGGATCAGTTAAAGACTTGGCTTCTGGCAAAAAAGCTGCAGGTTCAAATTCAACAACACTGCAATGCAACCTTCAGTAAAATACTTTAGCCCAGACTGGTTTAGTTTATCCAAGTATGTAAACAAAATAAATTTGACATTATTTCAGCTTCAAGATACATTACATAGATAAGGGTGTGTTTTGTGCTCACATTTGCTTGTTGGGGAAAACATTTTTAAATCCTCCCTTGTCCTGCAGATTCCTCTGGGCGGCTTGACAGAGCTGTGCAGGAAGTCCATCACTCCAGGACATGTTGGAACGGTGGCAGACTGGCTGGTGTCCATCGGACTGCCCATGTACATTAACACCTTTACGGCAGCAGGGTACAGCAGCCTGGACCAGATCTCATCCCTGACCGAGTCGGAGGTGCTGGGGGTGGGGATTCGGGAGGAGCGTCACGTGCACCTGCTGCTGGAAGCCTCCCATCTGGTGCCCACCCCACCCACCTACCAGTAATGGGATCGTGGATGACTAAGGATAAGGGGTTAGAGCCAGCAGGCTGCTGGTTAAAATCCCCAGAGCCAAGGTGCCTAAAATGCTTTAGTTTGTATAGAGCTGTACAGATAGATGAAACATATTAAAGAGCAAGATTTTTGTATCGAAAGTTGCTGTGGGTAAAAGCGTCTGCATAAGTGCAATAAAGGTCCAGGATGCAGGCTTTTGCGGCTGCAGCTGCACCACGGAGGATAAAATAACTGCGGAGATGTGATGTAGGACACACGCGTGCGCACATGTGCGAGCGGCCGGCGGTGGCAGCAGCAGCGGGAGCGAAGACTGCAAATGCTGCACCTGTCATGTGTTAGGGCAGCTTCTCTCTGGCCATCCTCCCCTCGCAGATGTTGGAATTGAGATTCCACGGGCTGCCAAGGATGGCCATCACGGGCCTTTTAGAGAACTCTCCATTCAGTCGCATTTCCTTCAGAAAGGAAACGATCTTCAGATAAAAGACTGAGAGCTGCCTTTGAAGAAGTATAACGGGTTTTTGTATCTGGGTTTTCTAAAGAAATATGTGTGTTTATTAATGTTTGCGAATATTTGTAGTCAAACATATCGCCGTCTTTTTCTCATCCCACTTTTAACATTAGGATATAGCTTTGCCTAAAGGCTCTTCAGGAAAATTTGTAATTAGTTTAACTTTGCTGTGATTTTTAATCAATAAAAGAGCCATATGGTGAAAGTCGGTCCAACTACAGGGGAGTATTTAACTTGTGTTTCAATAATCATAAATGCTTAAATGGTGTATGTCTGGAGTAAAAAATGCACAATGTTATATTCGCAATACATGTGTTTTGTGTATGATTGTAAGGGCAAAATATTATATATTATAGCTTGTATGATTTACAATGTTCTGTGAGAGCTCAGCTATTCATAGTATTGGTGATGCCTCACACCATTTTATACGGGATTAAATACAGGTTTATGTAATACAGGTAAATAAATATCTATACATTTGACCATTAAAACCTCTAGCTATGTATATTCTCTGCAGTATTTTTCTCTGTCTCTACCTGTGGCATATAGTATCTTTTATACTCCATTACATGAATGATAACGCACAAAATAAGTGACATAATTATATTTGGAGAAAAAAAAATCACAAAGGGCCTAATTCAGTGTACTGCACAATGAATGTTTTCTAAAAAAAAACCCTGCACATTAAATTCAAATATATTCATTTTTCTAGATAAATTATGAGTGTCTGACTGTCTTAGATGTAGTAGGTATGCCAGTAAACTAAGATTTTATTTCATAATCACGTATTAATAATAGGTTCAAGAGAAAACTTCATAGAAGGCCTGCTTATTAACTACAGACCTTTAAAGTCACTTTTACATCAGTACTCAGAAACAATAAATCATCAAATCAACAGTAAATAAACATAAAAAATAAAAAGTGTCCCCTTTCGAACCAAATAATCCTGGGAATGGTTTTTCTCTGGATATGAGAAATAATACAAACTGAGAAATTTTGTGCAAAATCTGAGGTTCTTTCAATACAAGTGTTAGTGAATATGTCTGCTTTGAGTTTATACTGTTTGTGAGCATATTGATGAGTGTGTATCCCTGGAAAACGTATTTTTCCTGCAGTGGTTTACAGGCTATACAATGTAAGTTCATTATTACTTCTCAGTTTCTGTTTTGTCTTTAAGAATCTATTTCCTCTTCTGAGCACTGAAAGCTGAAGTCGGCAGATTTGAGGTGTAGATAAAACGAAAAGTAAACTGAACAGCAGTTTGACATTTGTCTTCACACGATCTTTTTGCTGTTGATACCTTTCATATGCTGTTGCTTATTTTTATGAACCAGGTAATGGTCACGAATTCAACATGAAAAGGTGTTGCGGCTACCTTAGTATTTTAGTTCATTTGAATGCCAAAGATATTTGACCGAAGCAATGCCCACAACCCGTGGTTTTCTTGAGTATTTTACTGTGATTAGTCATCTGGCCAGGGCTGTATCATTCAAACTCCACAGCTAAATCAGACCTTCTTTTCCAAGCAGCCGCATGAAGGAGCTGTCAAGAAAGACCGTAAATACACCGTGCATTTTCTGTATTGATGTGTCAAAGTCCTACACAGTTTATTTCCAGTTTAACAGTTCAAAGTCAAGGTCCTGCATTACAGGAAGAACTTCTAGAAGTGTATGTGTTTAGGCTTTAAATTAAATTTGAGGAAGTAATATTACTGGCAAATGCACTTTAAATATTTTGTGTTTTAAAAGCCCAAGTAATTAATCTGAATTAGAAACAAAGTCCATTTTGCCTGCTGTTATTCAGTTACAAAAAGAAAACGGTGCCATTTTAAATCAAGCAATCTGCAAGAGTGTTGCTCTGTACATATGTAATGTACTGTAATTATTGAATTAAACATTTTCAAAAGTTGTATGTTTCTTGTAATTGTACATATACCTGAAACTTTGCACCATACATACTAACCCTGTATTTCATTAAAAAGTTTATTTTGGAACAATGCAGCCAAATTCTATGAAAACCTTCCTCGCACTAAACTAACTGCAACCCCAGAAAAAAGACAGCAAGAATATTTATTACGCAAAGAAGGAAATCCTGAAATGAAGGGTGAAAGTTCATTCCGAAAAGATGCCATTGAATTGGCCCCCCTACTCGCAGAGGCCTGCTGAGATTTACGTTTACTCGTCTTTACTGATGGGTCACGTTGTTTCGTTATCTTACGGTTTAAAATGCCGCAATGTGTACAGAAAAAGCACACGTATACCTATGGTTGGATACAGAAAAATCAATTAGAAACATAATTTTTACATTTTTCTTACAGTTAATAAGACTTGAATGAGAAAAGCATTTATATCACCGGATTATTTTTACCTGGTTCAAGTGTAGTACAATAGGATGGGGGATTCGAACAAAGGTCCTTCGATTGCCGGGGGGGGGGGGGTGTNCCTGGTTCAAGTGTAGTACAATAGGATGGGGGATTCGAACAAAGGTCCTTCGATTGGGGGGGGGGGGGGGTGTCGCTTACCACTGGGCCTGTGACTATAAGAGTAAATTCCACTAGCTGTGAATGCAACTGACGTCATTTCTAATGAAAAGCAGCACAAATAACTGATGCAACTTAAATGAATAATTTCGTACATTTTAAGAGACAGCCGTCACTGCAGAAGCTGTACGAATTTTACAGGAGGGGGGATCAGGAGAAAGTGAAGGAGGAGCTCAGCCTGGAGGTGTCTCTCTTCTGCACGAGACAAAATCTCGGACCTTCTGCACGAAACCCGACACCCGAAGGGGCCGCGCGCGGGATCGAGCGGATCTCCACTCGACGTAGAGCGAGAAGAGCAGCAGGAACACACACACATACACACACACGTATACAGACACGGATCTCCACGCTCATGCCTCGAATCCGGCGCCTCTGTCGCTGCCCCGACTCCCCCTGCGCACCTCCACCCGGCGCCCCCGCTCTCTTCGCGACTTTGCCCACGCGGATGGGGTGAGCGCGCGCCGCCGGACCGCGAGAGGATGAGTTGCAGCGGCAGTCCGCGCCACCGGACTCCGACCGCGACCCGCGACCGCAGCGGCCGCCGGAATATCTTGCGCTCGCTGCTCTCCTTGAGGTTCTCCCTGCGCGAGTACGGCTTGTGCATGAGCGCGCTGCTGCTCTTCTGCCTCGCGTCGCTGCTGTGCCAGTGGAACGGGGGACCCCCGGGGATCCTGCTGGAGCTGCGGCATTACCTCGGTAGGCACCGCGCCGGCACCACCACCACAACCAAGTCCCTCCGACGGGTCGCTAAGTATCTTCCCAAAGTGTCTCCCGTCGCTTTGCCCCTCTCCTCGCCTCGGAGTTCTGCCGATCAAACTCGGAAAGACCGTGGAGGCTCCGCCAAACTTTGTGAAGTGTGCAGCGTTCGTGGCTCCCAACATGGCCTCGTGTCTGATCCCGTCCACGGCCCGATATTGCTAATGCGCTGCCGTGAATCCAGTGAGGGCTGCGATCTGATGTCAGTGAGAAGAGGGTGAAGTAAAAACGCAGTGAAGTCGCTCAGTGGAAATCTCGTGAGGCTTCGTTTGCACTCTTTTCATTTCCTTAACGGCACTTGCGTCCAGTCAGAGGTGCCGAGTTCACTGGGAATTTGTTAAAATTGCTCTTATTGCTCTCAAGGGTCTGGATGTTTTTGCAGGTCCCCCTGGATGGGTTGTGTGTTTTCTCTAAAAGCATTTGACAGCAACGGTGGAAATGTTTTTTTTCTGTATAGCGTTGGGGATTCGATCCTTTGTAGTCCTGTATAAACTGTTCTTTGATTTCTGCTCTTCTGAAAAGAAATCAAAGCATTTGATGATGATTTATATTTTACAAATAGATGCACAATAAACAGTGTAAGGTAATCCCCGTGGAAGTATATTTACATAACATCAGTTTGCTCAGTGATTTTTGACAATGTTTGCCTTAAAAGAAACACATTTGTATCACGATTCCAAATATTTGTAAATCTTACATTCCTTAAAATATGTAGTTAACTGAGGTGAGAATTTCAGGCCCAAAAAGCAGTTATGTGTGTGTGTTTTGGGAACCCACCGACTCAGGCTAGATCTCCATTCAAGCATCAGGGAATTTTTCCACTAAGGCCATTTTTAAAGTCCAGGTATTTTTCCCCCCCAAATTTTATTTATGTTTATAACCTTAATTAACCAAAAATTATTTTCAGCTATGTAACTTACCGTTTAACTGTTTTCTGCTTGTATCGCGCCAGCTGCAGCACTCGAGTACTTAAAACAAAGGTGTCGGCACTAGTCCTTGTGGGATGCAGTCTGGAAGGTTTTACAATATTGCACTTTTTATATTAGAGAATTTATTATGAAAGCATCTGGTTTAAACATTAAGCACCATGTGAGGTAACTTACTGTCCAAATAATTACTTCACTGTGACCTGAGGTAAAGCTGAATCCCAGATACCCTACATCCCTTGAGAACCAGTGTCGGCCATTTCTGCCATAGAAAAATCTGGACTTCAAAATAATTTAAAAAAAAAAAAAATTAAATGTAAAATGGTTTAAATTACAGGTCTTTTATTTTGTTTTGTAATAACTCACTGATAGTGATGACAGTAATAAGCTGCGGTCAAATGATGTGTAAATGCAGTTAGGTCAACATTACTAACAACTTTTAGTGACTACCTACAATATGTTCAAACTACTCATCCCATGACTATCTCACCCCAGAAAGTTTGTGTTCTCTGAACATTTTTTTACACAGTTTCATGAACAAGGCTGCAGTATAATTCCACAAAAGTACTGTCAGGCATATCAACTTTATCAAAAAAAAAAAAAAAAAAAAATTAAAAAGAGGCATGCGCTGTATGATAAGCTGTCAAGCAAACTCTTTATTTTTAATGGTTCACGACATGTGTTGTAACTTTTGCTGTCAGGTGACGGAGATTTTGAAATCTGATGCAGTGGACCTGAATATTCATATTTATGCAAAACACCTTCCTACTAGCACACACCCTAAGAAAAGCGCTGAGCGGCTGTGCTACTGACTTTTTCCTTTTCTAGGTACCTCTGTGTATTTGTCTTCAGTTATGTGTTCCTCAAGCGTAGCGGATGTCCCGTGGCTGTAAACTCAAGACCACGTCCAATAAACTAGGGGACCACACCCAGTAGAGTAAAAACGTTTCTCTTTTACTTCACAACATGCTTTTATGGTTACACCGCAGGCGTTTGACTACATGATGCTTTGAGGGCAAGAAGGGTGACTAAACACTAATGGCTGAAATGCATTGTGTGTTATGGAGGTGCTTTACTCCACTCGTATAGTTTTAGATCCAGTCTCAGCAAGGAGAACAGCTCTCAGGTCACTGGGGATTTGACTGAATTGAGTGCCAGTGTTGCTTTGGGCAGTGCACTTAGCTGAGGCAGCGGTGAAGATTGCAGATGGATTTATGCCGGGCCTCTTTTGGATTTCTCCCTTCCCGAGGCCAAACGGAACAGGCTGGGTTTTGTTCTCTCTCAGGCTGCAGTCAGCGTTTCGCCGCAGTCACAGTTCCAGGAACTCCTCACCTGCCCGACACCTAGAGAGGAGTGGGGCCACTGGGTAAACAGTCTGGCCCAAGAGCACGGTTTACGGGTCCCCAGTTCACATTTGCAATTTCTCTGCCGTGAAGCCTGAAATCACCACTCTAATTGGGTTTATAGACTGTACACAGCATGCGGAGGCCCGGCTCTCTGAGCAAACGTGCTCCCAGGCCAACGAAGGTGAAAAATGTAGCCGTAGCTGTTCTCAGAAAAGGAACATAATAAACACTTTCAAACTCTGTGCTCTTTTTTAAAGTAACAAACAGTGGACTTTATTACACTTCTAAGAAAAAGTTGCCTTTGCTACTGTCTGGTTGATGCATTTACTGCATAGTATCTAGTTTCAAATAGAGTAATGACTGAGTTCTTAAAAGCTGCCCAAAACTGATGAACTGGAGCAAAGGTGAAAGCTTGTTCAGAACATCTTCTGCATATTGTGTCTTCAAACGGTGACTGCGTTTGATCTGACATTTGCTGTCGTATCCACCATGCCCGTGCTTTTCAGACCTGACACCTGTGATCTCGGAGACCTTTTACAGCAGTGTATCCTCTGGCAGTGTGTGAGGGGTAACGGCAGCGTTTGTGATTCCCAAAGCAGTTCATGCAAGCGATTGGCACGCCGATGAGGTCGAGTAGATGCAGTCTTGCACTGCCGAAATGTAAAAACAAACACCCACACGCATACTTTCTGTCGGGAGCTGGTGTTTAGCTTTAAGTTTAGTCAATCCCAACAACTGCCATGTCACCGTGTTCCACTTTTCTTGCTTTCTGGTCCCACTGGATACAACTGTGTATTATCTAATATTCATACAATGTGATTTAATGTCCTGGGGTTCAGTCAGCAGAGTGTTGTTTTGGCACATTCAGATGGCCACTCAGATTGTGACTCAGCTGAATTCCAGGGCACTTCCACAATAGTCGTGCGTTCAGGCTAAGCCATTAATGCACACACTTAAGCTCTGGACAACTGGGAGTTTTCTTTACCCTTTGCAGCATATAACCGTAATGTTGTAATACCTTATGTACTTCCTTCATGTTGCAACTGGCACAGAATTGCTAGAGTCATTGGCAAAACTTCAATCCTGTATTTTTACCATTAGTAGGACTTTCCTAAAAACAACATTGCAAATCTGTATCTAGTAATATTTAGTATTTTCCTACAATTTGATTAACCATCATTGCCTGAACATATTTTGTAAAATGCAATACTGATAATCCAAGTATAGAAAGGAGCAAAACCACAGAAGACTGGCTGCTACTGGAAACTGCATCAGTTCCTGTTCGCAGAATTTAGGGCAGTTCTTTATATTCAAATATCCTGGTCTTCATAAGGAAAGTAAATTAACTAGAAAAAAATATCTGAAGAAACTTGAACAAATGTTACACTAGAGAAACAAGAGGGTGTTTTTGGCAATCTCTGGATCCAGACAGACAGAGAAGCTGTTATTTCCAGTGGATAGGCCTTGGACCAGCAGTGAGCACAAGACTGAGGTCACTTCTATCTGCTTTAGGACTTGTTGCTATGACAGTAATGTTACCAAAAACAGCAGAATCAGGACAGGTTTTTTTAGATCTCTTTTAAGCAAGTGTTTTTTTTTTTAGTGTTCCTACAGAATTTCTATTTTTATGTAAAAATACAGTTTTAAAAAATCGTAACTGCAGTATATACAGAGATAATTACTGTTCCTTATATTTCCAGTTATATACTGTGGTTGTACGTGCAGTTATGTTCTTAGCGTTTCCATTGAATTACGTTGTTCAATCAAAATGTTACTGCACAACACTAATAGAAATTAGAACAGCTTTTTCACATCTTATCAAATGTATGTCAGCTGTTTCACAATTACTCCTGTTTTACAGCAGTACAGCACTTTTCAGATGGAAACTGTGGCCGTTGTGGAGATGAGCAAGATCATGTTTGCGGCTTCTTTTTTTTAGGTGGCGTTTAAAATGAATTTTATTAGCAGATAAAAATGGAAGTTGAACACAAGTGGTAAAAGGGTGCATATGCAGTCTGTCAGTGGTGATGTTACCCATGTTATTTTCTGGAACTAGTCTGGTAAACAGGGCAGTTGAATCCAATTGCGCTGCCTTCTCCACAGCAAAATTCCTACTGCTCTTTCTGCATTATAGCTTCCACTATATTATACATCTTAACTCCACTAATGAATAGAGCCTATATGTGAGGGAATTTCCTTTGAATGTTTGCACTCAGTAACTTGCAAGTCAAACCCTTGAAAGCCTTATACATCTGTCTCTCACATAGCGGGGTTAATTTGTTTGGTGAAATGACCTTTTTGGGTGACTTCCCATTAAGAGGGGTTTGAATTACAGGTGTCCCACGAGAGACGAGTCTGATTTATGAGCTCTTATGTATACAAATGAAATTATTTAATACCCTTTACAGAGTTGTGGCCAAACACGAGGCTTGTTTTTTTGTGTTTACGAGTAATAAGAGCCATTCACACTATAGTGGTAATTGCATCTCTGAGATCTCACCTTAAAAGCCGTTTTCAAGAAATATAACCGTTCCCAAATGGCAGATACTTAATTTTATATGTTTTTGTCGTTTTATTTTGATGAGGGAGCATGTTGAGGATTTGGCTCACAGATGTTTATGATGCAAAGAAATAAGTTTCACAAGATTACTGTCTTTGTCTTTCTCTGCAAAGCATGTGGGCACTGTGGGGTTAAAGCTGTTGTGTAGCATTAGGCTGCTGACAGATATTTGGCACTAAATGATCTCATTTGACTGCTAAATTAAGGGTTTATTTGCAGTGTCAGTCATTATGTGGCGGTTAACAAACTAGATTTAGTCTGAAAATAGTCTGATTTACAGCACTGAGAGTGTAAGGCATCAAGTGACTATCTCTGTCCCAAAAGGAATGGTACACGTGGCGATTCCATTGTAAATAATAAAACATCAATTGTGGAGTAAAATACGTGTCAATGGACAAAAATGCTGCTGCACAGAATAAATAGCCCATTATCCAAAAAGTGGTATATATTTTCTTAAGCTGTCAGAATGGTTTGGACACCTTTTAACCCCTGGTTGTGTTTGCTGAGCTCCCAAAGGTGCAGGCAACCCATACGCAGAAGACGGGTCACTTACTAAAGCAAAAGTATAAATAGCACATGCTTAAGTACTAATTGGTCCAGTCAGGGCAGTGGAATGAGCTGGAATGAAAACCGGAAAACACACGGCTTTCGTTGGGCTCCTTCTGAGACAGCCAGACCCCGTATCTCCCAGGCCCCTCTGTGCATTGTTTTGATCAGTGTTATCAGTGAGCCATGCTGGGCTCTTGTTATTTTCTGTGATGTTTTGGAAAAGAACGTTGCTGCCTCAGTGTTTCGTACAGATTTAAATTTGCACAACTTATTTATTACAGTTGCTCCCCCCCCTTTTTTGGTGCTGAGGGATTGAAATATCATTCGGTGGCCAAGTTAATGCAGAATTTTACTTTCACTCTCACATTTCAGTGAGACCTGAAGGTTGAGTCCTTTTTTTCTTCGAAAAGTGCACGTGGCCAGCTTTATACGTCTTATTCCCATTTCGCACATGCGTGATGGTAGGTAAAAAAACTCCTCGTGTCAACCCACATTTGATTAGAGATTTAGGGAGGCTTTTATGTTGTGCCATTGAGAAAAATAACTTCCCAGAGTTGCTGCTGTAACTATTCATATGCTTCAGCTGCTCTGGTTTACAGCATCTGTGAAGCAACTGAATAGTGTAAAATCTGTCCTTTTTTATTGTGTGTAGCACCATAGAGATGAGATTGGAACCTGTCATTGCCGACCATTTTTTTTTGGGTGCGTCATATAAATCCATTAGCTAAACCAAATAAATGGGTCCATTTTCACTTGAAAGCAAGTCTTTGATTTGCTGGAATCATCAAAGTAACGCTCATAAAAGGTTGATGATCTTTTATCACATTTCTGTAAGAACGTGGTTTTCAAGCGAAGGCTGGTGTCTTTGATGGTGCTGCCTAGAAGCCAGATGACAGGGAGTTATTTCTTGTGGGGCAAGACTTCTTGCTTTGCCTGATGTTTTGATCCCAGTAAGCTCTGAATGTCTGGTTTTACCATCGATAATGGATCGTACATCTGTTTGTGCAGCTTAAGCCGGACCACCTGCAGGTAGTTGGATTATTTTTGGTTGTTAAACTGACCTGATGAATTGTAACTTCTTTACATTTATTCATTTCTCTGACACTTCTCCAGAGCAACTTGCAATCAGTTGTCTATTTACACAACTGGATCATTTTTACTGTATCAATTCAGGGTAAGTACCTTGATCTGTGGTGCTACATCATTAGCAGAGATTTAGACCCTGGTCTTCCAGCTGCAAGCCTCTGAAGACTACCTGCTGCCCTCTTTCAATGTGTTTCTGTATATTTGGCTACGTTAGTTTATTTTAGAGCTTTTTTTCTTTGAGTTGAGTTAGACAGTTCTCCCGTTATGGGAAGTTGTCGTGGGTTTTTCCAGCATGGGGTTAATAGATTTTTTTTTTTATCCGTTCTGTTTCTCTAATGACTGTCAGACTCCTTTGTCCATTATGAGTGTTTGAGATCCTCAGTCAACAACATAGACTAATAGTGTCACCATACTGAGCTTTATCACATAATTCCTGCATGGTTTGGTCTCTGTGCCACACCAACCATCATTCATCCATCCATTCATCCATCCGTCCATCCATTTGTAAACCCCTTATCCCAGTAAAAGTTGTGGTGGCAACAGGTTGAGCTAGGCTGGCCATAACCTTAAGAAGCTTCAGACCAGAAAACCAAGCAAGTTAGTATATAGAGTGTCAGATTCCATGTCGTCTGCACGTCTGCCTCTTCAAAACTTTCCAGCCAGTTGTGATACGTGATGTCCTCAACGAAGCCGCTTTTTTGGCATTCCTTAAATGACTTTCTTCTGAGCTCCCAGCAATGCTTTTGGTTTTTGCTTTGTCCAAATCCATAATTAGGTAAATGATTTGCAACAGTTACAGCTCATAGTTTTAGACCACAGGGAGTCTCAAATGAGTGAATTATTCATTTAAAAGAACAAGTGTGTGGAGAGGGTCTTCTCTTCCAACTCAAGTGGAAAAAATTTGTCATAATATTGCAGTAAATGTGACACCTGTTGATTAACATCAGTGCAGTAATATTCCACATTTTATATCCCCATTTTTGACTGGCATGGGGTTTATCATAGTTGCAGATATAGCAATTTCTGAACTAATTAATAAAACTTCATAACGTAGTCGTCATGAATTTGAGGAGAAAGCAAACCTCAAAAGTTCATTTTTTTTGCCTTTACTCCGCTGCAGAGTTTTCTTTGGGGCGATGAAAGTAGGAGGTGTGGTATTTCACAACTGACAGAGTCAGAACTTTGAGACATGTCTAAGAGCTTGGGTCTCCCTTCTCTGTGTGAAGTTCTGTTAGAAAACAAACCCTGCATAGTTGTGCCTTCATCCCAACAAACAGTGAAACCCACCCTTGTGTGACAAGAACTTAATAGACAAAGAAGTTCAAAGCTCAAATGAAGAATTCCAGCTGTCTGAGTGGTGCTTAAGCCAAATCTCAGCTGGCTAAATGATCGGATTTTTTTTTGGTCTTCAGGGGGTTGCAGATTTAAGTTTAATAACCAAAATCTGACATTTACACCAGTATACTGATGTTCTATGCAAATGCTGAAATAACCAGCAGTAGCTGTTAATTCAACCAAAAACCAATAGCATCGGCAGGGAGTAGCTTCTGTCAGGGTGACAAAGTGGAAGGGGGTTACCATCTGGAAAGGAGGTTAGAACATGGTCAAATGCAGTACACTCCACTTTCTCATGCTATAATATGTGAAATATACTATACTGTAGTAATTATTACTAAGGTCATTATTGCTATTAACAATTACTAATAAGGTTTACTAGTCTGCCAAGTATGCTAGCATTGTGGTAGGAGGTACCAGCCCTGAAATATGAAGTTTAGTAGTTTAAAACTCATTTTGTGTTGTAGTATCGCTAACCAAGTACTTACCTTTAATTGATACAGGAATTGAATGAGCAAATGATTATAACCTTAATAGCTATTTCTATAAATCCCAGTTTCTGTTTCCCTGTCTATGTGTTAGCCTTTCATCCACAGCTTTGTTTTTCATGTCACAGACTTGAAATTTTACATACAGGTAGAGTTTGGCACTATACACCTTAGTAATATGTGCCCTCCAGACAGTTCCCAGCTAATTTGTGAAAACGTGAGCAAAATGGTCAGTTGACATACACATACGTGCACAAAGACGTGAGAGAGATGACGAGGGGGTGTGCTGGGGAAAGAACCCGAACTGCTGACAAGGAGGGATAAGAAATTATACATGACACACAGACACACACAGCACTGGAGTCCTTACTAATGTAAAGGTAACAAAGTTTGGAGACAAATATTTTATTACTTTTTTCTTTTCCAAATCAACTGCAGCCAGCATGCTGGACTCTGTGGCGTCTGCCTGTTCTACAGCAACAACCGAAACAACATATTTTAATGTGACAATTTTTCACATATTATTAAATAGTGTCACATTTAACAGATCATTTTTCTGAAATATTGTGCTTTATATTATTTTCTTAGTTTTTTATTTATCCTATGGGTTAGTGATTTTTAAGTAGAATGTTAAAATTTTTAATTGTATGATGATGAAAAAAGTTTTAAGAATAATATAACTTTTTTAATGACATAAGTTTGGATAAGTTTTCACTACCACTGCTAAATCCTGCACCAGAAAAGGTAATTTGTTTTTTTTTTTTTTTCTTATTCTTTTTTTT
>UFQX01000367.1:0-55779 GCA_900497675.1 Arapaima gigas | reverse complement strand
TTACCCTGTGTGTGTGTGTGTGTGTGTGTGTGTGTGTGTGTGTGTGTGTGGGGGGGGGGGGGGGGGGGGGTCTCAGTTTTCACTGATTATAGGCCAGGAGACGATCAGTCACTTTTCAACATGAGCCCACCCAGCTAGAGACCTGTCCTCATTTTACCTCATAAAAGTAGCTGCTGTCCTAGGGAAACTACGATGAATATATTGATTCAAAACATCACACAGTTCTACCATATTTTATGCAATTCAGTACTAATCCTGATTATTGTTATTTTCAGTTACTTATAAGAGTGGTGGCACAGAGGTGCAGCAGGTAGTGCTGCTGCCTCCGATCCTGGGCCGTTTGGGTTTAGGTTTGAATCTAGCTCAGTCCGTGTGAAGTCTGCATGTTCTCTCCATGTCTGTTTGGGCATCCTCCTACAGTCCAAAGACGGCTGTTTCAGGTTAATTGGTAAGTCTACATTTTTTATACTGTGTCACTACGTGAGTGAATGTGTGTGGCTACCCTGTGATGGACTGGTGACCCTCCTTACCCACCAACCAGTGATTCCGGGATAGGCAATGGGCCACCTTAACCCTGGCCCGGGTCAAGCAATTAATGACATTGAATAAGACAGAAAGAAATACAAAGCTGATATATTTACAGCATAGTAAACATCCTGCTCCAGACAGAATTATAAATTTTACAGAAATATCTGCCTTGTCTGTGTCAAGAGGTCCCATCACCCAAACATTTTGACTTCCAATGTTCTAGACACTTCTGCATATTTCAGGTCTTTTGTGACCAGTTCAAATCTAAACATTTTTAAATGTCTTATGGCAGGAATTCATCACTTTTTTTTTCCCTTTTCTCCCCCTTCCCGGAGTCTTTGGAGAAATTCAGAACACATTTGACTTTTATCAGCCAGGTTCACAAACTCACTATGGTGGGAGTTTCACCTGTTGACTTTCTCTTCTCTTCTGAAAACAAGCAGATGGTCTGGTTTGACACCAGTCATTATCTTCTTTCCAAACATCTACTTAACTGAGTTCAATGACAGTCTGTCTGAGGTCCATGTTAGGACTGCAGTCACGTCACATTGAAAAGATTAACATAATTGTACTAATTATTTTTATAGGTTGGTTATATAGGTATTGTTTTTCATTGTTAGATATTTGTAGCAACAGGTGGCATTGAAAGACCTGGGTCTGAATCCCATCTCCTGCTATAGTACCCATGATCAAGATGCATAACCTGAATGGATATAGTAAAAATGATCAAGCTGTTTCATTGTTTCTTGTGCAAACTTGACATCTTAAGCCTCTGATGAAAATCGTCAGCTGAAGGATTATATAATAGTGCAGAAATAGTCTGGATTTGTGATCTTACAGTGATAAAAAATGTCATTCAGATTTTTAACTTTACAGAGATTTATCTGTCCCTGCTTTGCTTCTGCTTGTGCAGATAATTTAACACATTGGCTTCATTTGTCTGATACTGCACAACATGCAAGAAAAATAATGTAACACTCCAGTAAAGTTGTGACCAAATACATGTAATGCACTTTATGGAAAACACTGTACTAAAAGAAAAAAAAACAGAAACCCAATATAACGTATTGCCAAAGCAAATTTCTCCAATCGTCTAAGAATTCCTTAGGCTGGTGCTGTGGTACATGTCTTAATCCCTTTAGCCAGTAATAGCAGTCCATGTTAGTGATTTTTTTTTTTTTTTTTTTTTTTTTTTTTTTTTAATGGAGGATTGACAGTTCAGAAATTCCTTGGCGTGTCGTCTGCACAGCACATGCCTTTCTCAGATCTGCAGCTGGAGGGAACATTTGACCGCTTGCTCAGTGAAACCGCCTGGCATCGCGTGAGCTGGGCAGATGCTGGTCGTCTCGTGAGCTGGGCGATCACGGTGTCACCTCTGTCTCAGTGGAGCTGTCCTCGCTGAGTCCTAGACAGCCCTCTGACTCGTGGGCTGCAACAGGGACCTATATGTAGACTGAAAGGAACAATTGCTGGCATTAATTAGAAAGGCAATATGCCGACTTCCATAATAAGCCGTTTCTTGTGCCTGAACCTTACTTAGGGTATTAAATTAAAGGGAGCCTCGATCACCGGGTCATGTTGAGGCAGTGCCAGCATCTCGAAATGCCCACCACGGAGTGTCTGTTTGCTGGCGGTGGAGAGGACAGGCCATCTTTTAAAAACAGAGTGGGCAGAACCGTCCTGCGGCTCCACGCCACAAGCTGAAATGACACGCCACGTGTCTATTTTTATGCATTTTCTGTGAGTGGTCCCAAGATGCTTCCCCCCCCCAACCACACCCTGCATGTACCGCACAATTCCTCGCATTCCGGTTGTGCATTTCCTGTGCTAAAACTGTGCCAACTCGGCCACGGGGCGGTGCCCCTCCTGGCGGAGCACCGACTTCTAACGTGCAGGTGGAAACATAAACATGGACCACGTTTTGCCCAAGGCCTTTTTTTCCGTACAGACATTGCGCAACGAAAGGAAGTGAAGGTAGTCTTTAAGTTCCTTAAGCTCCACAGTTCCAGCCCTACATTTATGTGACCTCCCCAACACACAGACACACCACCACCCCTTTCGCTTCACGCCCGACAATCGATGCATTTTAGCCATTTCGATATTTGTGCCCAGCAGTCTCAGGAATGTTACCCTGTTAGGAATTATAGAAAATCTTAAACCAGTCTACACTTCCTCCCTATGATGTGCCCCAACTATTTATATAGCAAGTGTTTGACCACTAACAAACAACAAGGCCTCATGTAGCACTTGGGACGCCTCCAGTGCAACGAATCCATGTGGTTGAAAGAAACCAGAGAGCTCATTACTGCCGTCTCCTCCTGTAAAACACAAACTTCTCGTCACCTCTGCTGAGGCCGCTTTGACACAGAGCTCTGTGGGAAATAAACATTGCATGACTAATGAAATGTGAAAAATTATCTTTGTATATAGTATACATATAAAAACTCTCTTTATCATTCATCCTTGCACTTTTAGCATAAGCAAACGGCTCCTATTTGGTGGCAGAGCAACAAGAAATCCTCTGTGCTAGTGATGGACCTTCAGGCTGCTGACCAGACAAACAGAAAATAAGAAGAAAGTTAAACAGACAGTTAAATGCAGCAACAGAAGATGCTGTTTTCCGGAACAGCCTGTTCACTGTTGACAATGTCACGGTCACCGGGATGTTACCCTCATCCCAACTTTGGTTTTATTTTTGTAAACAACCACAGTTAATCTACACTGTGGTTCCTTCTTCAGATCCTTGCACCACACAGAACTGTAAAACCTGAAGCCAAACCATTTGTGAAGATTGAAACACGATATTGCGTTATCATGCTGGCGTAAGGAGAGCTAGACTCGTAGGACTTGTTCATGTCTCGTTTTGTGCGCGAGAAATAAAATGCTTGCTGTAGATCCAGAATAGTAGAGATGAAATGATGTTTGCATCTCCTGGTTGCATGGCTGTAAACAGCACCTTTGCCAGGCTGCTGATGGACATAACAGATGTAACAAGAAATGCAGGTTTCGCATCATGTGAATTCAGTTTTCATATTAAAGAATCCGTACAGTCATGCAACCATTATTATACTAATCACAATATATATATAGCTGTGCGTGTGTATAAAATTTCCTTTTACTTAATTTAGGGTGTTCCTTTGTCCAAGGTGACTTACAATGTTAGGTTTGTGTCCCAGGCAACTTGGGTATAATTATTGGCACTATATATAATGGGTAAATAATTTTTAAATGTGGTAATTTTTGTTTTATCAATTCAGTGTAAAAACCGTGATTATTAAAGCGTGAGTGAGGATGATCAGCAGTCGTACACAATGACATTCCAAATAGGAAAAACCAAAATGTGATTATACTTACCTATATACATACATATTGCACCTACTCATCTTCACCATTTATCTGAAGGCTTACTTTATATCTGTTTTCTCTGTTCTGTTTGTTCAGTGCTCTTGGTTACTGTGTGAGAAGAAGTGAGAAGTCTACAAAAATAAATTTAACTGAACCTCAGTATTTCATTAAATGCAGGCACAAATTTATCATAACACTTCTTTAGCTTTTACAAGTGATCTTGTCGTTTTTGCTGTCAAATGCCAAAATTTCTTTATCTCTTGGGTGTTTATCACTAAAGCAGTAACACGCCACAGCTTCTCCAGGTCGTAATTACCAAATACCTCATTTTGTCTGTCTCGTCTCTTTCTTGTCTGTTTAGTGTATTATGCACCAGGGTCTGGGAGGAGCTACATTTCATTGTCTCTTGTCCATCTGTATAAGGTAAAATGAGAAAGCAATCCTGGAGCACGGTCGCCAGGTACTATAGTGGTTAGGCCCACTGCCTGACACCTAAAGGGCTCGTGTTTGAATCCTCATTCCTGCTGTAAGATGCTTGAGTAAGGTGCCTACCCAGAATTGGTACAATAAAAAAAATGTATATCCAGCTGTATAAATGGGTTGATAACTATAAGTGGATGTACAGGTGCAGATGTCACAGCTTAAGCTGCCTTGGAGAAAAGCATTAGATCAGTGGTTTTCAATCATTTGTTCAAGGTGAGGTGTCCCATCAAGGGTCAACTCGGGTACCCCCATGTATATATGGTATATGTTCAAACCCCCCCAAACTTCTATAAATCCCCTCCCTCCTTTGAAATAGGAATTTCATAAATATGTGTGTCCAAATGGTGCTAATACTATTGCTAAATGTTTTTTTCAAAACAAGTTTTCAATTATCATTGCCCACTCATCTTATCAGAGTCACAGCAGTCTGGAACCTATCTTTGAATTACTGGCTACCAGAGTGTGAAGCAACGCCTGAATGGGATACCATTCCATCACAGGTTGGCCACACACGCTATGGGTAATTTAGAGTGACCCATTAACCTGAAATCTGTCTTTGGACTGCAAGAGGAGACCAGGGACCTATACAGACGACATGCAAACTCCAGCGAGATGGGTTTGAACCCACTCCCAAACAGTGTAGGAGGTGGGCGTTAGTAGCACTACTCACTGAGCCACTGTTCCACTCGCCAGTGTGGTTATCAGATAAATATTTTACTAAAATAATGAGCAAATGTGACATAAGGGACCCTCTTGAACACCTCAAGATTCACAAACTCCAGTTTAAGAACCGATGCTTTAGCTAGCTGAATATATAATTCATAAATGTAAGCTTAGCTGCAAAAAATAGTTTGATACGAAGACAGGAGAGAATTATACTCTTAAAATCTATCCAAAGTAAGACTACAGTGTCCTGGGATCTCTTATCAAGCGTGATTTGGAGACTCTTTGAGAGCAGGAGTGCGTCAGACGTTGCTTTTTCCCTGCCCTGGCTCCATTATACCTCACCCCCTTATTCTGCTCAACAGCAAACTATGTTTTAACTCCATACACAAAGAGTTAAAAATAAATAAATCCCAAATGGATAAATTTTACGTTGCCTGGCAGCCTGTCGCATTGTCATTCAGCCTTGTTTGGATTCATATATTTGAATATTTCTTTATGTCGTGGCCTTGTTTTTACAGCTGTTTGCTTCTTCTCTGTTATGTTCTCTGGCTGCATTTCAAGACAGGAGGAACATGCTTGTGGATGCGTTGGGTTTGATTTGTAAAATGTCAGCAAGACAGTAAATACCCTTCATCTGACTGCAGAGAGAGAAGTGTTTGCCTTTATTTTATTGTGCAATAATATTTTCCTGCTGCCTATGTGATGCCAAGGATAACACAGCTGACTGCGCCGTAATGCTGGCGCGTCATTGAAGCCGGGCGAACGTCTGATTTGCCTACGTATTTCCCTATGGCTCCAGGCACTATAGAAATTCTCAGTCTTGTAGGAAACTGGATATTTGCCTGATATTATAGACAAGTGAGGGGAAGACACATTGATCCAACATGGGAAATTAATTTTCCACTATTAACATTTAGATATTTTTTTAAATAATCAAGTGAGTCACTGAAACATTTTTAGACTGATGAAGTTCTGAACTAAACCAGTAGCGATTTTTGTTTGATTTAATTAAATCTTCTGTGATTTCTACCCTGATCATTTTAAAGACAACCTCTTGTGTACAATGTGAATTTTGTCTGGTTCTGCTTCTAAAATTGCAAATAGTAATAATCTGTTTTAAGTAATGTGCTTCTGTGTCTGTTCTAACATCGTCTTGCAAGAACAAGTATTTTTTTGTTCTGTTTGGAACTTTATTGTATTCATTTAACAACTGAAATTTTAACGCATCTTAACAGAAAGATCTGTGAGAGATCTTATGAAAATCAATTGATACACAAAACTATGCAAATAACTATTTTCCACTGTTTATGTACAACATGAACAATAACAGAGTTTCATAAGTGGATAACCAGGTTTAGGGGATTCTGGTTGGGTGGTCCTGTTTTCACTGAAGCAAAAAGATAGTCATCATGCTTTGCCTTAGTGAATATCCATTAACTGAATAAACCTGTCTAAGAGAATACATCTTCTGGGTTCCACCATGCCTTTTTATTCCACACAACTGTTTACATGGACACTTTAGTGTGTCCTGCCAAGGCATCATCCTGCTGCAGATGCCTGTTACACACTTCTGTAATCCCTTTACCTTAACCCCCCCGACACGCCACACCTTCATTTTATTCATATATGCAGCTGTTTGTTGAGTTTACTGAGCGCAGAACTTTAACTATGTTAACTTAACTTTAACGTTACCGCAGCATGTTGAAGTTAATTGTTGCTTAATAATAATAAAAAAAAAAAGACACGAAAGTTTTGCTTGTTTATAGGTTTACGCTGGTCAAGCTGTAATATCACGAATTAAACATGATAAAGACAAAATTCCGGATGAGTGGCAGAAAAGCACAAACGCTGACCGCATACAGAAAAGCAGCTTTATTGCATTGGCTCAGTCACACAATTAAAACCATTTAATTACAGATATTTAGATGTATGCAAGTGAAATAAAGATATGATCTTGACAGTCACCAAGATGTGACTGGTGTATGCTTGCTGGTTAAGTGGATTCTCCACCTAAGTTGATCAAGTTAATCTGGTCCCACGGGGATCCACTTAAACAAGTGTGTCTACATTTTATGTAGGAGTGATGCCCTGTCTCTTAATTTTTCTCCAAAAACTCAATTATTTCAGGTTATTTAAATTTATTGAAATTATGCGCAATTGCAACATTTCCAGCGAAATATATCGTTTTCTTTTTTCCAGGTGTATTAGGGATTGTCCGTTCCTCCCATAAGCTGGCTGCAGTGATTTCTTGGATGGGAATTTTTCTCAGTGCACTCTGGGGTCTTGTCAAGATGTCCCCTGGACGTATATATATTCCTTCCCAATGACGGAGTCTGCTGAGGACTAGAGGCCAAACATTGCTGCCGGTTGCCAAGCAACTTTAGAGCGCCGCAAAAGTCCAGGAACATCAAGAGAGTTTATTTAAACGGAAAACCATTTTGTCCCTCATCGGTTTTTGTGTAGTGTGAGACAACGCAGCACTCAGCAGGATTTGAGAGGTCCTCATTGTGTGTAAGTGCATCCTGTTGGTAGGTAGGTGGCTGGATCTGTGTTGAGGCCAGCGACCAGCCGTGGAGGTCATCCTAAAGAGTTCGTAGTGAGGTTTACGAGATAAGATGGTGATGTTCTGCAAGGAAGATTTTCTGTTTGGCTGGTATTCAGGAATCAGTGTCAGCATCACCACCGGCTTTTTTATCAGCTACTGTGGCAAAAAAGTCAAGTTCTTTGCCAGGTCACAATCTGCTGGGGTCCTGCAAAATGCACAGGAATTTAGCTGATGATTTATTACTGGTTTTCTAATGTTTTTCAACATTAATGCAATAACTAATTTTCTTTTCTTTGCTAAGGGCTTCTAACATGTAGCACACAAGAAAAAGTTTTTTAAAAAATCATATATAATATACTACCGGCCATAAATACTACAACATTCTCGTGAAAAATATGATAATAGTTGGACACTTGCACTGTACCTAAATAAAATACAATAACAGAAAAAAATTTTATTAAGACATTTAAGATGCAGTATGTCTATGTGTTTTATGTGCACAGCCCTGGGATTGGATTGCAGTATCAGTTGTGGCTCTTTGACAAAAAAGTTTGGACGCCACTGCAATATATGTTACAGTACTCAACTGAAAGAACATTATAATAGTGACGTGTGTATAATCAGATGCTTTTTTTTATTATGATTTATTCATTTACCTGATACCTTGGCTGTAAAGCTTAAATTTGTTGCTGTTTGATTGTAAGATTAACCAAAATATGTACAGCATGGAATTGCATTTAAAGTTATTCATTTATCTGACACCATTGTCCATAGTGACATACAGTGTTTGCATGCAAGGTTTATATAAATAGCTATTTGCAATGATTTATATTTATTCAGCTGAGTGGGTTTTATGGCATCATCTTGAATCCCACTCTTACCTTAATCTTAAGGTAGTTTATTGCAAGTTGCTATTTCTAACCACTATGCCACCTGCTGGGCCCAAGTTTTCAGGGTTCAAATGTGTTCATAATAGTTTAGAAGAGTTCATAATGTGTGTATTTAGAAAAGTCTCTTACCAGTTGCTTTGAAAGAGTCAATGTCATGAGAAGGGTGAGCAGAACTGCTAGGTCCAGCTAACCAGGCCTGATCATCTTTTTTTGGGCAGCACCATATTTTCCCGTTACAAACACAACCAAGAGCATGACAGCCATGGTGGAGGGCAACTTCACTATATATTTTTTTAGGACAAAAACAGGATATGTTTTTTTTTTTTTTTTTTCTAAAAACATAATTGCCTGTTTCCAGGAACAATTACATAAAAGCAGAACCCTGTTGTGTGAGCTTTTTGCCAGTTGGATGGGAACATTGGTTATGATAAATGCGAGTCTCGATTCCAGAAGACACAGCCCAGGAAGCTACAAGACACCTGGAAGTTAAAGTGCTGCTTCCATTGTTCAAAAACAGGTTTACTGTTTGCAAAGGTCAAAGTTAAGTAAGGGAATAATAATAATGGGAAGACGGGTCAGGAATGAAGACTGAAAGGTACCAGTTGTGCTGACAACCTGTTTTCAGCCATTTGTGATATTATACTTTGTGGTCTTTGAGTTTCTTCTTTTGTCAGCTGAAGGCAACATTTAATGTAATAGTTAGAGAAACCACCTTCCAGCCACAGAACCTAGGTTTGAATCCCACCTTCGGTATTAGGACCCTTAGTCAAGTTACTTACCCTGAATTCATGCAGTAGAAATTACCCAGCTATATAAATAAGTAAATCACTATAAGCATTGCTGTAGAAAAACGTGACGTATTATAAGTTGCTTTGGAGAAAAATTAAGAGAAACATAATCCACATTTACAAGAACTTCTGAGAGTGCAATTTGGGAATAAGGGGGTCCTGTTCCAAAAAATTGGACATATTTTGCATTTGTGTGTAATTTTGAGCTACCATATTAGTGTTAAACATCTTTGGTCAAAATAATAAGAGTGTGAGGAGGAGTTCTGATGATTCAAGTGCTGGTTGAGATTGTAGAAGAAAGATGGATGTTATGAAGCATGGAAAGCATCAAAGCACAAAATGCCACAAACTGCATTTTTTTGTGCACTTGTTTGCTGTGGTTTTGCATCTAAATCTTCAAATTTATGTGTGCTGTGAGTTTTTTTGTAGGCAGTGATTACTGAACATTATACAATCATTTTACTTGTGCAGTTGGTGGAAATGTTTGATGTGCAGTAAGAACACGGGTTGCCTTTGCTCTCCTGTTATTTACTGCAGTCTCAGGTTTTTAAAAGGAAAAGCTCAGTCCCAGCGCACAGCAGCTGCTGCACAACTTTACAGCTACTTTTAACACTGGGACAAAGCAGTTTATAGAAAGAAACAATCACAAAAAGAATGCAGGCAATAAAAAGAGTAAACAAAAGAAAGCCAGTTGTCCAAACTGCATTATTTTTACTACTAATTTGTAGAGAAAACAAGTTACCCTGTGGCCAGTGCAGGAGCTGTGCAGCGTTCAGGCTTTGCAAGCTTGTACAGACAGCCGGATGAAAAGAGAACAAAAGTGTGGTCTACATGAGTTCAAAAACTGTTTAAATGAGTAAAAAGGGCATTTAAACCCAGATAAAACCCACACTGTGTTCCACACCTGCTGTACAAAAGGAGCCTTTTAGCAATAAAGTCTATTGAGTACAAGGAGAGGAAAATGGAACACTCACGGGCAAAGCACTTCCTCAAAGCAAGAGCCACACCGGCTGTCCAGGAACAGCTTAAAAAAGAGCTTTCTTAAAACACAATAAGAGTTAAATAAGATAAAAAGACAGTAAAACAGACTTTATTATTTGTTTTTTGTTTTGGCAGCAGTTTTTTTCTTCAGTTGGCATTCAGTGCATGTTTTAAATAAATTCCATAAAAATCTGCACAGCGGGAAAGTGGGTATAGTTAATCTTTGAATGAAAATATACCAATGAATTGTAAGTCATTTTGTTAAAAATATTAAAATATATAATTCAGGATTTTCCATGAAAATACATTTTATTTTGGTTTTTTGATCTATTTTAGGTGATATACTTTGGATATGTTTTTATCCAGGAATTTTTTTTAACCATAACAAGTGATGGTAATTCGATGGAACAAAATAAGCTGTTAAGTGAAGAATGGGTGTATAATAAATTTAAGCACACACATTTATTTGTGTATGTCGAGTTATCAGACGAGATGTTTCTGCCAACGCTCATTTTGCGTATATTTTTTTAAAGCATTATCTTTTCATAACCTATACTTACCAAATTACCAATTTCATAAAGCAAATGAAATGCTTTGTGCTAAGTATATGTTTATGAAATTCCAGACTGTCAATCTGGAGCCAAAGGAAAATCTCGGTACATGTTATGGTTGCCTCGTTCAGTTTTGTTTTGATTCAAGCATGTCAACGCTTGAGAGTCGCTGTCGCCCTATACTCTGGTTTTGAAATATGCATGCAAACTTGTACTCTTCCAACTTGTTTTATTCCACTGATTTGTTTTAAATTTAGCTGTGTGATATTAGAAAAATGAGAATTTAACTTAATTGTGTTCCTCTGGACATTTATAAGACTAGTTTCAAATGATCCTTTAATCTCTGGGATTTCATTATTGTCAATCATACTACAAATACAGAATGAAACTGTATAATGTATAAAACAGTATAATGTAAAAGTGTGGTGTTGACCTGTTCAGATGAATACATCAACCCAGTAAATACTGTAAGATCGTAGTTGCAAATCACTTCCTAACCGCACGTAGTGCTGGTTTTTTAAAGCTTTCTCATCAGGATTTTTTTTTTTGTTAAAATTTACTTGTGGTATACTTTTATACACTATGTTGTCAGTAATTTATTTTAGTTTCAGCTTTGCACGTTTTTAGATTTTCTTTAAAAGTAGATTTGCGTATTGAGTTGCCGCATGCTCATTTTTCATCATTGCTTTTTACAGGAGAATCTACTTTTGCGGATGATCATGGACCCTATCCCCCTAGAGTAAGTGTTTTTCAGAGGCTTAATTTTTCTCTCTGCGGTTAGCATATTTTTGTAGGACCAGAGTTTCTTGTAGCACATTGACTGCATTTGGTCCTTAGATATAGGACACACCAAACAAGTAGGGAATAGAAACCTGGAAGGCTGGTTGAGGGATTAGAGACCAAAGGCAGAGAGTGATCAGTTCAACCAGATGTGTCAGTATTATGAAATATGGCAGTACCTTGGTGGTACGTGACCAAGAACTGCTCCAACAAGATGGGTCCTCCCTGTATCCTGCTGCAGGTGCTGCCTTTCCCAAGCCAGGTGGTCTACAACCGGGTGGGGAAGTGTGGCAGCCGAACAGTGGTCTTGCTGCTCCGCGTCCTGGCTGAGCGTCACCAGTTCACCCTGGTATCATCAGATATCCACAACAAGACTAGACTCACAAAGCACGAGCAGGTGAGCAGGCCGCCATTTAGAGGGACAAAGGTGAGGCTACTCTCACTCGAGTCCTCTTCTCCAGGAATGCATGGGTTGTGTCATGTCAACAACAATTCCTGCAGTTAAGCAGAGCAATCACATAACTAACACTTGGATCTCATGGTTCAGAATTAGACAACAAATCCTTAAAACACTGAATGCTAAGAAGGATCCTATCATTCTAATCTGTTATCGATGATTATTTTAACTGTTTGCGCAACAGACAGGAGGGAACTTAAAAGATGGTTGCAGGAGATTACCTGTCAGCATAAAGGACATGACTGGACTTGACAGAGCACCAAAGTGTATTATAGTGTGGTTTTCAATGGCACTTAGTCAGAGGAGCAAATGACCTTCATCTGTATTTAGTGTCTTACGACTAAATATAGCTTTACAGTAAAACTTAATGAAATAAATGCGACTATTAATTAACTAAGTGCACATATGACTTGTTGAAAGATTACTGTGTTTGACGGCAGTCAAATGCTTTGAATCGGACATGTAGGGATCCGTATGGGGGGGGGGTCATTCATGCATTTTGCGCTTTGAAAGTCTCAATTGTGTCTTCAGGGGTTTGCAGAAGGATGAGGTCATTCATCGAGCATGCACTGCCCAGACCCCGAACTTATATCTCCAACCCGTAACTGTCCTCACTGTAGCTCCCTCAGGAGTTTCAGCAGTTATTTTACCGTTGTCAACACTTTCCTCCATCTCCCAAACGAACCTGAACAGCTTCTGTCCATTTACATTGGCCCCTGTGATCCAATAAAGTCACCCTGCGCGTTTCGCTAGCTCTCTACTCAGAAAGGCAAGGGCAGCGAATATGCCGGGAATTCTGGATAGCAGACTGACACCCCCTATCCTGACCCCTGATTTTGCTTTTGGTCCATTCGTCTCGACCAAACAATGGGCCAATTTCACACTCCGGCATGCTGGACAGGGACCGCAGTATCGAGGCCCAGCCTGGGCAGAGGAGCCGCTTGTGGAAATTTACAGGCCCTGGCAGGAACAGGGAGCTGTCCTAACCAGGGACACAGACCTGTTACTGTACCTGTCAGTAAAGCTGCACCCCCATTTAATGGCCTCTTTCACATGTTGACAGAATCCTGCATTCACAACATTTTGCTGCAAATATATTTGAATAAGCGTCCAGTTAGGTGTCATTTTAGTCATCGTACATCAATTAAGCTGCGGACACTTTCTTTTTTGGCGGTTTTTGCGGGGCTGACAGATGGGATGTTTGGTAAATGAACCCCGGGGTGCAAATCTTCGAGTAGAAAATAATGTATGCATAATGTGAGCCTGTGTCCATCACGCAGCAGAGCAGACTTTCACAGAAACCCAAACCTGAGATCTGCATTGCCCCTAACTTGTGTTCCGTTTACTTTTAATATTCAGGACACCTAAGCTGCTTTCCAATATCTAGATGGACAATTGCGACTGCACTCCTCAGTGGTTCTTTGTGCCCAAAATGTGCAGTCTGGCCACAGGTTGTGTCAGAAGTGTCAGTCAAAGATCCCCCCCACCCCACTTTATTATAAATAACTTGAAATTATAGTGTAAATATGCCTTCATAACAACAGTTTTCTAATTGAAATTAGATTCTTGCTGAGGCTTTACAAACATATATGTTTTTGCTGCTGTTCTGGATTTTCAGCAACTTCCTCCTTGTTCAGGGCTACTTTGATTTTAGGTGGAAGGGTAACACTGGTGCGTCGCAGCTCCTTGGCTATGAGGATTTGGTTAGAATCTGTCCCAGTCTGTGTCGAGTTTCCCATTTTTCTGCAGGTTTACTCCCATAGTCCAAACACATGTGTTCCAGTTGAACTGGTGACACTAACCCTGAGTTTTTAGTGTGTACGTGTGTCCCATCTAGGTTATAACTTGCCTCACACCCACTACAACACTGGTTATTGATAGCAGATGAGTGAATGAATAATAATTTGATCTATTTGGTGTTCTTGCTTTTCAGGTGGCCCTGATGAGAAATATTAGCAACATTCCAAAACCATTCCTATTCACCCGGCACGTGCACTTTCTTAACTTCTCAAGGTATGTCTCCAAGGGTATTCCCACCTCCACTGTCTCTTGATAAGATGTGACTTGTACAGGCCTTAATGTGAACCACAATGTGAACATTGCCACGAATGCCGAATCTGATGAAGGTCACAAGGGTCATTTAAAAATACAGCAATGATATCTGTGTTGTTTTGGCCGAAAAGATGACCGCGATTTTTTTTTCTCTCTCTCATGCAGATTTACAATAGAACAGCCCGTGTACATCAACATCATCAGAGATCCCATAAGCCGCTTTCTGTCTAACTATTTCTTCCGCCGCTTTGGAGACTGGCGGGGGGAGCAGAACCACCTCATCCGGACCCCAGGAATGAAAGATTTCGAAAGATATCTCGTGAGACACATTTTTCAATTACTCTTTCATTTTTTTTGTCAAACACCCTGCAGAGTTACTTTTTTCATGCTTTATATCTGTTACCTTGCAATAAAACTCATAAGGTTAAGCTCTGCTACCTCTATAAGTTTGATGCTGTTTGGAATATCGATGCCCTTTCTGTAAATTACTGTTTACTACTAAATTAATAAACTTTACTACAAAACTACTAAATTACTGCTACTACATTTCCAGTTTGCTGTCATACTCTGTAGTGCTTTGCTAATTTCAATACTACAAAAGTAACATACTTATCATATTTTAGCACATATTTTTCTGAAACTTAAAAGATTTTGGATGCTAGTGGCTAAAAAACTGGAACAAGACAACAGAATTAGAAAGCAGATTAAAAAAACGTTCAGAAAGAGAATCGTGCAAATTAGCATAAGGGGTTCCATAAAATGGGTGAATTTAGACTTCTTTCAATTTCATGAATATTTAAGGAAAACGTTTCTTGTACTAGTACATTCTACTCTGAAAAAGGTAGCCAAACCCTTGTTTAAAACGTTCTGGTTTTATTGGATTTGAGCATAAAACAGTTCTTCCATATTATGCATGTGATTAGTGGCAAACTTGAGACACACTACACCCGTAAACCGTAATGATCTAATCCTCAGGACCGATGCAAAATCTTCAGCAGAGCGTAACCCGACCAGATGAATTATGTGTTTTTAAAACATTTGCTCATAAAGGCCGCAGCCTTGTGACAGACTTTTAAATCCAGGGGATGAAAGCAGGCACAGCTGGCTGGCGATGAAGGAGCCTGGGGCTCTGTTTGGTCATCGTGTGGGCCTCCTTGCAACAGTCTGGTGTGAACATCATCAGAACAAATTCTCATCAATGTCAACGTCTCAGTCTTCAGCATCATAAATGGCAGTGTGTATTTTGTTAGACCCAGACACGATGAGAATGAGTGAAAATAGCATTGAACATGTCTTTATGGCCTTAGGAAACTTGCTCACACAGACGCAAGTAACACTGAGTTCTGCAGTTTATGGCAGTTCTTTCCTGCTTATTATCAGCCTGCAAAGCAGCAATTCCGGGGCAAAAATCTTTTAGAAGTGGAATAATATTCTACTTATAAGTAAGTCTGTATAGTATTCAACTTCACAGAATCTTCTTAGGAGCAAAGGAACAAATTAGCATTTTTTTGGGTGCTTAGCAGACTGTAACTATACTTTTATTACATATACTTCCACTTTACGAGCGCACTGCAAATGAGAGGGTCCATCACAGACATTTTTAAGCACAAAGTATGTCTTGAATTAAGGGATATGACTCAAATTGCAGCATACATGATTTAGAGTCGCATTCGGGAGACTATGACACACGTAAATAAAGGAGGGCCAAGGTGGCATCCCGCCAGGGAGAGCGTTGTTTGTAATTTACTTTGTGCCGGCTGCAGTGCCTGCTCCCAGTCTGCAGGGAGGGGTACGGCATGTATAAATAAGAGCAGCGCTTTCCCCAGCTGCCTCCGAAGCGGTCTGCGCGTCTGCAACTACTCGTACGGAGCTGTGAGCCGAGCTCTGCAGTTTAGCCTACTGCAGCCTCCAGGCCGGGGTTCAAAATGTTTTAATTTCACATCTCTGCTCATTCCCCACGGCGCCTTCGCTAGCGCCTTTTATTGCATCATTCATTACGGCCCAGATGCACCATAACCGGGGACGGTTTTCCTTTTTTTGAACACGTCTATGGTTGGGAAACATGACAGGGTTTCTTGGGGAGTCGCGTTCGGCATCATCCGACCTCTCTGAGCTGCATGCTTCTCGGGGAGCGTTTCTCTCCAAACCACATTGCTACGCAGTTCTTTATAAAACTGCCAGCCCAGTGTTTTTAAACGGCAAGCAAAGCACACGTTAGACCTGTGAGTGTCCTCTAGCGAAGCTGAAGCCCCTTGGCAACTGGAGCCGGGCGCAGGGCCATCTGGTCCTCCTCCATGGTGCACTTCCTGTTTGACAGTTAGAGCCTTCTCAGGCGCGCTTTGTGATCCCCTGCTTTTCCTTGGAACGCTGTCTCGCCCCGCATGCAGAGCTAACAGCCGCCTGGTTGCATCCAATATCCCATGTTGTCAAGAAATTAAAGTGAAGCTGATCTGCACTGGTCTGCCTGTTTTGCGGTTAATGTTCAAAATCTAGGTAGGCTTCAGAGGAGGTGAGTTGTTAGAAGGCCTCAAGTCTTGAGCTTTCACTATATGAAAAAAGGTATAATACTGACAAATATGATAAAGATACATGAGGGCAGCAGGTGACTTTCTGGCCTGGGTTTGAACCCTCCTCCTGCTGTAGTACCCTTGTTTAAGCTACTTAGACTGAATTGATAAAGTAAATATTTTCCAGCTGTATATGAATGTTTGTAGCTCAGTTAAATGTGATATTTAATAATTCTAGTTTTATTCCAGGGTATTATGTCACTACTTTGCTGTATGCATGTTGTTGTTGTTCATTTTCCTTATAATAATAACAATGATCATATAAATGATCGATCTATCTATCTATCTATCTATCTATCTATCTATCAAGTTGGTATACAAAGCAAACACCTTTGACAAAGTCATCAGCTAAACCTTAATAATAATAGTAACTTGTGAGAGATTTATGTCATAAACACACTGGCACATAATAGTACAGTTACACTTAAGACAACATTAGTTTATATTATATCATTTTAGTGTAACTTCCTTCATTGCCTGGCAGTGTGCTGTCCTGTTATAGTTATTATTGGCCTTTATAATTCTTTTTAAATGATGTTGCATTTTTCTCAGAATTCTGTATTTTACTCTGATAGAAAAATGCCTCTTTAAAATTCATATAGATGGCAATCATTACAGTCCAAATAGGGTGACAACTTATGCATTGTAGTCCAAATTTATAATTGTTTGTTGCATATAACATCCAAATTGTCCAGCGTTTTGGTTGTTGTTGTCATGGTGTGTATTTGTATGATGTATCTGTAAACATTCGTGTGAGGCAATGTTCTTTGCACTTTACTAAGTTCTTTCTAAGAAACTTGCCGTTGAGTCGTGGCCAACAGAAATGGAGCAAAAAAGGCCCAATGTTTAGCCGTTGTCCCATGACATCAGAGAACACAGATGCGATAAAGAGCAGTGAAGGGAAATTTTAGTAAGCAATAACATGCCCATTTTCCTGACCGCTGCCTGTTATTACTGTGCCCTCCCGCCTCCCACTCTGCTGACTGAGGGGTAAAATGGAACCACCGGTGGTGACTCACTGGTAGGTTCCTCCATATGTCACAATTGCAATTACTAGGAGATGAAATTAGTAGGAATGAGCAAAATATGAAGTCCATAGACGTGTTCCAGGTGGACTGGTCCCCCTAAATTACACTTTGTGTGTGCGTGCGTGCGTGCGTGCGTGCGTGCGTGCGTTTGCGCACGCACACGTGTGTGTTAGCCCTGCAGTGTCCTGGCATCAGATCCAGGGTCTACTCTGCTTCATGCTTTATGCTTCCAAGTTACGCTAAAGAGTGAGAACAACACACAATTCCATTTAATTCATTTTGGAAATCTGTACACTAAACTTGCCTTTTCATAAAAAACAATCAATCCAAAAGCAATTTCACAAAAATGTTTCCCAGAAATGGAGAGTGAAATGGCATATGTCCTGCAAACCCCCGTAAATACAGGGAGAACATGCAAACGCCACACAACCTGAGTCGGATTCGAGCCCATATCCAAACCTACAACCCAGGAGAGGTGTCACACCAGCAGTACCTCCTGTTCTGCCCCTCATAAACTTTCAAAGCTTGAATTGTAGGTCTTATGTTCTCCATCCACCATGAAATATAAAAGGTTTTAATGGTATGAGGTACTCTTTAATTTGTTGTTATTTGGCGGAGCCACGAGCACCTGAACATTTGTAGTTTTAGAGAGTCAAGCAAACAGTGTTCACAGGCGATAAACTCTTAAACCAGGCACGGTTAACCCCGTGTCTGCGGATCTGGGTTTTGTATCATTTGACTGTGTTGGACTTGGGGTTTAGTCTGTGTAGAAGGTCCAGCAGGGGCGCTCTGCTTCTCCTCACTTCTAACATTTCCGAAGTGTACTGTGAAAATACTGTGGCTCATTTTGCGGTAAGCCGTCGCTCAGGTGTCATCTGCCAGATTATTAGAGGACGTAGTCCAAGTGCGTTGCGCCACCAAGTGACATCCTTGTGGTATTACAGAGATCAATATCTTCATACCAGCAGTGTGAATCTTGGGGAAAAAACAGCCTGTGATAAATGTGTAATAATAGCAAAGAAGGCGGTGGCCTGTTTGTCAGCGAAAGGGGTAGGGAGACAGGCCGCGGTGACGTGTTACTCTCACACTAGTCTGAACTACAGAGAACAAAAAGACTCCTTTACGCTCCAAAATGATCAGATGGCCCTGGAAGAAAGCAAATTAGATTTGTTTGAACATGAATAATTTCTTATTTTCTCTGTAGCTGCTTCACTGAATATCATAAGTGAGACACAACCTATTCACTGATGGAATGTAGTATCTAATATAGTGCATGATACAGACGATTTGTTTAACTGCAATTGCGTATCACTACAGAGAGATGTATCTGTTAAGTAAAAATACACTTAAAAATACACAAATAACATTTATTAAGTAATATAAATTAGTACATAAATTCAGAGACAAAAATAGCCATCGGATCAAAATCACGAAGTCACGAAAGAGCTGGTAACATCGTGAAGGTGGAGAATTTATGCTGGTGATTTCTCTTGAAACAAGACTTCTGGATCTCTGCTGTCTCACTGGAATTTCATGAATAAACACTTAAGAATGTCAAAATGTAAGGCAAAGGTGATTTCAGCAAAGATCTAGTCCAGTCTTTTGAGTGAAAAGTCATTTCAAGCTGGACTCTGCTGATCTGACCAAATTGCCTCAAAAATTTCCAGTGGGCAAAAGGAATTTTCAGCAAAATGGTGGCGGCTGCTGCTGCTGTGTGTAACAAACCGAGAAACTGATGGTCGACGTCATGAGTGCAGCTCACACCTCCACCTCGCAAAGCTGAGTGGTCTGCATTAAAAAGTATTGAACTGTAATAATAATACTACTGCTGAGGAACATGTAAATAATAAATACATTTCATAAGGTCAAAGCTGTGAACTGTGTGAAAACCTCTGTAATAATGTCCAGTTTTGTGAGATTCAGGCCCGTCCTCCAGTTGTCCTGTTCCTCACTGTAGTGACCCAAACCGATACTTGACTTCCAGTTGTTCAGTGTTCATGTAAAAAAAAAAAAAAAAAAAAAAAAAAATGCATCACTTTATCCAGAAAATACATTACCAGAGCCATGCTTTCCATCTGTTGTTTACATAGCCTTTTCTTCAGCTTGTAATTGTATGATTTGATTGTTTTAGTGCCTTTATAATGTTTTTCCCCCCCACCCTTTTCCATCCTGTAGCAGCACCCAGTGTGGCATTCTCTGCTTGCAGGGGTGTCAACAATGGAAAACAGTCAATTTTTTTTTATTGTTTCCCTGAACATCAATTGTGTGGCTGCTTTCATTCTAATTTGTTACTGAAATTTTGGTCTGTTCTTTAATTGCTGAGTTATTCTGTTTAAATTATACGACTGTGAGAAAAAAGGTCATCGGAGGGCAAAACAGCTTTTATCTGCTTTGTCGTCACTGTTTTCCCGTGACTGAACGGGGCACGTGGACCCGGTTTTCTTTTTCTGATTTAACCTGATGCATTGAGGTCAAATAAAGCAAGTGTTTGGTAACTGAATCGATCTGAGGTTTGAGGGATTACAGAGAACACTAGTTTTATTTCGCAGTTCCACTCTGAACGTCCTGCAGGTGAAGACCCGACTGACTCCTGTCCTCTGTTGTTCTTCACTCAGGACATCAATGTTTGCATCCTGGAGAATTACCCAGAATGCTCTAATCCACGCCTCTTCTACATTATTCCCTATTTCTGTGGGCAGCATCCCCAGTGCCGGTAAGCTTCCCTTGACATGTGTCCTGTGATGGTGTTGTGTTCAGAGCTGTTGTCTCTGGACTCAGCTGTCATAGGTTGAAATCCCACCTTCTGCATAATACCCTTTAGCCAGGTGTTTGCCCAGAATTGCTTGAGTTAAAATGAAATCATTTTCAGTTGATTTGGAGGAAAGTATAAGCTGAATGAAGAGAAAATATTTGCTGTTAACATCTAAATGTATTGGATAAGTGGACATAAAATGCGTATTGATTTTTCAAGACGCCACAAGTGTGTGTTATTTTATGAAAGACCAAATGGGTTAGATCATGTGAATGTCTTGCCTTGTTTTATGGGGTTCCCATTCAGGAAATATGGAACTATGCAGGTGTGCAGCTGAGACTACTCTTTACATAATGCTTGACTAGACTTGCCCAAATTTCTTGCCAGTGAGTATGCAGCTAAGGTACCACAGCAAAAGAAGAACCTCCACTGGATCAGTTCTACTCAACAGTGTTTATGGGAATGTACCTGTCATGCCTGGGTTTGGTGGGACTTGTTGACAGGGAACCCGGCACCTGGGCTTTGGAACGAGCCAAGAAGAATGTTCTGGAGAACTACCTTCTAGTGGGGATCCTGGAAGAGCTGGAAGATGTGCTTCTGTTACTAGAACGTCTCCTGCCACACTTCTTCTCCAATGTGCTCACCATCTACAAAAGCCCAGGTGATATATTCTTTTCCAACTTAGCTTTGTTTTTTCAAGCTGCGACTGGCTGCTGTTTGACACAAGTGATACCAAAGGTGTTGCAAATGTAAAAAGTAGACAGTTCCCTAGAATACTGAGACATGCATTCATTTTCAGTAACACTTATCCAGTGCAGAGCTGTGGAGGGCCAGAGTCTACCTTGGAAGCAAGAGGTGTGAGGCAGGGTAGACCCTGTACGGGACATCATTCCATTGCATTCTGTCACACACATAACAACAAGAGTGAGACTAAATACCAGTTACTCTTGTTATGAACATTAAAAGACCAACATTTGCAGGTGTTAGTTGGGTCAGAGCAAAATGGAGGCCAACTAACACAACAATTCATCTTAAAAAGGTACTCAAACTGCTGTTCCCAATTTCTCAAACCATCTAGCAAACAACCTGTGAATTTGAGCCAGAGTATTTTCATTGATGTATCACCAAAAGGTGTCAGGTTACTTTGCAAAGTGGAGAAACATCAGTCATGCTTTCTTTGCCTGTACCACAGCCCTTTGGAAACTCTGTTCTCATGGCGTTCTTTCCAAAATGAAGCAAGTGCTTTTCACCCCCTAAAATCTCTTGTATGCAGCCGTTGAAAACGAACAAGGGCCTAGCAGTGCCAGAAAGGCAGACTGCCACCAAAAAAGTAAAAGAAAAAAACCCTGCACTCACTTTATTTTCATTAACTCACTATGTTTTGTTTTTTAAAAAAAAAACTGAAAAATTAGTCCACTTAAACTCAGACTTTTCCAAAACGTCAGCTGCTGGCTGCTAACAAACTGTAAAGTATGTAGTACTCATTCCTGTGCACTAGGTGGAAGTGTGTCTCTGTCTCACAAGTACTTTCATACTCGGCTGTTTGCTGTAGACTGTAGATAGTTTGATCATTAATAATGGTAAACAACAGGTAATCTTATGCAAGTACGAAGTGCAGTATCACGGTTTGTAGTGCAGGGTGTGATTTCCACCTCTAAGACGTGTCCCCTCTTCCCTTTTGACAGAATACAGGAAGCTGGGAAATATGACGGGCACCGTGAAGAAGCACACGCCTACCCTGCGGGCCCTGCAGGTACTGTACCAGCGCATGAAGTACGAGTATGACTTCTACTACTTCATCCGGGACCAGTTCCACCTCATGAAGAAGAAGATCGGGCTCAAGTCCACGGTGCCATCTGCCCCGCAGCCCAGCTTCTTGCTCAACCTGCCCCAGGGGACAGAGGACACGCTCCTGGAGGAGGAGCTGGAAGAGGACGAAGACCTAGAGGATGCTCACAGCTGGCTGGTGCAGCCGTGAACCAGCAAAGTTTACAACTGGGGCACGATCAACGATTGGGGGGGAGGGCTTGACCTCCAAACCGAGTGCGTACAGAAGATGGGTTCGTATGCCTGCAGACAGACTTCCTTACTTGTGGAACACGGGCATGTGCAAGAAATGAAATTTTGAGTGCATTAACCTCCTCAAATTTTCTATTTCTGGAATGGGTGTTCAGTTTTAAGGGAACCGAAGAGACCGCCCAGTGTAGATCTTTCAGCAATGTGAGACGTAAGTTGGAAATCCATTGACAAATCCATGCTGGGAAGAAGTTGGACGCAGCTTTGATGTCCAACAGGAGATACAGTGGTGATCCTTCAGGTGAAATGATTCTGATGGGAGGTTTGAAGGGCATTCATAGGGTTTCTGGTCCAGACACGCTCACTTCACCTAAGCAGTAGTCCACAGTTTATCCAAGACGGATGGGTCGTGACCACTCAATGACCATCTTACACTTTGGTTGAAGGAGAAACTGTGGTGATCTGAACTTTAAACTCTGTCCCTGCAATACAGATTGTCCATAAAAATGGCCGTGAATTGTGCATCTTTTATGTTGTAAAATTTTGAATTTTTTTTTGTGACTTTTAAGCATTTTTTTGATCGACTTTGCAACACTAATATCGTGAATGCCAGGTGGGAGCATACTTGCATTCCTCAGTAAGAGACTCATATTGATGGGAACGTGTTTTCCCCTGTGCTGAGGGTGTTCACCACAATGGTCAGATGGCTTTGTGTTGCTGGTCCTCCGAAAAACAGCTCCATTCTGAGCCCTTTCGTGATCTACACTCCCAAGTAGGGGTTGGTTCATTGTTCTCTTGAAAAATGTTCTTCACTGAAACATCTACAGGAAAACACGAACCTTCGTGATTAAATACAAACTGTAAAAATGAAAAGGCGCACAAGTCGCTTTGGAAAAAAGCATCTGCCATGAAAATAACAGAATTTGTATGTTATACAGCTATGATGTGTACTGGTAATATTACATAAAATTGTAGCTTTTTCATGAGTTTGGGTAAGGCTAGGTGGTGAAGGAAAAAAGCCAAAGAATACCCAATGAACATCTGCATCCCCCCCACATTAATTAATAGGCTGTTTGCTTAAAGGTTTGTTGTCAAACTACTAACTCGATGTTACCCACATTAACCTGAAGTGATGGTCTGGCACCTATCCTGGAAGTACAGGGCTAAATGGGGTGCATGTTGGAGAGGAATCCAGGGAAATTTAGAATCACCGGTGCACCTGAAACATGCATTTTGACTGTGGGAGGAAACACATCTGAAGAAAATGCATGCAAACATGAAAATTCTGCATAGACCAAATTGGATTTGCACCCACATCCAATCACTCAGCCCAGGAGATATGAGGCACCACCCCGGACCCTATATTACTTGGTCCCAATTCTCACCTTCTTTAGAGACACGTGGGATGGGTTTACTTCATCAAGAGAAGCTGGCACATAATGATGTTATATTGCATAAATACTCTTGCCATATGTCACATCAGTCTAGCATATTCTGTTTTTTTCTGAACTATTTTACATAGTTTAATTTATTAAATGTTTAGCCTTGCATTATAGATGTGTTCCTCAGGAAAAGGAAAAATATATATTTTTCAAACTGTGCTTTAGCATTCATCAGATACTTATTAACACCTTGTGAATTTTTACATGGAAGAAGAGAGATTTCAATTATAATTGGATTTCTGTTGCAAGAGTTGGAAAATACAGGACAAAAACTGAATAAATAAATATTTTTCATCATGTAACAATGTATGTTAAACCGTTATGTTAACTCACAATACAGTTTTAATTTGGGGAACAAGTCACATTTTCCTCACGTGCTGTTAACACCAGACATTTTGTTTTTAAAACAATTATTAACTGTAAAGTGATTCATTGTAAAAGTTCAAGTTCTGTGTACAGTAGTCATATGCACCAGTTCCCACAGAGAGAAGTTTACTTCCAATACCCCTAAAATCTAGCACTGAGAGAACCTCAAGAGGACATTTTAAACTTGTGTAATATTTGTTTCTGTGATTTCCAAGGATCAGCTGTGCTACTTTTTAAGATTAATTAATTTTAAAAGGTAAGTAAGTCAAGAGGATCAGGAAGTCAGGAAGCGTCCAGTCACAACCTGGCCGGTGGGGGTCGCTCATTCAGGCACTGCTGTACGAGATCCAAGGCATCCAGGGCCGTGCCCCAGCTCAGGGTTATCCCCCAGCTGCCATGGCCGTAGTTGTGGACCACAGGCACCTGGCGTCCTTGGACCCGGACGTACTCGCGCTCTAGGCGGAGGTTCCTCCTGCCCGGCCTCAGGCCTACCTTCTCTGCCAGGTGCGAGGCAGCCCCCAGGGAGGGCTCCAGGTGCTGGCAGCGCTCCAAGATGGCCTCCCTTTCTCCAGCGTCTGCCTCCAGACGCCAGTCGTTGACTTGACGGGTGCCTCCCAGGGTGACGGCATGAGTGCCGGGGTAGATATAGGTTTGCCCGCCAGCAACACGCACAAAGTGCTTCAACCAGGGTGCGTGGACCATTAGGACCTGGCCTCGAATCGGGTGCACGTCCTCGTCCCTGACCAAAGCTTGGGCACCCAGGCCTGAGCAGTTCACGACGACGTTGTACCTGAGGCCAAGCTCTGTGAGGTCAGTCACTCTTTCCCGAGTTAAGATGCCACCAGCCTTTTTCAGCCTTAACACAGAAATGATAACTATAAGTGCCACTTACTTCTCTTTTTTGCAAACAATATACAGGGTTGCTATTTGAAAGACCTTAATATATTTAATGTGAAATTATTTTTAATAACTGATTTGTTTTCCAGCTTTTGTTCACCTCTGGTGCAAATTTTTTACTGAAACACCACTTTTCTAAAGCTAGAATCAATATTGTTTCTAATACGAACAAAGTCATTTTTCACATGTGGAACAAATTTAATATATTAATATTTTAATACTTTTTTAGTCACTCTACAAAAGGTCATGAACAACTGGTTTCATTTTTGTTTTAATAAAGATTATGAATTCCCAATTTTATAATTATTGAGGCTCCTGAATGATTTATTGCTAAACAGAGTGGCGTGTCAGAGCAGGAGGTAAAGTAACATGGAATAATAGTGTTAATCTCTTGTGATAAAATTGTCAGATAACCAATGAATATTAAAAAAAAAAAAAAAAAAAAAAATCACAATGCAGGTACTTTGTTCACCTTTTCTGCAGCCATGGTAGGTAAGTGAGGCATTCGCACTTAATGGTAGTGTATGCATAGCCGAACTTGTATTGCGGAAACCGCTTCAGCTCTGTGTTCGTCATGGTGCGAAAGCTCAGCACGCAGTCGGACCAGTAAGGCTTTTCTTCACTGGGGACCTCCTGAAATATCTGCCAACTTCATAAAAAGCAATATATCTCTTTCTTCTTCTCCGGAAATAAGAAGAAGGCATCCACATTGTTACTGGGTTATAATCATCAGGTGATATTTATGGTGGAACCGAGGTAAAAACATTTGTTCGACAGTACTCAACAACAAGTCTACATCGGGTCAAAAGTCTTGTTTCGACTCTCACCCCGAGCTGAGGAGCACTCCAGCCTCAGCTGCCTCTGAGGAGTCTGCGATAGCCAGGAAGTGGTCAAACGTCCTCTTGAACCAGCGCTTCTGCTGTTCTATAGGGATATCTAACGGGGGTTTCAAAAACTTGTAAGTGGAACTCTGCTGATATTCATTGGGAAAAAAAAATTCTTAACCTGCATGAAATAACCAACTATACTTTATACATGTATAACCAGATAAAAATAAAAACTTTTAAAAATTAAAGCTATGCCAGGAAATTAAACGGTGGAATCAAATGACAGACTGTCAGCATTTCTTCTGGAATGGATGTAGCTTTCAAGACAACAAGGTAAACCTTGTGTCAGCATTGGCCCTGGGGATGTTGGACACGGCACAAAACCACACATGTGGACAGCCCATCTCTCACCTGGGAACCGGCCAGGGGAGAGGATCCCTGCAGCAACATCGCTGGTGGTGTCGGGTGTGAATCGGTCAGCCAGAACACAAACAGAGCATTGTGGGAGGGTTTCTGCAACGAGCACGGCAGTAGAGAGGCCCACCACACCAGCGCCCACCACAGCCACTTTCACCTGCTGCATTGTGGGCCACTACTGGTGGAACGGCAATAAGAACATTTCACCCATGAACAGTGTGCTGATCAGGCAGCGATTACAGCCATTCCATTAAAACAGGGAACTTCCTGGGTTCAAATCCCTATTCACACCGTCCTACCCTTGAGCATGGTGCTTACCCTAATTCAACTGAGCAAAACTTACACTGGCCTATAAATCGATAAATCAGTGCAGGCAACTTCTTATAAAAGCTGAAAATTATAGGCAGAGCAACAGCCACTAAATAACTGCTTATTATATCTTCAAAAAATCTCTTTCTAGAATGGAGATTGATTAATACACTTTATATTTCCATTGCATGATTAATACATAAGCTGTATTTGTTGGCAGCTTCTATTTTAAGTGTAATGTTTATGTGGGTTAACCAGACCAGCCTTTTCAACTTTAAATTTGGCAACATCATTTGTTGGGGTCCAGTGCGACGTCTGGGATCAGATGTAAATTTGGCTCCAAATGTGACATAACTAATTTCTTCTTCTCTAAACATGTTTTCAGAACTGCCCCTTTTGAAAACGAGCATATCTGCGGTATATTAAAATGCTCAACTGGGTCTGTACGCTGGTTTAATGGACAACAATATCAATCATATGGAAAATAGTAACTATTGGAAAATTATTTATTTTTAAGATATATACTAGCATAAACTCACGAAAATGCTGTCCGATTGTTTTAATTTTAAAAAAAAAAAAGTCGTACCTTGTACGAGGTGGTGTCCACAGCGCTATGCCAAGGGTGCGATGACGTAACACATAAACACTAACACTTATACATATAGGCGCGCGCCCGCGTGTGCGCCCCCCCCCCCCAGCGGCCGACCGATCTGGGATCAGTGATCCCCTATGCCCCTTCATGCGGCGAGGCTGCGGTCCAGATCTCGCGAGGTTTCCCAAATAACGCGGCCATTTTTTTCCGGGGAGGTAAGGTCCTGGAAGCTTTGTTATACATATTAATTTTACTTTAACTTTTTCAGCGAAATAACGGTGATTTGCGCGTTCTGGTTTTCTTATATCGTTACAGTATTAAGCAGTGTTTTAAAGGGCGACTCGAATTGGCTCTGATTTACATCTGCGACCGTAGACGACCGATTTGATTTTGAAGACGGAACATGGCGCTCGGTTTGAACACAACGCTGTTTTACTTAAATCCAGTTAGTTTTGCCTGTAGGCTAATATAGGTATACTGGTATAATCTGGTTAACAATATTAGTTATGACAGTAAATTTAATAACTTACTGCTAGCGTATGAAATGAGTTATCCAAGTAACACACTTTTAAGATACAGTTTTGTTTAAAGCTTTGCTTCTATCCATTTACTACTGTGTGTTTAAAAGAAAAAAAAAGAGGTGGCGGTAGGTTACTAAAGTACAAATGAAGATATTTAATGTTTTTCTTTGGTCAACCAATTTATCATTTTGTCGTGTGATTTTTAAGAATTGGTTAATAACCATTACTTGATTAATATACTGATTTCAACCTTTTTTCCCCCCCAAACCCCACTTTATCCAAATATGTTAAAGGGAAATATTGTACTTTTCTGTAAACACGGTGCACACAGCACTCTCAATAAAGCGTCTATCAGTTTTAACCTTTACATGTACCCTGGTACTACGTATGCAGTGGTTGGAACCATTTCCTTGCAGTCCAAAGGTCTCCATTTCCAAAATCCCCCATAACCTGCACAATGTCCTTTAAGTATTTTCCCCATTTATCCCACTCTTTCTGTAGAGCCCTGGATGAGGGTATTTGGCCTGATTTGACACAGTAAAAATTACCCAACTGTATCACTGTGAATACCTTAGCTTATAAACCAAACATTGGTGCATAGGTCAGCTGCATAAGTAAATAATTTCTTTCCTCGGTAAAATGACATGGAAAATTTGTCTGCTTTGTGAAACATCTACTGAATATATAGAACTAAGCAAAGAAAGGCCCACCTGGTTTGGTAAGCAATATACAGCTCTGGTCAGGAGTCAACTGACCTGTTTTGTACTTACAGGTAACTGAAGAGCACCTCATCGGTGGGCCACAATGGCAAATTCAGCCACCTCTCATTTAGCCATCCATTCTAAAGCACACAAGGACACAATCTTGAACAGGCTGGACAAGCTGAGGAAGAAGGACTTACTGTGCGATATAACTCTGATTGTGGAGGATGTCCACTTTAAGGCCCACAAGGCTTTGCTAGCAGCTAGCAGTGAGTATTTTTCCCTGATGTTCACTGCTGAAGGACACATGGGCCAGTCTGTGTATAAACTAGATGGCATGGCTGCGCAGATCTTCAGTTCGGTACTGGAGTTCATCTACAGTGCCAACGTATCAGTGGAGGAGGGTGCTACTGAGCAGCTTCTGGATATGGCCCGCCTCCTACAGATCAGTGATCTGGTGAAGGCGTACTCAGACTCCCAGAGCACCACGTCGGTCAGCAAGGTGGCCACATCAGCCCCCTGTCTGGCAGATGGCACCGAGACCCCCAAACGCAAACGGGGCCGCCCAAAAAAGAGCACCAATGCCAGCGAAACACTGAGAGCAACAGAGCCGACATTGAATCCCGTGACTGAACACGTTGCTGCAGCTGAGGTGCAAAATGTAGCAGCCCCCACGGGCTCTAGGTACAAGGAGGCTGTAGAGGCTGAAGGAGATGCAGAAGAGTCCGAGGCCTGTGTGGACCCTTCCGAAGCTGAGGACGCAGATTATAACCCAAGATCCAGCCGCAGCCGCTACAGCAAGCGCAGAATAAAGACTCCAGTGAAATTAAAAGGATATCGGTTCGAAGAAGAGGTGTCTGAGAAGGCAGAGCCTGGCAAGAGGGGCAGGAGGCGAAAATATCCCAACACAGAGGCCCGGTGCGAAGACTGCGGGAAGGTCTTCAAAAACCACCTGTTCTTAAAAATACACCAAAGAACTCATACAGGTTAGCCACCGATCTTCTGAAGAACCCCTGTCGAGTCTGTCACGGCTGATTCGTAAAGCTCAAAGTACAGTGTAACTAGTGAAACGTTTTGTCCATCCATTCATTAACAGAAACCACTGGCCTATAGAAGAGTTGTAGTGGTTCAGAAATTGTCCTGGGAGTGCAGGGTGTGGTGCAGGGTGTGGTGCAGGGTGTGATGCAGGGCACACAACCTGGACAGAACACAAGTGCAGCACTGGGAAATTACACACTCATGCACAACCACATACACGCATTAGGGGGACGTTCAGTGTCACTAGTTCAGCTGAAACACAACTGCTAATTCTGACTTTTGAAAAGACATACAAACTGTATGATCGATTCGTTGACTCTCAAATTTTCTCGCAGGTGAAAAGCCTTTTAGGTGTTTTGTGTGCGGAAAGGGCTTCACTCAAAAGCACACGCTGCAGGTGCACCAGCGCATGCACACTGGAGAGAAGCCGTTCGTCTGCACTGTGTGTTCGAAGGCACTGTCCACCAAGCACTCCCTCCTGGAGCACATGAACCTGCATACAGGTATCAACTGTTACAGCAGCAGACCCCCTACGGATACTGAAGTTTTCAAATTGCAATAGTTATGTGAAGTGTTGTTTCTCCAATGATCCAGAACAGAAATCATTCCGCTGTGACCAGTGTGGGAAGATATACAGTCAAAAGAGGCAGCTGAAGAGCCATTACAGAGTGCACACAGGTGGGGGTTTATCTATTTAAAGTTATTCTAGTTCAATATTGAATAAAATGTCAAAAACTGCCCCATGTATTAAAAACACTCTCACTTGCTCAGGTAAAGCTTTGCCAGAGTGTGAGCACTGTAATAGGAAATTTATGGATGCAGCTCAGCTGAAGAAACATGTGAGGACCCATACTGGTATGCCTGATATTTTTCTATGTTTTTCTTTAATGAAAGTGTTGAAGAGCTGGAACCAAAATGCATGGTCAGATGTGTTATTAGCAGTATGACTAATGTGATTTCTCACATAAGGTTCGCAGATCCAGTTCAACAGTGTGTTGTTTCAACAGGAGAGAAGCCTTTCACCTGTGAGATTTGTGGGAAGTGCTTCACAGCCAAAAGCACACTGCAGACACACATTCGCATCCACAGGTGAGACATTCTGGAATTGCTGAAGTCACAGCTTCATTTTGGTTCTGAGCAAAGGCAGCTAACCTGCTTCATTTGGTTTTCCCCTCCAGAGGGGAGAAGCCCTATGTTTGCAACATCTGCGACAAGTCTTTCTCAGACCCCAGTGCGAGAAGGCGCCACGTGGCCTCCCACACTGGCAAGAAGCCGTTCACGTGTCCACTGTGTAGCCTGTCCTTTGCCAGACTGGACAACCTCAGAGCTCACACCAAGACACACACCAAGGAGAAGCCTGTCGAGACCTCAGTGGATGCAGCTGCGGAGGATGCCAGTGGAGGGCAGGAGGAGGTCCGTGGCATCCTGCAGCTCCAACAGTACCAGCTTCCTGCAGCAGGAGAGCAAGAGATCCAGCTGGTGGTCACCAGTGAGGTAGACAACATCAACTTTGTCTCTGGGCAGGAGCAGAGCATCAGCATCATTGCGAGCGAGACCTCAGATGGTGTGGCGACAGAGCAGGCACAAGGGCTCACCATTCTGGCTCCGCCCCCCCAACACGTACCAGGCCTGGCACTGGTCGCCCAGGGGGAACAGCCGCAGCAGATCCAGACCATCAGCGTCCTGGAAGGGGCGTCCGAGCAGATGCACCTCATCACTCTGAGCAGAGAGGCCATGGAGCACCTGCAGGCCCATCACGGGCCACCCCAGCCCCTGCCTGTCTCGCAAAGGCCTGCTCCGCACCTGCACCTCATGCAGCAGCCGCTGTCTCACCTGCCAGTCACGCGGGACGCCCCTCCCCAAGAGGTGCCTGGTGGGCGGGAACAGCAAGGCCAGGCAATCCACATTAGCGGGCAGCCCACCCAGGCCATCTCTATCAGCCAGACGACAGAGCAGATCCCCAGTCACCAGATACAGGGGCAGACATTCCAGATCCAGGCCGGCACTGTGTCCTACCTCTACACCACCAGCCTGGCCCCTCAGAACTGACCACCTTCTCTTCACATACCTGGTGTGATTGACAGTTACCAGCCTGGGATCCCAAACTATTACCCATGAACTTTAAGTGCTTGTTTCAGTATTGATTTCTATATATTTTTTTTTTCCTCCCCCCAGAATAACTAGAGTTCTATATGCCTTGTGATGGGGTGGCACCTTATCCAGGCTGCACCCTGCTTCACTCTTTGTGCTTCCAGATGTTCAGATTGCTCAACAGTTAATGATGGTGAAGGACAATGTATTTTATAATGGTACGTCTTTTGTTGGAATATCCTTCAGTAAGGTAGAATACTTTAGAAACATTACATTCATGAAGAACAGAAAAATGTTTTAAGATAAATCGGGAAAAGAGGTAAAAGGAAATTGTACAGGTTATTGGAAACAATTTCATTGTATATCTAATTAAAGGGCTTATAAAAGAGCGTATGGTGCCTGATAATGGAGTTGTGATGCAAATCCAGGCACTAGAGCAGTTGCACTAAACAAAAGAATGCAAATTAAACAGATTGAGGAAGTAGGAACCTCGAGTTGAGGAATTCCTTTACAAGGTTACAGTTGACAGCCAAAAGTTGAGATGGATCTTGGAGTAAGACTTTAGGAGAGCAGGAGATCAAATGTTATGAGATTAACAGCAATGGGTTGTCTTCTGAGAGAAGCGCAAGTCCAGCCAACCAGAATTCACAGAAATACATTAATTCTTGAAAAAAACCTCAAAGACATATAATCTAATTAATTAGATATTGAGATGTTCTACATTTTGAATGTTTAGACAGATGACCTCTCCATGTTCTCAAAGCCAGGTGGCCATCTCCTCCTGGCAACTTCTCCTCAGCACTCCACCTGGAAGCACCACACATCCAGCAGGCCTGACACCAGAGCTCAACACGTCTATTTTCGAACGCTTTCTGTAAACAACTTAGTTCCAGAAGACAAATCATGAAAGGGTTTCATTATATGGGACTGATTTACAACCAGGGCTTGATTTCCATGAAATCCAATAGATCTGTCACTATTCAGTAGAGACTGTAACTGACACACAGCGAGCAGCTTTTGTTACCGAACTGGTGCCTGACTGTCTGCTTTGCCGCGTGACGTCGGCCACACGCTGTATGTAAGAGTGTACAGAATACAGCAGTGAAAACCATAATTCCCCTCTTTACAAACCTACTCTTCCCAGACTTATACCATCTTACTATACATGCACACTGGTTAAATATTACATTTTACAGCTGGGGGGGTAACTGTTGCTACACAAGGTGCTATTGTATGCGTTGTGCAGCTAACTTGCAAGAGCCCAGACATCACAACCCCTCCCAAGCCTTGCTCTTCAGTGAACGTTTGTCACGCTGGCTCAACTCTTGTAGGGGAAAGACCAGCAAACACTGGTCCGTTTTCCAAATAAATTTGCAAATACAAAACTTATGGGCAGTGTGGTAGACCACTGGCTTGTGTGTTTGGATGGAAAAATGAATCCAGCTCAGTCTGGGAAGAGTGTACATATTTTCTCCATGTTTGAGTGGATCCTCCCCCCAGGTGTTTGTTTTTCCTCCCTCAGTCCAAAGATGTTTGACCTGAGTTTTTAACTAAATTGCCTTTACTGAGTGTATGCTTGAGTGAATGAGCATTATAGCTCTGTGATGGACTGAAGTCCCCTCCAGGGTGTCTCCTGCCTTGCCACTTGAAGCCTCCAAGATAGGTTGCAACCCTAGATTGGAAAAGCAGTTACTGATAAAGAATGAGTGAATGAATATTTATTTGCCCCCCCCACAAAAAGATTACATATCTTGTAAATTTCTTAAAGCAATACTTATAACAGGTTTACTTACAAGACCACCATAATCTGAATTAAACCTCCCTTTACTGCACTACCTAGTTTTTGTACTTGTTGGGTTACTTGCTGCCCTCTGTGGTTTTCAGACAGCAGCAGAAACGTTCCCTGTGTAACATTCAAATCTCCATCTGCTCCGGAAACCTACCCGAGATGCTGCATGTCCTCTGATGTAGGCAGAGCTTCAGGCAACAGGGGGTGATGTTACCAATGCTACCCTGGAAGAGTATTTTACCTGGGTGGACCACAAAGAAGCAGCTCTTAAAGATGCCTAACATTTTTGTGAACATTGCTGATCAGTCCAGCTGGTTTTCACCAGTCAGAAACAACATTCTGTTTTATGTACTAATGAGAGATGAGCTAGTTTGGTTGGACCTGGCCAAATGCAGCGTAGGGTTTGCAGACCCCGAGATGCTCCATAAATAACTACCTTTTGTCTAAATCACTGCTTATGAGAAGTTCTTGGTCCTCCAGTTATCATCTGCTAAACGCCCAGGAGGAGTGTAAGGTGACATGACTTGAGAACAACTATTAAGCCTATAAGTGTGGCACTTATTTATGTTGCTCTAATAAACACGTAGCTATTGAAAAGGCTGAAAACTGGAGTTGTACTAAAAAATAAGCACCCGTATAAGAAAGTAGTTGAAGATATAATTGCTGTAATCAGTCAATGAAATTGGGAGTGACCGATTTTGGGGGGCACACTTTGGCAGGTATGTTCTGAAATTAACCCATCAATTTTCAGTAGCCGCTTATTCGGAGCAAGGTTGTGATAGCCCTCGGCGGGGGGCAATAGGCTTTGAAACTACCCCTGAATGGGACACCAGTCTGCATGCACGCACGCGCGCGCGCGCACACACACACACACACACACACACACACACACACACACACACACACACAGTGCTGCCCTTAAATTAAAGTTAAATGTAATTCACATCATGGAGGTAATATTGAAGACTATATTGTGTTTATATTTTCTGCATTCTTTCACTTTTCTGTTGCCTGGTGTCACAGCCCAGTCTGGGGCAAGGATGTAACACAAGGAATGTGGAGAGAATCAACCCAACTGTAAAGAAACCAAACCTCTAACCCTTACACACACATTATACATTTTTCTGTTTACTTTTATTAGAGCAGCTCAATAACCAAGACCTTTCTCCAGGGCTGTGCAAAGCCAAAAAAAAACATGCTTTTAAATGTTAAATTACCTACTCTAACAAACACAGAAAAGAAGTACACCATTCTAGCCCAGCTCCCTAACAAAAGTAAAAACCCAGGCAAAATTCACCCATTTCCTGCAGTTGCTCAATTTTTCCAAACATTTCCAGAATCAACAGGTTTGAAAGACTTTACAATATTCAGAGATTCAACACCACTTTTACTAACAGCAGGTAAATACAACAACACACAACTCACCTGCTTCTTCTCCTCCTTTCCTGCTGGTTCAGGTGTCCTTGTTAGTCATGCCATCTTCTCCAGGAGCTGACCAATGCCATTCTGGGTCCAATTATACTCCAGAGCGCCACCTGTTGGGGGTGCGCGCACACGCACACACGCACACACACACACAGTGGATATGAAGAGATTCATTTGTCACCTCCTTAGTCAAGTTCCTGTTGTGAGAAGATTGAATGACTATTATTTCTTAAAGGAAAAAATGTTCCTGGGTGGAAAAATATGTCACTTCAAATGAATTAAAAAAATCAAAATATAAGGTATTTTTATTCATGATACTGGTAACACTAACCTGTTTTATAATATTTGTAACGAATTACCTCTATCTGTTCTTTCTGTCCATGTATTCATTCATTCATTCATTCATTCATTCATTCATTTTCTATATCCCGTGTCCTACTGCAGGGTTGCAGAGATCCAGAGTGTAACCCAGAAGTAGATGGGCTCTGTACAGTTAGAGGTGCTACACAGAGTTGCAAATGTTTAATATTAGATGATTTTCATTTAATCCTGAGATTAAGGCTTTATTTGCTCGCAATCGTTCTTTCCAGAGTAATTTAAACATTAATACACTATATTTTGTTCTCGAGACACCAGATGTATAACTGTGTCCCAAAACTTCTGACAAAAAAAGAGTCGTTTTATGGGAAAAAGGTGTATATGTGTTTGTAAGCTGTTGCTGAGGGTTTTGCTTGGGCAGAAGAAAAAGAAGTTATAAAAGTGCCGCCCCCTGCTGGCAGCGGGTTTACCGGCACATTTACAGCGGTCACGTGGATCAAAAGGAGGCGAAATAACAGCTCAAGAGGCGGCAGGTTATTCTCCTAAACTAAGTCACCTGTAGCTGGGATCCCCCGTAAGGAGTGCAAACACGTCATATCACTTCCGTCAGACACTGTGATATAACACACACACACACACACACACACACACACACACAGTAGGTCCTGCACAATTCTGCATATATCAAACAGCAAAGAACTGTGAGAAATACATTGTTTCCCTGACATCTGAAATATATTCATTGCCAAAAATCCTGTCTGAATACATGAAGATTTATATATTTCTACTATCAGCATTCTTCAGTAGTTATGAACAAGTCTAGGATAAGAGGCTGATGGCTGGATGGATGGATGGATGGATGAATGGAGTGAGGGATGGGGGGAGAGAGGGATGAAGAGAGGGAGGGATAGATGGATGGAGGGAGGGAGGGAGGGATGGATAATCCCTCCAGTATTGACCTGGTGTGGGGGACAGAGTAGCTGAGTAAACCAGGTGAAGGAGACACTGAAAAAAGCCCCATCCTTTCAGTTTCATGCAGGTTACCCAGCAGTTGGGGAGAAGCTGCATTAGAACTGTTCGCAAATAGCTTCAGAAATGATCAGTCTCCATTAATATAAACTCAGGTGGAAATCACTGTGCAGAAAAGCCAAAGTGACTTGTTCATTAAGTGAGATCAGGGAGCGTTTTTCAAACCTGTTGCAAAATTACTATGATAGTATAATAATATTCTTTTTTGCATTTTTTTACTCTTCCAAACCCTTTAGAAACATTTTCCGAGGCATCATTACTACCATGGTAAGGTTGAGGGAATGGAACCCAGCTCTTGTTCCACTTTTTTGGCCTGTGAGGGCTCCTTACTGACATTTTACATTTAATTCCTTTGCATTTCCAGGTTTGTGGTTCATCTTCAACAGGTCATGTTGACAACATGGGCATAGTTTTTGGTTTGTGGCTCATGTCCATTTTATTCACAAGTTCATAGTCGAAATTAATCATTTCTCACGCACACAGGTACAGAAAGTACCCTAGATGAGTCTTTGCATAAAACCCTGATATTCTGAGATGGATCTTTGAAGGTTATATGAGGGTCGTGTGTTTCAGTTCATCTTCAGCAATGGTTAAACTAGAAAAATAAGTGCCGGTTCTACCCCGTCCTGGCAGTCAGTATCAGCAATTTGTTAAATATTAAAAATTTAACTTCTGCAGTGACTCAAATATATTAGGGGATGTTGCTGATGTTCTTAAGATATATTTCTTTAATGAAGTGGGCAAAAAGTTCAAGCGAACAGTAAAAATGCAGCACCGAGCCGACTTGCAGCGAACCTCGGCGCACCCTGGATAGTGAAATGCAGCTATGAGAGCTGTTATGAATAATAAACATAAACTACAGCAGTGTTTTCCTGCGAGAGCAGCTTTGGCCTAGAATCTGGTCAAGAGGGGGGAGAAAAGGGAACCAGGAGCTTATGGGAAGTGCTGGAAAAGGAGAAAATGTCCCAATTCTCTAAAGAACAACGTGTAGAAGCGTCAGTAGAGAGTCCCACTGAGTACTGGCCGCTTCAAGCGCTGATCTTCAACATACCGAAGCAGAGCCTACATGATCATTCACCTGCTTTATATGTAGTGTATCCTATATGAAGATACAACATTTATGCTTATTTTCAGCTTAGTTAAGAACTATTCTGAACAAAATTGTGAGCAAGAATTATCAGGCTGTATTACATTGCAGTGCAAAACAAACGACAACAGAAGCAGAGTTTTGTCAGCCTTTATTTACATGCACATTTCTCATTCAAGTAGCAGTGCAATTTAAAACAGAGGAAAATTCAAACTGGTGAAGTAACAGAGATCTGGCTTTCGGGATATTTTAGCACACCTACAAGAACCCCGAGAGGCAGATGTACATATATTCTGACGAAACCCATCCAAAACAGTTGGATTTTTATTCTCAGGCTGACGCAAAGGTATCAGTTCTAACCAGCTTATAAAAGTGTACATTATGATGCAAATAAATGTCACAAAAACATTTGAATACTTCCACGAAACAGTAGGGAAAAGTCCTGTGAGATTTCCTCTGCCCTTAGGACGTCGGAACAGAACGGGACCTGCCTGTTACAGCCACAGCTGCAGTCAAGCCCAACATATATTTTACAGTCAAAAATAATGTGACTTTTATGAAAATGTGTGATCAGAAAGTTGTTCTTGGTCACACTTTCCAGGAAAGTATACGCTGCATCTTACAGTGAATCTGTGACGGCAGTTTGGTACAAGGAAAAAAAACAATATAATTTGTTTGAACCGCAAAAATGTCTACTGAAGTACCACATGCTATTTTCGATGGGGCAGATTTTGAGGAGAATGAGTCCAAAGTGAAGGTGACTGGTGCGTTAACCATAGTGGTGCCCTGCAGTTTGGGTCAGATGTAACTGTAACACTGGACCTACAGAGTGCAGAAACGGGACACGGACCCGTGACCACCGCGTCCCTGGATTTGTCCACCGTTCACGATGTTTGTCGTGTGTTTCAATGAATATAATGAGCTATAAAACAAAGCGACGCAATTTAGAAGAACCCATGTGGACCTTTTAAGAGGAGTATTATGCCTTGAACAAAAAATTGATAAAAAGGTTATTTTTCTAAATAAGCTAAAAATGGAAAATAATTGTACACACACGTCACATAAACAAATGGCGCGGTTTATGCATTCTAGGGTTAATTATATGTAGTCAGTTACCCCATGCAGACACATCCAAAAAACACTGCTTCTTTTTTTGAGGTCTGTGATTTAAAATGTGCAGTGTCCATTTCTTTGTCCTACACAGGAATGTTTCATTTGGAAAAAAAAAGCCAGTCTACCTAATGTTGACATAAGTCTTTGCATAAATGTTAGACATACCAAGCTGTCAGTCTATCATTTACATAAATTATAAACAGTTTTTTTTTCCTCTTTTTCCTACATTTTAATATCCTTTCCTTCAGCCCATGTGGTTCTTTGCAAAATGCTATAATATCATCTTATCTTGCCTACAAACTACTTTCACGGCGAACATATAACACTTATTTTGTTCCATGCCTATATACCTTCTGCAAAAGTTCAAAGTACTTTTAATTTAGGCTTTAGCACCTATTATGATGAAAAATGATAAATGCAGTTTTCGATTTACATTGTTTTACAGTCGGTATCTCCTTTAAAATAACCATATTTCTGCATTTCTCTTTTACTGCACTCGCTTAGAATTCAAATACACGTTAAAATAAAATGCAGAGATTAAATGCATTTCCTATTTGGATTAGAAAAATCATTAATAACTATAAAGTAATGAGGTAAATTTAAAAAATGAGAAAAAAATTATAGCACAAAACATTAATATAACTTAAGATTCTGACAAATAGTCAGGTCAGCAACAGTGCAGAAATCTTTTTGTAAATGTAAGGTTTGAGGTTTCCCTTCATGCTTTAACAGCCCGTACAAACACATGATCAATAGGGAAAAAAATGTATACACTGAATATATGAAAATGACGTAAACCAGTACAAAATGACTGCATTGTGTGGACAGCTAGTTTGACAAAAGGTTCAGTGTTGTGATATTTAACACAACAAGGGTCTTAAAAAGACAAGGTAATACCAAATAAATTGGCAGTTTTTTTTTTTCGGAATCGTGTTGGATGAAGTGTCACATCACAAAACAAAGTTCAGTTACTGAATACAACTNAATTGGCAGTTTTTTTTTTTCGGAATCGTGTTGGATGAAGTGTCACATCACAAAACAAAGTTCAGTTACTGAATACAACTTAACTATATGCATACAGGTTCTCATGGTGCAGTGACCAGGCCAAAAAAAAAAAAAAAAACACACAAGGCAACATTTTTTTTTTTGCATGAGTTGGGATTTCACGCCATCATCAAACAATTCCGTATCAAAAAATTAAACCCTAAAATTCCCACTGACATTGAAACAGCAGTAAAAAAGTACTGAGTGCCCCCAGCTTACCTACAAAACATTAAAATATTTCATGGGGAGAAACAGCTGTGAATACGGGGGAAACAAAAGCAGTGATTTCCACACTTTATTAATCTACCCCCTTAACATATACTGAGTTGGTAAGTATATACTGTTGGTTCTCTGATACTTATACTCATTAGATTTAGAGGATAATTATTGTCAGAATTAAAACCGTCCACTTGGCAAGATCAGCAAAATGAACGTGCAGCAAGTAATGCAGCGAAGACGGTTGGAAACCAAATCAATTTTGCGAGCTGCTGTAAAATGACCTGTGGAATTTGCTGCAGATCAAAGTGTCTAATAACACTACAAGCTTTATCTGCAGTTCCCTAGGAATTGTAATTTTTCCATCATATTCATGTTTTTTTTAATGCTCATCTTTTCTACTCATCCTTTGCACCCATCATCACAGGACATAAACATTCCAACATTCACAAGAGTACTTTGCTACTGCTAAAATACACTGCCGACTATTACACAACTGGTTACGGTAAAATGCTCCTGTTACTTGATGTTTATAGGTCAAAAACAAAACAAAGAAATCCTTTATTTCAGGAGAAAGCTATACTCAGTGCATTACTTCATATTTGTAAGGGAACTAGATCATTTTCAACAGGTGTAACGTTTATTATTTCATGTGTTAAACATAAAGTTCATTTAAAGTCATCTCAGCTTGCACAGCTCATAAGATACTTCTTTTTACCTCATCCACAGTTGAAAACCTTAGAGTAAAACTGTAAACATAGGTATCAAACATCAGCTGATCATGGTATATAAGCCATAAATCTCACTTTCTCCACTTGAAATATTCTACCTACCAATACTGAACATTTCAAAACAGCACTTTCATAAAATACTGGTGCTTAACATACAGTATAAAACTTACTGTGGCAAGAATAAAAAAACACCTTCTGGTGACAAAATGAAACAAAGGTAACATTTTGCGGGGGGGGGGGCTGAGGGTTGTTTTACCAAGTCATCACGTATCTAAATGTTTAACTTCCCGGCATGTTCATCTTTACATTCACGAGACTTTACAGCCTAATCCATAGCTTTGAATTTTACAGTACAGAAAGAGCCTGTGATCCTTTCTGCTCCTCAGAGCCCAGCTTCTAAACCTGGTGGCCGGTTCTGAGACGAGGTCTTTTTACCATTAGACAAGTTGTCCACATTGAAGTTATCTACATTCTGGCCAGGGATCAAATCCAAGCTGCAGGACAGACCTTCGGCATCCAGCAGTTCGTTGTGGATGAACGAGTCCACGTCGCTCTCGAGATCGCTGCTCAGCACGTCCAGGTCACTGGCGTACTTTTCATGGCTCCCGTTGGGGATGGGATACAGGTAGGACTCGGAGGAACCAGGCTGCATAGACGTGTCGTTGGGAGACTGGAGCTTCTGCTGGACGGAGATCAGATTATTTGCCTCGTTGGTCAAGTCAAGGCCGCCTTTAGAGGAGTTGGAAAGGTTGGCTTGCCAGGCCATCATCAAGGAGCTCTGGGGCTGGTTGGACTGACTACCTGAGCAGCCCTGGTTGGACAACATGGGGTCATTGTATAGCACTGCACCACGGCGGAAGCCCTGGGTGCTGGCAGGGACACCAGCCTGTGACATCAGTGGATCAGACTGAGTCATCAAGACGTCACCGTGGCTGAGGGAATCACAGCCCAGCAGGTCCTGCAGATTCCGGCTGCCAAACATGGAAGCGCAGGAGAAGGTCGTCGCTCTGTTCTCCTGGATGGTTTGCATGGGTGACTGGCGCAGACCCGGGAGAGATCGCGTGTCACCAGAGTTGGCGCTGCTGCCGGGGGAGGAGCCCAGTGCGCTGCTTTTTGAGTCAAGGCCGTCACCACCTCCCCGAGGCTTCTGCTGGGAAAGAGTAAAGCCGATGTTATCCAAGAGGTCGTCCATGAGACTGTCGCACAGGCCTTCGTTGAGGTTCATGGTCCCGGTCAGGTCAGATAGGTATGGTAACTCTGCAGAGCGGGGGTTGCCGAAGGAGGGGGACATGCTGCCGGGGCTGGAGTACAGCATGGGGGAGAGGGGCACGTCATCAGACACTTCGTCCATCTCGGGGTTGGCCAGGATGGGCGAAAGGCGGCTGCTGATGGTGCTGGCATTGGAGCTGGTCCTTGAGCGGAAGTCCGTCCAGGAGTCCAGCTCGTCGCTGCTGCGTGAGGTGGGGCTCCCCGGCCAGAGTCCGACACCTGACGAACTGTCCAGGCTTCCCTCTCTAGCACCCAGAGCGCCAGCCTTCTTCTTGGCCGTGCGGCCCCGGTTTTTCACGTACTTGTTGCAGTTGTCCATGGACATAGCCCGCCGGCGCGGCGCCTTCCCACCCTTTCCACCATCGGCATTGACCATCCACCAGGAACTCTTCCCAGCTCCCTCATTCTGGACCCGAACAAAGCAGCTGTGCAGTGAGAGGTTGTGTCTGATGGAGTTCTGCAGGAGAAGAGGGTCATCAACAGTTAGACATAAATAAATAGGAAAGAGGAAAGCAAGGGCCCTATGAATTTTAGATTTCAATATCGTCCCTCTCAGCCTCCATGAAGCAAAACTACAAAATGACAGGGAACAGGTAGCATTATTAATTGCAGGACCAAAAATACTCTGGGGGTCCAAAGCCAACTGGTTGTCCACCCCTGCTGTACATATGAACAAAACATTTTAAAAAAATCACTGCTGTGACCAGGGCTTGATATGTTCAGATGCTTGTCAAGACTTCCATCCAGGTTAACAGGAGCTCCCTGGTATCTACCTGAGGAAGATCCCACTAGCAAAGCTAATGCATGTGCTTTACAGCAATTTATTTTTTTCATATCAAAACATTTGGCTACAGTTATAATCAATGTACTTCATCATATTGATCCATTTAAAAAGGTACATCCATAGTAGAAACCTTGGCAGAACCTTACCAGTCTCAACTCTTGTTGGGACCATGTTATGACCAGACATTTCTAACCTTTCAGTTAATTCAGGTCAACACTGTGATCTGCAACAAATAGCTGGGAGGATGCATCTCCTTGGTTAGTTTTTCCCCTTTAGATGCTGCACAGAGCAAAGCATGAGATACACCAGGCCTGTATTTTATATGCTGTAGATAAGCGAGGCTAGTTGGAGCTTTAATTACAGACCTGTTGTGAAATATGCAGATGACACTCGTGGCAGGTTCATGCCAGATAGGGCTGAGATTGCTTGGCTGGTAGGAGATGCGTGTGACTAATGGTGTGAACATGAGGGTCTAAAACCCTCCATCCGCCTCTATGGGATTAGAACAGCGACTTGGGCAATATGGTCCTGCTGAGCAAGAAAAATTTTTATTGCAGTTCTGAAGAATAAAATGGCCAGAAAACATATTTAAAATAGCTGCAGGTTGCTAGAATTCTACAAACTCCTTCTGAGTTTAACTGTCACTGTTTCTCTGACATTTCCAGATATGTGTGACTGCAAACAGCTTCAGCAGGCCGGACAGCTCATAAAAGGACCTGCCGTCTCTCAACGGCGTATTTTTCTCTTTGTCTTCCATTTCTTTCCCATTATCTATTTGGGTCTCGCCGCCCAGCAGGTTGGCTGCGGTTGAACACCAGCTGCCAGACTGTGCAAGAAAACGGAGCTCCCGGTGACCAAAATCACAGCCTTCACACTCGGCAGCGCTATAAGGAATAAACCCGTCTCTCTAAATCCCTCAAAAGATGATATGCCAGGCAGGTCAGAAAAAGATACTTTTTTGTGAAATATATCTTTGCAAAACTAACAGGTCGTTCTGATGTTAAATGATGCTGTCTGCTTCATAGCAGAAGGTTTTTTTTTTGCCGAGAGATCCGCACGAGTTCAAGAGGGGAAATGGGAAATCTTCGGGTCCACGGAAAGCAATACACTCCCTTGTCCCACTGCCTTACTTTTTCATTTTTATTTTATTGTTTCCTGAAGCTCTTTGCACTGCGGTTACCGTGAGCTACAGCCAGGCAACAAAGGCCGACCGCGGAGCCACATCCACTCCGCTACACACTGACCTACATACACTCCTCGTCAGCTGATTCATTCCTCTGCAGAAGCGGGCAGCCAATCAGACGCAGGGGCGGTGAGCGCGGCAGCCAATGGCAGCGGCCCCTGAGGAGCCACGCTTACAGTTTCCATACAGTTTTCAGGCATCACTGCGCTGCGTTTGTACGGCTCCTGGACGAGCTGCACCCTCTTTCCTTTGTTGTGTGCGTTAAAAGTATGTTCAGTGTTTACATTCACAGGCCCAGGTTTTTTAAACATTTCTGCCGTTAATATCGCCACCATTCTGCACCGTTTTATGGCTCAGCTTCTGAAAACCCGCCGAAGGACAATAAGATCAGAACTGTATTACAAACAAACACATCGGACACGTGTTCGCAGGACAAACATCTATTTAGCACATAAGCCCCGTTTATCCAGGATATAGATGCTGGTTTTGCCCCCCAGTCCTGGCGATTCGCGGCCCACAAACGCGTCGTTCAGTGGAAGCGTTAACCGACCGTGGGGTTTAACTTTCGGCCGAGCGATTACTCAGGTCTGACACGGCCACCACTTGAGGGACATCATGCTATTTCCACCCACAACTCCACATGTTAATTAGATCTGATTTTTCTTTAAATTACTCCAATGTTGTCGGTAATTTGAGCACAAACAGTAGTAATTATTCCTTTTATTATAAGCATTCGCCCTGAGACTCGCACCACGCGTTTCTGCGATAGGCTTCGAACCAGCATGTCCTGCACTGGACAACTGACTGGGTGTTAATAATGGTTCAATGGCCAGTTATAAACATCTATTTAGCTGATGCCTTTATCCAGCATGACTTACACTTGATAAAGAACTTTATAATGATTTAACCAGTAATGTACCAGGGTATTTCTACAAGGGGAATAGAGGGTGGACAGTCTGATCAAGGGTCCTGCAGCAAGAGGGGATGCGAACCCACAACCTTCACACTGTAAGATGATGACGCCACTGATTGCTCTTTTGTACTTGTGTTTACTTGAATATTTATCACAGGACACACCGACATATAGTGGCCGGCTGTATGGGTTAAACCAACCCTAAACTATGACAAGTTAGGATAGTTAACGCTCTTGTCCACGCCAATAGGTCCACTCTGCAGCACCCTGCAGAAGGGGGACGTGGTCGGTACCCGACTAAACCCCCTTTCCAGTCCAACCCCAGGGTCACTAGACCCAAGTGGCCGGCGCGCGCGCGCCCGCAGGCACGCGCCTGACGTTCGTCGCTCGTCGCCTCACCTTCCACCCTGCCGAGCTGTTGCTGTCGCCTTTGTCCTTGAAGTAGGGCACGCAGCGGACCATCCAGTCGTAGATCTGGGACAGGGTGAGCCTCTTCTCGGGGGAGCTCTCGATGGCGGCCGTGATGAGGTCCGCGTACGAGTGGTTCCCCCACGCGTTCCTGCGCGAGGACTTCCGCGGCTGCTGCTGCTGCTGATGCTGCTGCTGCTGTTGATGCTGATGCTGCTGCTGCTGCCCTGCGGCGGCGTCTTCGCTCGAACCGTCGTCCGCGGAGGGTCGCGCGGCTGCGGGTTCTGCTCCGTCTACAAGGACCTCAGCTGAGCCGCTAGGGTCACCCGCCGCCACGCTGGAACTGTCCACGTCCTCGTCGCCTTCCTCGGGGATGATGTCCGCGTCGGTCAGCCCGTTCTTGGCCGCGCTCGAGTCCGGTCTGGGCAGAGGCCACGTGCACGACCTGGGCCTCTTTTGGGGCTCGAAATCCGGGTCTATTTCAATGGGGTCGGTGGACGGAGCGACTGCCATCTTCTCACACGCACTCATCCCCGACGCGCAGGTCACGAAAAAAGTGTCCGAAAAGCACCTTCGCAACTGAGTCAAAGTTGCCCTGATATTACCCCCCGCCAATACAAGTTACAAGTAAACATGAGAATCTACTCTACTGTGATTTAAAAAACCGCCAAAGCGCGAGTTCCACTGAAAAGTCAGCAGGTATGTGCGTTCTAAACCGCTGAGCAGCACCAGATGACGAGCACTGTACCTTAACCACCTTCCAGACCCCGATCTGCACTCGAGCGCCATCAGCTTCAGCCTTCTGCTCTATTTCCCCATTTCAAGAAAGGGAAAGTAGTCTCCGTACAGCGGCGTCTCCATAATCGACATATTCCACATTGGATAACGTATAAAAACACGACAATTTATTAAGTATTAAAGAGAGCGCAACAACAAAATATCACATGACTTTATGCAAACAAAGGGACAGTTCTGCTACATTTTGGCCGCTGTTTATGTATCCAGCGCTGGACACCCTGTATGTATGTGTCCCTCCTGGTCTGGCTGCCTTTTAGTTATCACTGCTCTGCATGTATCGCTCCTATATTGTCCACTATTTGTGCATCACTCCTATTTGCTCCTCTTTATGCTGCTACTCTCACGCATCGCGTCTTTTTGTACTGCAGCCGTGCTGGGCAGTTTCACGCTCTGCGGACTCTTTCAGCAGCTCCGGACTGGTTACCGGTAACTGGTTACTGGTTACTACCCGTTACCTCCCACTGCACGGCGCAGGCTGTGCGCGCGCTCCCGCTCTGGCCGCCGAAGCTGCAGCGATGCGACGCGGCCATCGACATCCAGCTGCCCCCCGTGCGGACGAGATGCGTGCGACTTACGGGCAAAAGCGAGCGCGGATTCTGCGTTACGAGCGACCTAACGAACGCGCGTCGACGGAAACCGAGAACGCGCCGCGGGGGGGAGGAAAGGGAGTGCGAGCGCAGAAAGACTCATTCCCATACATCGCCCTGTTTCCCGTCGCTGCCATCTTGACAGTTTCCTTTCAGGTCCTTTTAAATAAGTGTGGAGGAGAAGGAGGAGGAGGAGGAGGAGGAGGAGGAGGAGGGGACGGGCTCCGCGTCCCTGTCCGCACAGAGCGTCCTGCTGCGGGAGCACCGATCCGCCTCCTCGCCGCCCTTCGGAGGGGGAGGAGGGATGTCCGTCAGTCCGTTGGTCCGGAACGCAACCGTGTTTACACACACATTAAAAGGCGNAGGAGGAGGGGACGGGCTCCGCGTCCCTGTCCGCACAGAGCGTCCTGCTGCGGGAGCACCGATCCGCCTCCTCGCCGCCCTTCGGAGGGGGAGGAGGGACGTCCGTCAGTCCGTTGGTCCGGAACGCAACCGTGTTTACACACACATTAAAAGGCGCACACACACACACACACACACACACACACACACGCACGCGTGCGCGCGCTGAACCCCAGCGAAAGTTGGCCGTTCTACTGGCCCTCGGCGACCCCCCGCACTGGGGCGCACTTTTAAAGAGACACAACCCGCCACTGCTGTACCTACAGGACCTGCGAGTGACACAGTGCGGGTCTCACTAACTGAACACTACTAACCAGCGCTAACTATCAGTGACCATCACTGACCAGCACTTACACCTTGCATGTCGTGGTCAGTACAGCTGCTAGTTTTTTCTGCTAATAACATCGGATTACAATTATTACTTATTGTAGGTGATAAAAAACCTTACTTCTTAGTAATGTATTTTTTGCGTATTGCAGTTATTATATTACTAATAACCATTAGAATCATAATCATTATTAGTTATTCCAGTTAAGGCCAATTTCAAATATTTGTTATAAAGCTTTCTCATAACTAAGAAATGTGTTTTAGTTAATGCAGGTATTAGTTATCTTGCTAATAACAAGACAATCCATTTATTCGGGCAGTTTTTAGTTAACAGCTAACATTACATTTATTATGTAGTTAGAGAGTAGTTAGCCAATAGTATTTTTGTCGGATTAATTTGGTCTCAACAGTTCATATTATTCTGGTTGACCTTGGAGCAGCATAAACAAAATCAAACAGAAGGAAAATACAAAACATCTAATAGGCAATACATTTAACATCATAAATGTCACATATACTTGTGACATACATCAAATATATATGTTCCAATGAGTAGTACTTGAGGAATCTTTTCAAGAAATAGTTTCTATGCACCCGCATTTGTGTGAAGAGGATAGTGGTAGCTGCTGCAAAAAGTATAAACATTTCAGATGCTTTTTTGGTTGCCACATGTATTTGTGACACACTAACGTGAAGAACTCCACAGGAACCCAAGGTGGAACCATTTGACCAAACCATCTTAGCCATAATAACAAATGATTAATGCCAACAAAAGGTTGCAAATGAGGTCAGATGTGTCCACCAGAAACCTTCTTTTTGACCCTAAGATGATTAACGACTTTTAAAGAGGAACCAAAGTTCATCCAAAACCCTATGGATGACAGTCTTCTGTCCCATATTAAACTGGGTTGTCAATTAGTAAAAACCCAAGCATCATATTTTTAGATGATCTACCAGAGTTTGGAATACGAAAAAACTGCTTTAACTATGAAAAGCTTTTCAGACACTTTGTAACTAGTTTATTGCGCATTTCATTTTTTTTGCTGCAACTTGCATTGTCTGGACTACGACAACTGATTTCCTTAACTTCAGTTAGTTTAAAACACTTTGATGCTATCTTCTTTATGCTTCTTTTACATTTTAGACATAACTGATGAATTGGTTGACAGGAAAAGGTTCATGATTAATAAACTTACTTTAATTATTAAAGAAAGCCATAAAATGATTACAGCAGTATCAACACCAAGATCAAAAATTTTTTCCAATGCTAAAGCACCAGATATGATAGACAAACATAAAGAACCAAAATCTTTAAAGTCTGCAAACAAGAGGCTTACATTTTAAACTGTTGTAACTGCAGCACGTGGCAGGACAGTGAGTGGCTGAAGGAGTCAACATGGCAATGGTGTTCTGCCCCACAGAACAAGAGGACATCAGCTCAGATCAGTCCAGTTAATACATTTCTACCCATTCCACTTATAAAACAATCTTCTAAATGTTTTTTCCCCCCACAAAGTCACACTCTTTACAGCTTTAAATAAGATGTGTATTGAAACAACTTTGGTTAAGCACTCTGCAGAAGTGCTCAGTATCTGGGTTCCTCCAGCTCTTCACTCATTAAGTGCTGCACAAGCTAATTCAAATGTTCCCAAAAACCTTCATCAACCATTGTATAGCTCATTGGTATTGCTTGAGGGTATCGCAGTAGGAGAGGGATTCAAACCCATATCCTTTGACTGCAAGGCGACAACATTAACTACCATATTTCCTGCTGTTTCCTTGATGACAGTGAACTAAAATGTGCACCTCAGAGACTAAGAAACCACTGCTACGGAACATCCTTCTGCCACTGGGGTGTAAGGTGGGGGTCCCACTGGGTAACCCCCTCTCTCAGGCCTGACAGGCAGGAAGCTGGAGATACAGCAAGACTGTGATCCTCCTCAGATCCAGTAGAAATGCATTTTTGATGCATTTCGAGAAAATTGTCCAAGTCCCACACATGTGGTACATCTAATAGCATAAAATATGCTCCATAAGGTGCATTTGGACTCGGAATTGCACCACATATAGGTTGCAATTTAAAATATCCTCTGCAGTATATGAATGGCTGAGTCTCAGGAGGACATGAGTCTTGAGACCTGCTGTGTTTAAAAAAAAAAAAAAAAACAATCAAATGCACAGAGACATCTTGGTAGGGAGTGTGTCACAGGACTGAACTCCTTGTATTTGAAGCACCCGCAACAGCTGTCGGTTAGCTGAGGTCAAAAACGAAGGAGTAAAAAAATCTTTCATAAATAATAAAAACAAATCATGTGTAAAAGCACTATTTCTATTTGACCCCCTCTAAACCGATTAAGAATTACCATATACATTGTATATGTCATAAATATGCTATATTGTACTACCCATACACAGATGTAAAAGTACATCAAAATAAAGTTAATTTTTCAGATGTTTCTTATGTTAAAGTGCAGAAGAGTTGCAATGTTGAGTTCTGTTATGGATTCCCTTAATAAAATAAACACTGCACGTTTGACAGCCTGTCCTGGTGACGTAGTGCTGACGGCTGCTGGCTAGGAGGACATGAGCAGCTGTAGTAATTAACTATGTGATCTTCCGCTCCCCCTCAGTCCAGTACTGCTCTGTCTGCATCTCCGTGAGACGAGAGATGGTTCGCTGGAAGGCAAAGATCTCCTCCTCGCCGCTGAAAATGGCCAAGTCCTTGGCTGAGTCCTGCCGAAAAGTAAATGGAATTAAGTCTCCGTTTTTCGACCGTCACACCTCAGGGCTTTCCCACGTTCTTCACTGTTACAGATAAGCACTTTAAACAAGGATAACGATTGAAGTTAAAAGATCAATAACTTTCCTCTGTTCTCTCTTTGAAAAATCATTATAGGAGGAGAAAGAGTATGCAAACTCTAGAATGACAAGAGACACTGAAAACTATATAACTGCTCATTTATTCCAAACAAAGTTAAAAGTTTTTAAATTGTTTTAAAGATACTTAAAAAGCATTTTTTCCCAAAATTGGGAACTCTTACCCCACTTAATCCCAGATCGTCGATTAGAATTCTGTGATGTTCAAAATCATGGTTAGTTTGATCCTGAACAAAAATACTCTCCAGTGGAGTCTCAGCCAGTATCACCACTCGCACCTGTAATGAATGTGGGGGTCCCAAAAAAGTACATTGCGATCAGTAAATCAGTAAATCTATCCACCCACCCATCCATCCATCCAGTGCAGGATCACTGTGGTGAGGAGCCTATTGAGGTACCACAGGGTGTGAAGCAGAGTACAGTGTGGACAAGATGTTAGTCCATCACAGGGTGATCACACCACTCCACTCCCACAGACAGTCTCCTTATGGGCAATTTAGAGTCAGCAATTCACCTGAAATGCATGTTTTTGGACCATGGGAGGAAACCAGAGTGCATGAGAACATGCAAACTAAGAAGCTTTGAGGCACCAGAGCTACTGGCTTCTCCACTTTGCCACCCCATTATAACACAGCAGTCAATTCAACATCCACACTGCGTGGCCCTCACCCAGTGAGCCTGGAAGGTGTTTCACACACAGTGCTGTACCTTGCATTCATATAGGGTGTCAATGAGAGTAATGAAGCGTCTTGCTTGCGTCTTCTTGTTGAGCGTCAGCAGGGGAATGTGTCGAATGAAGACCGTGTCAAACAGCCGCGACATCTCCAAATAATCACTGGCACCTAATGGCTGCAGCACACAAAGATGGTTTCTTCACTGCAGAACACAAACGTAAGACCCAGTGCATAAGACAAAATAAAAATAAAAATGAAAACTGCAACTCGGTACGCAGTGGGCTTGACTCCTTAATGCAGACATATTTTGAAAACACCTTAATACTTTTCTTTTAATAACCTACTTCTGCTTTAGAATCTTATAAATCTTGGTCAATTTGACACCTTTTTTTTCTGTGCAAACAACCCTCAGCACCATGTTGATCTGAAATAAGTATTTTTTTTTAAACAAAAAACAGGGAAAAAGAACATACAGAATTTGGACAAATGTGCTCAATTAACTTTATGTGTCACTTTATAAAAACAGTCAGGAGCTGTTCAGCTTGTTCATCTGCATTCCACTGGTGATTTCAGCTGCAATTTCAGTTTCTCTACTCTCTTTTTTACTTACATACTTGCACATTCCTACACGAAAGACTCCCTGTGAGCCAAGTGTACATCAACTAAAGCAAAAGTAAAAATGGCAAGGGGTATTGATGCAAGAAGTTTATATATAAATGCACAGTAATTCAGTCTAGAACACAAATTCACTTAAAATCTGGAGGGATGGGATTTACCCCAAGTTACTTTTGAGTTGATTTATACATAAAAATATTTTGTTTTCCTTCACCTAAACAACCTCAGCTTTAACTTCAAGCATCTAGTCTAAGAAAGGGTTCTGGAGAAGCACTGGGTACTCTACCCTGTCACACAGCTCCTCGAAAGTGCAGTCTGCGATGGTTCCACAGGTCTTGTTCAGCTTCAGTTTTCTGCCTTGCACTTTCAGCGTCCGTGGCCGAGTAACTATGGAAACAGAGGAGCAAAACAGAAACATAATTATCACAAGAAAAGGTACAAAAGAAAAAAAAGCTTCAAGAAATGCACATCTTTAATACTATCACACAGTCCCACACAAGTGTCATAACACAGATATCATAGCTACTTTGTACATTCTATAAATATTTGAGTAGCTATGATATTTGTTTTTCGGCACACAAAGATTATCACTCTTATTTTCTCGTGTCAAACTGGTGTACGTACTGTCATTCTGCTTCTGTGCCAACTCATCAAACATCCTGTCCAGGACAGCCTCTGCGTCAGCATCGCCTGTGCTAGGAGAAGGAGGACATTACATTAATTTACCGCTACGCCCAAAGGAAAAGGAACACACCACCAAGGCCAGCTTAGCCTTAAGCCTGTTCAAGGAGATCAAGCACTTTATTTGTGAAAACAAGTACGCATGCAGTCCATATTAAAGTTGGAGATATTAATTTGCAGGTACATAATTAGTTTATAATGCAAGGCATTTGCATTTGAAAGCCCAACCTGGTCAAGCAGCAATAGCAGCAGACAAAGTTGTGGGACAAAAGGCATTCTGAAAACAACTTTAAGACAAACACAGGGGCACACTGACATTAACATGAGTGTATCAAAGCTAACATCAGCTGCATAAAATTATTTTAACATTTTGAAACTAATTTTCACAAAACATGCACCAAAAATGCAAATCATTCAAGGCACTAAACCAAGACGTTTCCTTCTTACAGGTAGAACAGTTTTCCAGCAGCAGGACGATTGCTTTTCCGGTAGTCAATCCCAGAGTCCAAGCGCAACGTTTGGCAATATTCCTAAAGGATAACATTTGGTGATGACAACTAAGCTGTTGTTAAATCTTCAAACTTCAATTTCTTGTAAGACTCCAGACCACTTTAACAAAGGGCTTCAGTTAAAAGTTTATTTGAATTTCAGTGCATCTTAGGACGTTCAGAGTGTTGACATTGGCTGTTCTAAAAATATTTATCAATTTTAGTGGATATTATGGTACTATTTCTATTTTATTTATTCATTTAGCTGATGTTTTTCTCCAAGGTGACTTATAACATTAAGGTACTTACAATAATTTACCCCTTTAGAGACCCAGGTCATTTTTGTATTAATTCAGTGTAAATACCTTGCTCAAGGGTACTGCAACAGGAGCAAGGATTTGAACCCAGGCTCTTTAGCTGTAATCACTATACTACCTGCTATCCCATTTGTGGATTTCTTATACCAGTCCAGCATCACCCTGAGACCTACCAAGTACTATAGTGTGTCACTGTCAAGATATTAATAAAATGTTCTGTGGTGGGGAGTCCAGCCACAAGTGAGCTACTGTACCTTCATTCTAAGCAAAACTGTAATTAAAGTAAAAGCAAATTAGCTTCTTACTGCAGCGTCACTATCTTCCCACACTGTGGTGAGACCATTTTTCCCTTGGACTGTGTTCTCTTTACATATGACACCCAGGGCTATTTTAATTAAAGGAAGAAATGTGTCCTGAATCTTCTACTAAACTGAAAAATGTACGTCCGCTAATTGGCATTTTACAAGGAAAGATTTGCAGAAAAAGACCATAACCTTGCCTTTACCTTCAATACAGCGATGAAGGGCACAAAGTTAGCTCTCTGGAGTCCATTTTTATACAGGTCTGTAAAAGAACAGAGCTTAGTTGCATCCATTCATCTCTTCACAACAACTGCTCAATGCAGCATCACAGTGCCCTGCAGCCTGGATGGGACACCAGCCCATCACAAGACAGTCAAAAACACTTATTCACTCACACACAATTAAGAGTCACCAGTTCACCTGAAACAGCTGTGCTTGTACTGTGGGAGGAAATCAGAGCACCTGAAGGAGACCCATGTGAACATGGCGAGAACATGCAACCTTCAGACTGAGCCAGATATGAACATGTCTGAACTTGCAGCCCAGGAGTTGTGAGGTGTCAGTGTTGCCTCCTGCACCACAATGCTGCATCCATCAGCTTAGTAATGTGTATATAAATTATACCCAGTGCTTGTGGAAATCAAAGACAGTAGATGGTTTATTGAAGGAGAAAGTCTTTGTACGGAGGTGAAGACAGAAGATCAGCTCTAGAAAACATGTGGGCAGCAGGTCAACCTGACACTATCCCAAGCCATTAATAGAACAGTAACCTGCATGTCTCATGTCATACCTTCCGGAGGCCGGTTGGACGTCGCCACCACAACTACCCCATTTTTGAAGAGGTTCTCAAAGAGCTGCTTCAAAATCATGGCATCAGCAATGTCTGTCACCTGTCAGAGGAAGACAATTTTCATCTCCTTTCATACATTTTCCCATCACACAGAGAAGAGAAAATTGCACACTCTAATTATTATTAGCAGGCATAAAAAAGATGAGAGGAGTTTTCTTTACAAAGCTTTCAAATATTTTGAACAACATGCCCCTAAGGAGAAATATATCTCTAATATGGCATGCATCATACTTAGTGAGCAGTCTGTCAAGTATTAATAATATTAGCATTAAATCCTTCATACTCAACAATTATATTATAGCAAGATCTGCTAATTCATGCTTTTACAACTGCCTTAAAGTCTTTCACTTTACAATAAGTGTGGATAGATGAATTAAAAAATAACAGTATATAAATAAAGCATAGAGTGCTTTACAAACGTGATTATATTAGATGACAAAAGGGTTGCTGGCATCACATTGTCACCTGAAATTCATCGAAGCACAAGAGGCAGGCCTCTTCACTGATTTCCATGGCAACGGGTGCGATGGGGTCGTAGGACTTGGCCATTTTCCCGGCCTTGCGCTTCGGTAGGCTTTGTTTTAGGCGATGAATCCCTGCAACATGTGTTGTGCGCTAAATACCAGGGTTCAGCTCCACCATTAACAATAAATTCAGCATTTCGGCAGTCTGGAGAATGAGCTGTGCTGATGCCCAGACCCACATTACCCAAAAAGAACGTTTCTCAGCAGCACCTCACCTAGCTGCTAATCCAAGACTAATCGCCATATTTAAGTTCCTTTTAACCATGGCCTTCATTCCAGCCAATCTACACAACTACACATAACTAGCTTGGAGCAAAATACGGATTTACAGTACCAGTCAAAAGTGAGCACACCAGGGCAAGCTGGCAATACTTTTATAACAAACTGGACAGAAATGTGAACACAAAATAATACACAAGTGTCCTAAATCTCTGGGAACTGCTGCGGAAGCGCTAAGAAAGCATAGTATCTCATTTCCTCATCATAAATTAATCAAATGCTGAATGTGAAAAAAAATAGTTTCCAGCAAAAGTACTCACACTGTCTGTGTTCTTAGCAGTTTCAATAATATTTTACAAGTTTTGGGTTCATTAAAAAGTGGTAATGTTCATTTGAGCACAGAATGCAGAAGAAAAACTTTTGTTTTGCACATAGTTACGCAAAAGTATGATTAATATTTTGCGCAGTGACTTGTAGCATTTACTAGGTTCCGTTTCCACTAAATAATAACTTAGACGGTCTTTCATCTTGACACTGTATTAAGTGGTAAAAAACAAAGAGTAGAGAGAGCATTACTCCCCGTCACAAATGACAATAATACTTCTGTTAGAATTCAAGAGCCTAAAGTAAATTAGCAAAATTTTACATTCAAAAACGTGTTAAAATTTACACTGTAACACTTCTTACAAAAAATAGAGATATAATATAAATGAACTTACTCTTGTGTACATCCAACATAAATCCATGAAAATGAACCCTCTGTTTTCTGTCTGCTTCAACATGTAAATAAAACATGTCCATTACCATTGTCTTTCCAGTGCCTGGAATTAAAAAAGTTAATTTTTTTGGCAAATTCATAACTCTCCCCAAGATTCATAATTCACTTTCCAAGTCACATCTGAGCTCTTAAAATGAAAGAGTAAAAAACACCAGTGTAAAATGTGAACAATTTTCTTAGTAACCATTATTTAGCTGGCGTCTTTCTACACGGGAACTTTCAATGGGAGCTTTATACACTAAGCTGCTTACAGTAATTTACCCATTTGTACAGCTCGGTAATTTTTACTGGAACATTACAGGGTAAATAGCTTGATCACAGGTACTACAGCAGGAAGGATTACAGTACTGTGCAAAAGTCTTAGGCACCTGTGGGAAAAATGCTATAAAGCGAGGATGGTT
>UFQX01000366.1:511562-552387 GCA_900497675.1 Arapaima gigas | reverse complement strand
AATGGTCAAGATGGACACGTCGAAAGTGCCGCCACCAAGATCAAAGATGAGGACATTCCTTTCAGAACCAACCTAAAAAAAAAAAAAAGCTTACGTAAACATTTAATGCAAAACTACCATCTAGAGGTAAGGGTGTTTAGATACAGCCTTTGTCATCTTCAATGAGAGGCAACTCCAGCATGCCAAATCCATTACACAAGCATGCAGTGCATTACCTTCTTGTCCAGGCCATAAGCAATAGCAGCAGCAGTTGGCTCATTGATGATTCGCAGGACATTCAAGCCTGAAATTGTTCCTGCATCTTTAGTAGCTTGACGCTGGGAGTCATTGAAGTAGGCTGGTACAGTAATAACAGCATTGGTAACAGTCTGTAGAAAAACACAAAAGGCTGCCTAGTTAATACAAGACATTCAAGGCTAGAACCAACCATGTCATCAATTCAGGAAAGTCTTTGCATTTGAGGAATTTGGAGCTTAAATGAGCCATTATTTTTACTTACTTTTCCAAGGTATGCCTCAGCAATCTCCTTCATCTTGGTGAGAACCATGGAAGAAATCTCCTCAGGGTAGAAGGTCTTTGTTTCACCCTTGTACTCAACTTGTACTTTGGGACGGGATGAGTCATTGATAACAGTGAATGGCCAGTGCTTCATGTCAGATTGTACTACACCGTCATCAAACCTGCGTCCAATCAGTCTCTTGGCATCTAAAAGGAGGAAAAAATTAAAATAAAAATCACAAGTTCACTTACAGTAAGTGAAGTTTTCACTGTCAATCTGACAAGGCAAGTTTAAGACCAGAATTTCAAAAACTCACCAAACACTGTGTTAGTTGGGTTCATGGCAACCTGATTTTTCGCTGCATCCCCGATCAAGCGCTCAGAATCGGTGAATGCAACATAGCTGGGTGTGGTCCTGTTGCCCTGGTCGTTGGCAATGATCTCCACTTTGCCATGCTGGAAAACCCCCACACAGGAGTAGGTGGTCCCCAGATCAATACCTACAGCTGGTCCCTTCGACATTTTGCCTACAAAACGATTAGAGGAGGGTGTAAAAAAAACAAAACAAAAAAAACCATTAGAAAGGTGCTTGCTTGGGTCACCAAATGCTACCGTTACAAAAGTTTGTATGCAGATATCACAGGGCATCAAGTGCCACATACCTGGAAAAATGAGTTACTAATGACCACTGCATTAAAGTATACAATGATAACAAAATTAACCAAGTTCTTGAATAATACACCAATTTCTTGCTTAGACATCATCGAAGCATTTTTAACATTAAATTTGTACATAACCATCATTCGTGGCACACCGTTTTTAAACATTTATTGCTGTATCTCGGCAAGTATCAGCAATTAAAAAATTAATTCGACAATTGTTAATTAAATTAACATTATATCAGGTCTATTGCTACAGCCGTAGTTGTACCGGCAAAGGTTTGTCACAATGGCGACTGCAGGCACGAGGCGTCGACTTCCAGAATGTTCCAGACGTTCACGAATCACCACGCGCCCTCCCTCATTGTACAGACCACGAGCAATTACGTAACGTTCTAGAGACTTCTAATACACCAGGAAGTAAGACGCTCGGCGCAGTTTTAATTTCGCTATTACAATCTAGCCGTTATTTTCATAACTTTACACAGCTGTAAAATTATATATGCCAAGTACTTATTAGAATTAGTTAATGGGTCCTGTTACTCTTAAATATCAGAACGCGAGTAACCCGAAGTTAACGCCTAATACATGACCTGGCCACATATTCATCGGAAATATGAAAATCATTTGAGCAGCAAAAAGAGATCTGACCAGGTTGACGTTTCTTCGCCTAGAGATTCGCCTAACAAAGGTCGTCCATGAAGTAAAACTACAAATCATAATAAATGAACATACTAAACAAATGTCTTAAGTTAAAAAATGATACATTCAAGAACCGTTTATTGTCGAATGCAACCTTCATCTGTAAGAAGGATACAAACAATGAAAAAATACAATAATACGTTGAAATGGCACCATAGGGGCACAAAGCATTTTCCTACGCATTTGTAGACACGTGAGGTAAATTATAACTAAGAAAATGCACTTCCTTTCAACGTTATTGCTTAAAAATAACGGCGAAATAAATTACTTACCTGAAAATTAGGTGTTAAAACGCACCCTTTGTTGGTACCAACCGGAATCAAACGTGGAGTGGCTGGGTCCCACTGTCACTTATAAGCGAAGGAACGAAGAAGCTTCTGGAACGTGCATATATTGTCCGCTAACGGACCAATCAGAGAACGGAAATTCAGTGACAAGTGGGACGACAACCTAGCAGTCCAATCACACGCCAAGGTTCTCATTCACCGCCCAATAAGAGAACAAAAGCCTTTCCTGCAAGGTATTAGGCGGACCTTCATAGTGCAGCATGGAACCCGGTACTGGAGGAGGAGTCGTGCAGCGTGGATGATGCTAGAACTTATATAGCAATATAATTGGATCGAACCAACATGTAACTTAAAGTGTTGATGAAAGCCGTTACTGACTCATTCATAATGTATAAATCTGAGGTTATTAACGATAAAAGTTGTGTGAGTAGGTAACTTGGATATCTGTAACTATGTTATATTCTGGTTATCATTTAGCAGCGACAGTTGAAGCAGCCAAACCACGTGGTCTGTAAATGTACCAAATGGAAGCCTTAAATACGGCCTAATCTTTTTTTAATCTAAAATAATAAATTCTTCGTGTATACAATAAAAATAATTATTTTTAACTATTATAAAAAACGGTAGTGCAATGCTAGAAATGAAACAGAATTTCGATCCTAAAAAACAACGTGCAAATTGTAAACTTTATTAAAATATTTACAGTGCAAAATAAATTTTTCACATATACAACATTTTACATTTAGTTCACATTCGAATGTACAACATTCACAGGCCTATGCAGAAGACTGTGGGGTGTCTGGGAGGTTCTGCCAACATGGTTGCAGTGCACAAATGTCATGTCGGGCTGTTTTTACCCAATCCCCCCTCTCAGTTGCTCTACTAAAGTGTTTGATCAAAAATTCATGTGCAAATAAGGTAAGAGTTCCACTTTTCTGAGGCCCGCAAGACTGGAAAGGGCAGTGATGAGTGTCCATGGCCTTCCTGGACATCTACAGTTCTGTCTCCTTCACTTGAGAACTGGTTCCTGGCTCGTGTGTCTCCACTGTGACTTGGATCCGGGGTATACTATGTCCATTTTGAGCAGTCGCTGCGTCTTTATCTACTGAGTCTTCACGCCGGTACTTTGTGAAGATGGTATTGTGAAAACCTGAGAAAAGGATGAAGGAATTTAAGAAGAGTTTAAATTTGGTTTCCATTTTCATTCTTCTATATGTTCATTTCAAGTAAGAATAGATTAAATTTAGATTGTTACCTGGTTTAATAACGCTGCCATGGCCTCTCCTTTCTTGAGCCTGCTTTTCCTCTTGACTTGATTTAGATTTACTGCTTTCAAGAGACTGATCAGTATCTTCATTTTCTGAAATAATAATTGGGATAACTTTTTAGCTTATATGGCAATGGAAATGTGATCATGAAAACATGCTAGGAGTAAGTGGGGGATTTATTATGTCTGTATTTCATGTTCTGCAGAGAAATTTCACTTACAACAATGGGAAAGCAAATGGACCAAGAAAAGAGCTGTCTATTTGTGGACTTTCTCACCTTTTTTCCAAAGGATATGTGCTCTTCTCAGCTTAATTGCAAAGAAAACAACAACAACCAGAAGAGCCAAAATGAGGCAGGACACTAGGAGAATGAGCAACCGGGAACTTGGCAAGGCCCTTCTTTCCTTGAGTTTGCCTAAGAGGGGCAGTAATAATAATTAAAAATGGGCCTTTTTTTAAGTTAAATTCACAACATTTTAAGTCAGCCAGTGCAACCTCTGACCAGTACACAGAGTATGTTTTAAAGAGGAATAATATTAATAGTCAATCTGAAATGCAAAATTTCACTTTAAGCTACTGCCTAAAAAATAAGTCAAACTGCGCAGATAAGGTACCTTCATACTTGTGCGTGGGCCTGTTCATATTATGTAAACAATAGTCTTAATCATACATTACAAAACACTGAAATTACTTAACTACATACATTACTTAACTACTGAAAATGAATTTATTCAAATTATTCTCAATTCAAACTGGTTTTCGTTGTTACTAGTCTTAGTTGACATAAATCTATTATCTGCTCTATTTTATGTTAATCAACTAGAGAACACTTGATGTGAAGGATGCCATACAAACATACATTAAAATGGACTGCACAAAAAATCAGTTTCCAGAGTTGGCATGATGTTTACCTTCTGTGTTGGTGCTGGTGTTGGTACTCAGGCTGGCATTTGTTAATGCTGACTCTGTTGTCCCCAAGGAAGAAGTTTCATCTGCAGGGATTTTAGAGATACAATTTAAATATGTTTCCTACTTCTTAAGGAGTACAAAATATGTAAAACAATTTTAATATTTGTAGAAACCTACAGAGAATACAGTAAAAAATAAAAAAAAGGAGTAAATGGCTGTAAATGGATTCGTGCGCGAGAGCAGCATGCGCACTGTACTCGTGTAGTGCAGGAACGGAGCTTCACCAGCAGGGGGCATCTCAACACTGACATCGCAACCGCCCCCCTGCCGCACTTCAGCAGTTAATGGAGTCCTGCCACGTTACTGACTGAAACTCCGAATATTTTTACAGATTTCGTTCAGTCTAGTTGTAAGAATGACTTTACTGATTATAAATCCTAAATATTAATTTAATTTTACAATATTAATTTACAGAGAATTATAACAGCAAGTTAATACTTTGTGAGTTCAGTTTTTATTTTGATCCACCTGCAGGTTCAGGAAACTGAGATGTGGTTTTATACACGCTGAGCTGAGTTGTGGTCTCCTTTTAATCTCTGAGCAGCACATGTCACTTTCACAGAACAAATATAGAACTTTATACATGAATACAAATTGACTTTTAAACTCACTGTTATTAATGAATTCCAAGCCAGTGGTTGATTCTGTATACAGGTGCGTTGAAGTGAAAGTGCTGGTACTAGGCAAAGATCCAGGTGTTGATGCTGTCAAAGGTTCTTCAATGGCTAATGAAAATGTAAAATATAAGTTATGGCGGGTCCCTCCATCCCACATTCACTCTCTCACTCACTGAGTCATGAATTACTTGTCCGGTGCAGGTGGAACAGAGTCTATCCTACAGGCACAGGGCGCTAGGCCAGTCAAGCCATGACTGTCACAGGGACAGCACACAATCACATATATACACACTACATGCAATTTAGAGTGACCAATTAACTTGAAACTCGTCTTTGGACTTTGGGCAAAAAGCAGCCCATTTTTGGCTCAGCTACGTGCTAGAATGGAACGACATTATTGTGCAATTTTACTTGAAAAGACATTTTAATTTTGTTCTACTTGTCACAACATGTGACATTGCAATACATGGAATTGTAAAGGGAAATCACCAACAATACCAGCGATTGGTGATTTCCCAGTCAGCTGAAGCTGGAGGCAGGGCCATGGTCCTTTCACTTCCCGTTCCTTGAAATGACTGCTGGCTTGAGAAATATGCTCTCACTTTGTTTACGCTAGTCTTAAAGGCCATTTCTCAACAAATGAGGGAATAATCTTGTGAAAACCCATGCTAGTTTTTTTTTACATTTGCTTTTGAATTATAGAGAGTGCGTATTGGACGAACGGGTTTTTAGTACCACATGGCCTTGTGTCCCACAGCTGACCTCAGCTTTCTATAGCTGCTGGTATGTAATACTTTGCACTGGCACTTGATAGTTACTGAAGGTAGAATCAATACTCTATCCTGCAATATTTAAGCACCCAGTTAAATAATTTAAAATCCAGTCATTCTGCTATACATAATCTACTGCAGTTATTACTCAAGCAAATATATTTTTGTAAATTGGCACCACTTGAAAATTAAGTCCTATAAAATTATACGTGGCAATTTTCAACTAATGCATAAGTGAAAAACAACTTGAAAGTGTAAGTAAATACTTACTATCATTGCGAACTGTGATAAAATTCATCAGAGGTAGGCTGTACAAGGCACGGTGGTGGATGATGCATTTCACAATCACTCTCCTCTTATGAGACCGAACCAGTAAAATATCCAATGAAGTACATTTGTCTGGATCGCAGTGATACTGGGGTTGAGCTAAGAGGCAGAGAAAAGGTGTAGAGAGAGAATAAATAGGTGCCCTTTGCCTCAAATGCCATGTGTTTGGCTTGAAATTTCTTGATTTTTACCAACATTAATATACCAATATATCAATATACTAAAATATCAATACGTCAATATAGCAATACCGAGAGTTAAACCAGCAGCCGAATTCATCATAATTCACTAATTTGCCAGAATTTTAGGGATATTTGCCTTACAGTTCTGAAATATGTACTGCACTATGCAATAGTTATTGTGATAATAATTTGACGGCGTGTCTTTAATGAGGTGATTAGGTGCATTCTGTGAACGCATTACTTTTTCACGTAACAAAATGGTAAATTGACCTCCATTTAATGGTCCAACACCTTACCTGCAGATATGGATACACAAGAATATGTGTAATTAAAAGGTTTTGGTTACACTAGGCTGCTGCCTCCACAAGCATCAGGTCCCCACCATAATACTTATAATAAACATAACACTTATAATAAACATCCTAATCCTGGTCAGTGCAGAGGATGTGCAGACATTCAGTTCCTCTTTTTTGTGAGAACTATGCAAAGGTGTTGGGAGGTTTGTTAAGGCATCTATTGTTTTCTTGTCTCAATTCTCAATTTTTACATATTGACATTTTCCACTGTTTTGTATTTTACAGTAAAATGTGTCGGGTTGCACTGGGCCAAGAGTGCTTGTCCAACACTTACCATAGACCTCCAGTCCATTTTCAAACTGCCAAGATATTATGGGAGGAAGAAAGTTTGCCTGTGCTGAGCATTTGATGGCAGACTTGTCCTCGTGTTCTGTAATCTCGAGCCTTGGACGCCCTTAAGAAAATGATGAGTCACAGTTTTACTATCATATATTACTATCACACAGCCATTTCATGTTGTTTCTAAAAGTGCCAGGAGTAAAATGTTTAAAAAATGACATGCCTGAGTAAATTTCTCAGTTGCAGAGAGTGGCACATGGAGAAGTAAGTTCAAATGCACCAAATAAGGACACCGCTTAGTTGATGTATTTATCAATTGTGGTTTACACTGTTTCACACATTAGTAGAGTATTTCAGGGTAAGTAACTTGTTCAATGTTACTACAAGGGAGTAGGTATATAACCAACAACCTTCAGGTTTTACGGCCTTATCCATAACCACTACAGCACCTACTACCTGCATACTGTCAAATTTACATCCTCTGTTGCAAAATCATTCAGTTTACCTTTTCTCAAGAACCACAATTCTTACCTACAACTGTCACATGGAACATCTTTGTTGTCACTGAATAACTGTATTCTAAACATTTATAGAAGCCTCCATCTTTAAATTTGACATTGGACAGGCTTATTGTGAATTCTGAACTTGAAAAGGAGATCATCTTGTATCGTTGGTCTTTGAGAACTGTAAAACAAGCAGAAGAAGGATTATATGACCATGTAGTTTAATATTTACAATTTAAACATGCAATTACATATTTAATCTAATTCTCTGCTTAAGAATTCCACAGCATAGGAGGGGAACACCCTGAATGGACACAGATACACACATTCACTCACACAGTTACACACTACTGGCAATATACAGTCATGAAATAGCCTGAAACAAGTTTGGACTGTGGTAGGAAACCTGCACACTCAGAGAAAATGCAAACTCCAAACATACTAAGCCAGATTCAAACCTACATTCTAACTTTAGTTTAGCAGTGCTTCAGTTTTGTCACAATACTTGAAGGTATAACATATGACTCAAATTTTATTTGTTTTTATTTTTATTTTTTGCATGGATGATTAAAGTTACTTTTAAGTTCATATTTAAATGTCTGCCTACATATTTTGTGAGGAAAAGTCCGGTTTGGCCATGAGACGCCTGTTATTTTTCTGCATCAATACGTATTCACTGTGCACAGAAAGTAATCAGGTGACAAAAAATCAAGGATTACCTTACGTACAAACACAGAAAAAACATACACAGTGCATTAAAAACACATCTTTACCTTTAAGGCTGTTAAAGAATATTAGGAACTCATGTGGATTCTTCCACTCTAAATGGTTCATGGTAGTGTTGTCAACTGAGCAATTCAGGACTAGTGTTTGACCCTCTATCACTGTGAGATTCTGCACAGTTGAAGATTCTGCAATACCTGCCAAAAAAGGAAGAAGGTATGAAAATTCATTACTGACAAGTAAACAAAAAATAACTATATTACATCTGATGTAAGTAGATGACAATAAGGGATGAACATACAAGAAAAGTATCCATCCATTATCCTTAACAGCTTGTCCTGGTCAGGGTCACAGTAAACCCATTCCAGAATGAGTGGTCACTTGACCAGGACAGAACCCCAGTTTTAACAACCACACATGCACACATTCACACACATATACATTCTAGGGACAAAGTACAGTGAGCAGCTAACCTGAAACACATCTTAATTTTGCACTTTTTCATTCACCCATTTGCTCTCTTTCTCACTCAGTAACATTAACTACTTATTTTCATCATTGTCAGGGTGGTTCAGGGCCACTGGGTACAAAGCTAGGAGGGGTACAGCCTGAACAGGACTCCAGTCTATCGCAGGGCAGCCGCATACAAATTCACTCACACAGTCACACAAAAGGGGCAACTTAAAGTCACCTAGAAAAGTATTTGGACTGTGGGAGGAAAGCAACAGAGACACAGGAAGCATGCAAACTCCACATAGGCAGAGCTTGATCTGAATTCACACCCAAACAGCCCAGGTGCTGAGAAACAGTGCAACTTGCTGTAAGGCTGGAAAACTATTACTGCAAAACCAGCTCTTTACTAGATGACATTGTTGATATTCTTTCAAATACCTCTAATATTAACATTACACCCTTTTTAAAACGCTCTGAATCAAAAATTAATGTGTTTAACTAGCTTGTGACGGTAATCTTGCGACAAATGTTCTGGGGATTTTACAGAAAAAATTCTCCATCCCAGGGGTGAAGCACAAGTCCAGGGGAGCTCCACCTAATAAGGATTTTGCTCAAACATTCTCCTTGATGCTATGATTTTGACAGTTTGGATAATACTTAAAAAATGACTAGGTGCATGCGATGAACTACGGTAACTTTGCCGTCCATGTGGGAAGAACTATGCATTTTGACGCTCCATTTTGGACAAAGTGATCTGGTACCCTGTCAAATACGACAAATAATCAGAAGACAGGAATGGGATAAAATGAAATGCAGCAATGCCCATGACCTGCAAGGACCAGAGTATGACTGTCATGTTGTAAGGAATGAGATAGTAATGAAAGTGCAAAGAATTCAGAAACACCAGCACATGTGTAATGATGGAAGAGCAGAGGCTTTTGTCACTACCCACAGTGTGATGATTCATTTACAGGGTGTTGCATGCCCACCACTGTGTATGTCTGATTCAGAGACTGGAGGGTTTATTCGCAGCCAGTACAGTCAGAGAACATGGGGGCTACAATGGAAAGTGTCCACAGCGTAGGGTGGCTGCTGGGGGTCTGTTTATACACTACACATTACAACATGTCTGACAACACTGAGAGGGGAGTTTCTGAGTGTGTGTGGGTCGGGGGGGAGACTTCACTTTTTTACTCTTTATGGCAGTGACGCTGCAGCAGGAAGTCAAGTGGTGAAGAAAGAAGTTCATCATATGAGAAACTTAAAAGCAAAGTAGGCGACATACAAAGGCACAACCATATTTGATTTTCTTACAGTAAAACCGTTTCTTCTTCAACATTTCCTTCCCAAATCCAGTTTTCGGTTTTTGTACATTATTGAGCACTTTGAAAAACTACACATATGGGGGCTCTAACACCTCTTCGTGGTGGGCTGGGAGGTATTTTTTCATGTAAAGGTCATTTGTTTTTTCCTCACACCTTGTGTGGGGTAGTGGTGACCACAGTGCCAGTAAAAAGTGCTAATTATACTGTAGACTGAATTTTTCCACTCTGTTGGTGTGTTTCACATTAATTAAGCAACATGCTGATTTTCACAGCTTTTAATAAGACTTATTCATACTTTGGTTTTTCTTTTCTTCACACATTCCAATGTGGACCTTCAATGTAATGGCAATGTGACCCCCATGTAATGGCCCCTCCAGCAGGGTTTAAAGTATACTGTATTTATAGCTCCCTATTTGTCAGTTAGATGTCTGTTTAACTGTTCTCTGAATGCATGGAGAGCATTTTATACAATAATATTTTTGGCTCAAGCAGAAGTCCCTGCAAGCAACACAATATTACATAGATCAGTAGTGACAAACTGCAAATTTAAAGCAATGATATTTTCTTACTGTAAACAAACAACTTTAGACAACTTCGAGGGATCAAGTGTATAAAGTCGACAATAAAATACATTAATGTATATTTTTGCAACTTTCTCAATCAAATACAACAACTAGCACCTTCTTGGATAATGTCTGCTAAATTATGGGCAGCATTAAGGCACTGCAACATACAGGCACAGAAAGTAAAGCGAGAGATTGCAGGTTTCATAGTCAGAGGGTCAGTATGATTATGTAGCTCTGTCTAGCATTCTGTTCATACATTTCAAATTTGCAAATGGCTTAAAAGTAACTTTTTTTTTCATTGGAGAAAATGATTAAATTCCATGGCAACTGAAGCATGATATGAAATTATGATTCCCTGCTATGATCACAACTAGACAGATGTCAGTTGTCAGTTCAGAAATGCTCTATACACAAAGATGTATAATAATTATGACTACAGAGTTCACAAATTATAGCTTCTCTTTTCCATGTTACAGACTGTTCAGCAAAGTACCAGGAGTGCTGATGCCAACAACAGAATAGTTAAACAGCAATATCTCAGCTTGTGAGGCATCTTCAGTGATATATATATTTATTTTTAGTTCTACATTAATGATGGCCCAGTGACTGAAGTTCCCGAACACCACCATGTACCCCTACATAAGTTATCAATACATATGTTAAAGATGTTTTTCAAAGTATAATGTATTATAAGTTAATACACAATGAAACACTCAAAATTATCTTATTGTCTGGTTCCTATTTGTCATTCTGTAGATGGCTAATCAGTAGCCTCCATCTATCCATCCATTCAGCCTGCATTATTTATCTAAACCACAAACCTCAATGCATGAATCATTATCCCCAAAGCTTTTTGCCATTACATATTATATCCATAATAAGCACAGTTAAATTAATATATACACATTGTGTTGTCACTGATTAAATTCTATTGACTATTATTTTTACTGGAATAGTAATAATTGCAGTTTAATGTTTTGTAGTGAGATTTAAGGTTAAATTCTTTTCAATTAAACATTGAGACAAATACCCTTATGCAAGTTTTACCAAATATCCATACAAATGCCATTGACTTCTTATACTATGATGTAGATAGTTGTTCTGTCATGCCAATTACAAGAGTTGAACTGTATTCTCAGAATCCTCAAAAGAAAAAACACACAAGCAAGTACATATTCAATTTACATTAACAGAAAAGTGCTGACAATGATCTAAATGCTAATTCATCAAGTTAGATCAAGATCTATAGGAAAGACGATGCATTCCGCTCACCGGTGCAAAGGCAGATTAAGAAACACAGTCGCAGCTTCAGTGCCATCATCACAGCCGCTGTCAATCGCTGCCTGACTGTCAAAGGAAGTTCCTCTCTCTGTGTCGCTTCACACATTATATGCCTCCATGACATCACGTCATCATGAACGGGTTTTCCATGCTAAAATTCTCATGCTAAAAATTAACAACAGCAGGGAAGATAATGTTTCACAGTATTATTATACACTCACCGAGCCACTTTTTTTAAACAAAAATAAGAGATTATATCAGTTTCACAATGATGATAGTTGTTTCCTGTGTTTCAGACACTGTGCTCATACTCTTAAGTCCTATTTCACTATATGTGACACAAATGAAACAAAAAATGTTTCAGTGCAAAATATTCTATTAAACATAAAACTCACTGTTATTACATGTACGCACTTTAGAACCTCATCATTTTGAGTCTGTTCGTGATGGAACTGAAACTCGTCACTATTTGTCTAATTTTGCATCGAAGCAAATAGAAAGTAAAACGTAAAATGAATGCTCATTGAATATAATGTGGGCGAGTTAATTTTTTTTATTTTAGAGGCCGTTAAAGATGGAAAATATGTACTATAGTTCAATAAAAAATTTTCATAATTTTGTGAGCAGCTCAAAAGTAATAAAATGCTGACATTGATAAAATACATATCTAGCAACCTCCCCCACAGACAACATCATTCAAATTATATCAAAGTACCCCAAAAGTCATAACTCATAGCTTTTAAACTCATATGAACTAAGCCACTTCAGGTTGAACAGAACCCTGCACACACACTAAGAGATGAGGAAGCTGGGAATTTGTGACAAAACGTATTATTTAGGGTGTCACGGAAGAAGAGTGGGTAGCGCTGCCCCCTTCAAAGTACCTGTGCTCTGCAGATCTACGTTCACATTCAGGTCAGCTTGTGTGGGTTTCCTCTCACAGTCCAAAAATATGTGTTTCAGATGAAATGGTGACTCTAAATTGCCCTTTGTGTGTGTGTGTTTTGTTCCCCTACTTTCAACTGCCATTTTTTCCATCGTGAACCCTACATACCCAATGACTGCAGAACAGATTCTACCCCTGCAACCCTGACAACAATAAGTGATTACCAAAGGTGAGTTAGTGAGTTATTCAGTCAGTCAGTGAGTGAACCACTGAGTAAGAAGTACCTACAGATTGTTCTTGGCCGAATCAAAGACTGTTAACCAGGTCATAAGTCACATTGGTTGTAAGTTGGATCATATTTGTGATTCTGATGGTGAGTGATTATTTATAAGTGTGCAGCCCACCATATGGTAACTTCTTTCAAAACATTTGACATTGTTGAACTATTTTTATTTATTCCTGGCCTCAGGATAGTATTTATAAAAGTACAAAATGTTCGTAACATTTTTTAAATAGTTATGCCCAGAATTCACTTACATAAAAGCGAATTTTGCATACCAGCTTGACCTTCAAAATAAATATCAAATTCAATTGTACAACTTAATACAGACTTAAAAGAAGAGATAAATACTGTTTTGCAGTCTACTTGTTTAGTATTAGACAGCTTACCTTACCTAACATTACTGCTTACTGTACTTTTTAAGAGTACCTTTCCAAAAACAATCAAATATATTAAAATCTATTGTCAGGCTAGAAATAGACCTGAGACTTTTGGCCATTGTTAGGAACCTCCTCCCTTTAAGATGGATAACAGAGTTGCCTCAAGGAGAATAAACATAAGCGCATGAATAGTTCAGCACCTGGTAAATAAAAGAAAACAATCAAATATGTGAAGAGATTTTCCTTCCATACCCGTCACATGTCAAGTTTTATCAGCACCACATAATTCATTTGACAAGGGGAGTCAGTAATATAAGAAGTCTTATTTTAAGTTTTTTTTTATCTGAGGACTATATTTTTATATAGAATATTAATTACTGTTTAATTACAGTGAAATACTTGTGAAATAATTCCTCAGAAAATTACTCACCACTCATTAAGCTACTCTACTGCCACCTCGTGTTGGATAAAAGCATTCGTTTTTTTCCAGTCAGCAATAGAAAATCTACCACAAATTACCAAGAGTAAATACAGTTATAATCCAACCATTTTCCAGTTTTCTTACGAGACTGTTTTTAATCCAGATGCCCTCAGTTAAATAAGGAGACCAGTCAAACCAAAAGTGAGTAATGGCTGGGCAGCATCCGCCCAACCAAAATAAATCAGTACATCAGTTGTGGTTTAAAAAAAATGCTCACCATTGTGCAAGTAAATTTCTGTGTTATTTGTTCAACAAAACCAGTGTAACTTGAATACGGAGCTTTGATGCTTGTCTTCTTTGCCTCACCACAGAATGTGAAGAAAGGTATCCCAGACTCAGTAAAAACATCAGCCCAACACACAAACTCAAGTCTGTTCTGTAGCTCAAGCCAAATTGGAACATCAGACCTAAAATCTGAACGTGAATGAGTACCAGCGGTAATATATAATTTTTTATTATTGTGTGCGTGTCATTATGGCTGGTCTGTGTCATTGTCAGTGCCATCTGCATTTTTAATCACAGGAGCCAGCAGCTATGTGAGCAAATGAACATGTTAAAAATGAATAAGAAATTATACATGATGCACAAAAAGCTCTGCACACATTAATGATGTAAAGGTAATAAAAATTGGTGATATATTTTTTCTGCTTCCACTCACTTGACCCAGCCAATGCCAGGAAACTCAGCTAGTCATCTTGTAACAGGACGATACTTTGTTGTCTAAATGTCAGCATCCATTACTCTTCTCAGAAATTCACAGCACAGTCTCAGTTTTTCTCTGTTGTTCAGTCTACTCTTTTAAGCATCAGCATTACTGATCCTTGGCATTTTATGAACTCAGCTGGCAGAGACTTTTATTTTTTTCCCAAAGTTATTATACATCTTTGTGTATAGAGCATTTCTGAACTGACAACTGACATCTGTCTAGTTGTGATCATAGCAGGGAATCATAATTTCATATCATGCTTCAGTTGCCATGGAATTTAATCATTTTCTCCAATGAAAAAAAAAGTTACTTTTAAGCCATTTGCAAATTTGAAATGTATGAACAGAATGCTAGACAGAGCTACATAATCATACTGACCCTCTGACTATGAAACCTGCAATCTCTCGCTTTACTTTCTGTGCCTGTATGTTGCAGTGCCTTAATGCTGCCCAAAAATCTAATTACAAAAGAGACAATTCCATTTGATGGCTTTGTCGTTTCTGAGCATTTTCCATTTGCCAAGGAACTGAAGTTTACAGGCCCAGATTTATATTAGATACCCTTGAATGAACTCACTATTGTTACTGAATCGAATTTATAAGCAGCTAGACTTCTTTTTTCTAAGTACTAATTCTTTGGAAAATATCTGTAAAGCCACATTTTTAAGAGGGCAGATTATCTTATGCTCTGCACACAAAGAGTAAGTTGAAAGATTAAAAGAATGCTGTTAAGTTTTCCACTAACTAGTACGTTACTGCTTTCTTTAAAGAACACAACTCGGAAAACAGAGGTGGGCTCGCAAAGTTGAAAACACTATTATTGAACACACGTTATATGTATCAGGAACAGTGGGAAGAAGTGGCTAAATTTTTAGCCCATCATTTGTGGATGCTAAGGGCACAACTGCTCTGGTGGAGTAGTAAACGGTTTGGTCACAAATCCCAGTTATGCCAATGCACAGTTCCAGCAACTCAACATCAAGTTACTGACCTCAGGATCATGCATCACTAAAACACATTTTTTCCACAGGCTTGAGGCACCTTCTCTGTTGAATGATCTCAAAACTAGTCTGGACGACCCTTTCGTACCCGTCTAGGTGACTCAATGCAGTCTAGAACGACTCCTGCTCAAGATTGTTTTCCTTTATGAATTAGAGATCTGCTGTGGCAGATCTTAACCTCTTGATAGCGTGTATAATGTGATATTTCTATATATCACAAAAATGTTTTTGGAAAATTGTTACTTACAGCCTTTGCCTTTCACCATATTAAGTTAAATCGCAAGGTAATTACTATGTGGAAATTTTAACTATTCGACGAAGAATGTGCTTGAAATTACCAGGTGCAATTCTCAAGGATTTGGGGGTGATCGTGGAAAGTTCTGGAACACCGCTCCGTTATTTCCATCCTAATCTCGCCTCCCCGCGTCATTTCCGGGTCGTTTATGCAAACGAGAATCCGGCGATTTTTAACCAATAAGATCAAAAAACGCAACCTATGACATCACTGAAAAACCAAGACATCTTTATTTGGCCCGAAGAAAGACGTCCGTGAAGCTCGGTGAAAGGTGATTGGCCAAGAAAAGTGGAAGCTAATTGGGACGACGATTGGCTAAATGAACTACAACCGTCACACTAAGTGGATGAAGATTGGCTGAAAACAGCTTGTTGGGGGTAAGGGGGCGGGGTCCGGATGCGGCTATTTTAACTTACCTCCTGTATTGCTCGGTCTCAGTACGCGGGGAAGGGACGAAGAGGGTAGTTCTTGGTTTAACGTCTGAGCACCCAAAAGGTAAATTAAAATTTAATGAGTTAAAGTACATTTTACGTAGCGTTTTTAAATTTTGCATTCGAATTCTATTGAAAGAAATACATATCTGACTGTAGAAAATGTTTATCTTTAACACGAGTGATAAATGAATGGGTTTTGTAGTGTTAAGTGAGCAGATTGCCGATCAGTGACCTCCCTGAACTCAATCGACTCATGAACACGCAACAGCATTTTAAAATTTAAAATAACCTCGAAGTTGTTTTTTTCTTAACATTTTCACCGGGTCAGTATTTTCCTGGACAAAGTCGTGTATGTAATGAGCTAGAAATACATACCGGATCGCGCTGCTGCAGATTAGTGTCTTCCATCTTTCACGCGCGGGCTTGGGGGAGGGGTGGCCGGCTACACGTGCTAGCACGAGGAAGACTGACGTTTACGGTATAGTCATATTGTGTGTTAATGTCCGCACTCCAGGAATAGCTGGGCACAAATGCAATTTGCTGCCCGTTAAGGCTGGACTGGAGAGCCCGAGATTTATATTAGATTAAGTTACTCAACATTTAACCTTATAACCGTCATAGTAAACGGCCACTGTTACAATAAATCTGGTTAACCGATGAAAAATGTTCTCTTTGTTGTTGGGGGTTTTTTTCCCCTGTGTAATATCATTTTAAAAAATTCGTGAGCCATAATGCCCTTGGAAAGCTCCAGTCGCAGTGTGAGCCACGTGGTCAGCACGTGGTCACGAGGTGGCGTGGGCAGCAGGGTCTCCTGAGACTGCAGAATCTTTTCTACTTCTGCCTCACACATGCAGGGTTTTCACTGGCATGACCTTTTCTTGCCTTACTGAAGCAGAATTTTTAAAATACTTTTGAATTGGGGAGGAGTGTACAGGTACAACATATTCAGTACTTTTTAGAGGTGCCATCTTGCAACTTGAAGGTACCTTAAAATGTGACTTAAGATATATGCTTGATCAAAGAACTTGGAACTGATCATCTAAAAATGTCCTGCTGTATAAATATGTAAATGATTCTAAAATTGATTATCCAACACTAAACTCTTTCCAAAGACATGTTAATTTTGGACTGTGATGGGATTTTGTTTCATTTGTATCTACATCTCCTTGATCAGTGAATTAGAATGGGAGAATTTTTAGGCTTTTTTTCCCCTCTTGTCCCTCTGACATAGGAACAATGTCGAAGGGACCAGCTGTAGGTATTGATCTGGGGACCACCTACTCCTGTGTGGGGGTTTTCCAGCATGGCAAAGTGGAGATCATTGCCAACGACCAGGGCAACAGGACCACACCCAGCTATGTTGCATTCACCGATTCTGAGCGCTTGATCGGAGATGCAGCGAAAAATCAGGTTGCCATGAACCCAACTAACACAGTGTTTGGTGAGTATGAACCCACTGCTTATATATTTGCTCAGGGGCACTGTGACAACCATGATTAGTTTGTAAAATTTTCTGCTGCTTAACTGGGATACTGTCTGATCTATTTAACAGATGCAAAGCGTTTAATTGGTAGAAGGTATGATGATTCAGTGGTGCAGTCTGATATGAAGCACTGGCCATTTAATGTCATAAATGACAATGGGCGTCCTAAAGTCGAAGTTGAATACAAAGGAGAAACCAAGAACTTTTACCCTGAAGAGATTTCATCTATGGTTCTAATTAAGATGAAGGAAATTGCTGAAGCATATCTGGGAAAAGTAAGCTCAAATAAATACTAATTTTATTTTTTGAGCGTGTGAAATTTGGAGCCCAGACTAACGGTTGAAATGTCTTTTTCAGCCTGTTACAAATGCTGTTATTACTGTACCGGCTTACTTCAACGACTCTCAACGCCAAGCCACCAAGGATGCCGGTACAATATCTGGTCTCAATGTACTCCGAATTATTAATGAACCAACTGCTGCTGCTATTGCATATGGCTTGGACAAAAAGGTAAGACAATGCTAGGCAACATGATGAAGCAGATAGTTGCTTAAAGGTTCGCTATGATGAAGTTTATTCCTAAGTCATTCGTAGTTTCCACCAGAGGTTGAAAGACCAAAGATGGCAAAAGTACCTTCCTTGGATGTCTGAGCGACATTCTGAAGTTCAGTTTTTAAAAGTGTTACTTGCAAGACATTTAATTAGCTTTATTTGTACAGGTTGGTGCCGAAAGGAATGTCCTCATCTTTGATCTTGGTGGCGGCACTTTCGACGTGTCCATCTTGACCATTGAAGACGGAATCTTTGAAGTGAAATCCACTGCCGGAGACACTCACCTTGGTGGTGAAGACTTTGACAACCGCATGGTCAACCACTTCATTGCAGAGTTCAAGCGCAAGTACAAGAAAGACATCAGCGACAACAAGAGGGCCGTTCGCCGTCTCCGCACAGCCTGTGAAAGGGCCAAGCGCACCCTGTCCTCCAGCACTCAGGCCAGTATCGAAATCGACTCCCTGTACGAAGGGATCGACTTCTACACGTCCATCACCAGAGCTCGTTTTGAGGAGCTGAATGCCGACCTGTTCCGCGGCACTCTGGACCCAGTGGAGAAATCCCTCCGGGACGCCAAGATGGACAAGTCTCAGATCCACGACATCGTCCTGGTTGGAGGTTCCACCCGTATCCCCAAAATCCAGAAGCTGCTGCAAGATTTCTTCAATGGCAAGGAGCTGAATAAGAGCATCAATCCCGATGAGGCCGTTGCCTACGGAGCAGGTAATATACACTACGCGCGAACCTGAGAACCTGGGACTAAAATTCGCTGTGATGAAGTTGATTCCCAAGTCATTCGTAGTTTCCACCAGAGGTTTAACGACCAAAGACGGCCCAAGTACCTTCCTTGGATGTCTGAGCGAGTTGTCGTGTCCTGTAACGGTGGTTCGGGTTTTTGGCAGACGTGATCAAAATGCTGTTTTCTGTGTCACCAGCTGTCCAGGCTGCCATCCTGTCGGGTGACAAGTCTGAGAACGTTCAGGACCTGCTGCTGCTGGACGTCACCCCGCTGTCCCTGGGAATTGAGACCGCAGGTGGCGTCATGACCGTTCTGATCAAGCGCAACACCACCATTCCTACAAAGCAGACCCAGACCTTCACAACCTACTCTGACAACCAGCCTGGTGTGCTGATCCAGGTAAAGACAGGAGGCCACGTTGCGACCGCACGATGACGAGTAGCTGTTCGCTGTGATGAAGTTGATTCCTTAGTCATTCGTAGTTTCCACCAGAGGTTTAACGACCAAAGACGGCCCAAGTACCTTCCTTGGATGTCTGAGCGAGCATTTGATGCAGTTACTGTCTCTTTCCCGATTGCGCCGAGTCCTGTGAAACGCAGGTTCTGTTTTGTTTTTCCTGTAGGTTTATGAAGGCGAGCGAGCCATGACGAAGGACAACAACTTGCTGGGCAAATTTGAGCTGACTGGCATTCCCCCTGCTCCTCGGGGAGTCCCCCAGATCGAGGTGACCTTTGACATTGATGCCAATGGCATCATGAACGTGTCTGCTGTTGACAAGAGCACTGGAAAGGAGAACAAGATCACCATCACCAATGACAAAGGTACAGTACAGCTAAAGTGCCAAACTGAAACTGTAGTGGTGTTTTTATAGTTGTATTGTAGCGTAACTCCTTGCTTTCCTTGATCCAGGGCGTCTCAGCAAGGAGGACATTGAGCGTATGGTCCAGGAAGCAGAGAAATACAAGGCGGAAGATGACGTCCAGCGTGACAAGGTGGCTGCGAAGAATGGCCTTGAGTCATATGCATTCAATATGAAATCCACTGTTGAAGATGAGAAACTGAAGGGCAAGATCAGTGATGAAGATAAACAGAAGATCTTGGACAAATGTAATGAAGTGATTAGCTGGCTGGACAAGAACCAGGTAAACGGATAGCTGCAGTGCAGCATTTGAAAACTGTATAAACTTGGTTTGGGTTTTAATCAGTCTTCTCTTTGTAGACTGCTGAGAAAGATGAATTTGAGCATCAGCAGAAGGAGCTGGAGAAGGTGTGCAATCCCATCATCACCAAGTTGTACCAGAGTGCAGGGGGAATGCCAGGAGGAATGCCAGAGGGAATGCCTGGTGGCTTTCCAGGAGCTGGTGCTGGTTCTGGTGGTGGATCTTCTGGACCAACCATTGAAGAAGTTGATTAAATGCTCCACATCAATTCACAGCTACCTCTTTCAGTTGACCAATGTTTACGGTAGCTTTATGCCTTTTGTGGCATAGAATGTTCAACTGTACTTGGAAAGCATGATTGCCAAATTTGTCATTAAAGATTGTCCATGTTTTACAAAGCACTATGCCGCAGGGGAAGTTCACTTAGGTAAACAGGGATCAACATTATATCAAAGCTCTTATGGCCAGTTGATGTTTGCAACTTCAATGGGGTTTTTTTTCTTTCTTTGTTTTGTTTCTGAAGCACTTGGGGATGTTGGAGAGGTGTCTGGCTGTCTGAGTCCCGCTGTCACAACGTGTTAAATTGCCTGTTTCCAAAATAAATGACCTCTGACTGGATTTGGCTGCAGTGTGTTCCTCTTGGGGGGGGNGTCTGGCTGTCTGAGTCCCGCTGTCACAACGTGTTAAATTGCCTGTTTCCAAAATAAATGACCTCTGACTGGATTTGGCTGCAGTGTGTTCCTCTTGGGGGGGGTGTAATTTAACTTTAAATGTTGGAATATATGGTACAGCCCGGGTGCTGATTTAGTCGGGGGGGGGGGACTAAGGAGGCAGTTGGGGTACTCCAGTCACCTGAGTGCTGATACTGTTGAGTACCGACCCGCCTCACGTCATGATGATGGGAGCTTTTTTAAATACTTATAACCTGGTTTCGTGGCTGTCTTCAAGGTGTCAGTCCCGAGGGATTAAATAAATGTGGGTTTATCATTTACAGTAAAACTGCAGGTCAAGACCATCACAGTAAAGCTTGTAGGGGTGGGTAGGAGCTGTGAGCAGTCAGGTAGTGTAGCGGTGTTAATCGGTAACTGTACTTAAACGGAGATACGGAGCACCAGGGAGACCCTCGACTAGACTGGAACGGGGGGCTGTGAGCCGCCAGCGCTACCTGCTGTGCTCCACAGGCCGCCATATGTGTAATACATAAAGCCAAGTAAAAAAAAAAAACTAATGAAGTGTCACTATGGCTGCAAGAGGGTGTGTGCGGAAGCTGAAGCACAAGCAGGAGCGCTATCTCGACCCCCCCGCCCAAACCGGCACCTCCTCGCACCAGCTCCTCCCTCACGCTCTGCTTCGGCCTCGAGGCGCTCGTGTTTCCATGGTGACGACGCTGTTTACGCGGCCTGAAACGGATGACAGATTGTCGCAGTAAAATTCGTGCTATTAAGGGCTCTAAACAGAGAAAGTTTACAACCAGAGCGCCTCTCGACCTCTTTGCCGTACTTCAGTTCTCGTTATGTCCGATGCAGCCATTAAACTAAACAGCCAAGCGAGACGCCCGACGAAGCGTTCAAGAACACTGAGGTAACATCAGCCGAAGATTTGCCATAAGTGTTCATCTTTATTTTCCAATTCTTTATTTTTAATTTTCTTATGTGTCTAACTAGTTATGAAGTAATTCAATTTAATAACTCTTTGTCATAAAGCTACCGGACTGTGCCAAGTAATTATATTTTACTAAACGAAGTTCTCACAATTTTCAATGTTTATAATTTCTGTTTGCCAGACGTAGCACAGCAGGTCTGAGAAACCACACAGCATAAGTATTTATTAAAGTCCTGCTGAACAGTTTTGGGTCCTTTTCAAAAACAATTCATATATGAAGCATTTTTTTTCTGAAATTACCTTCAGAAAAGTTGAGAAGTTTACACACTTGGTTTCCCTTTGGATCTAAGGAACCTCCACTGCATCCAAAAATAAAGGAAAATATAATGTCTTAGTGTTCGACAGGGCTTGTCCTGGTCAGGGTCAGGTTTCTGGAGCCTTTCTCGGCTTGACGGTACACACTAGATGGAAGGCCAGTCGAGCACAGGCAGTCACACACACATTCACACACTATAGGCAGTTTAGAATCAGCAGTCCATTTTCGACACATTTGTTTGGACTGTGGGAGGACAAAGCCACACAGACATTGGGGTAACATGGAGCGTACCATATAACATTACACGCCACAAAGACTGAGCTGGATTCAACCCTATTACAAACTGCCTAAGCACTGTCCACTTCACCACTGTGCCACCCGTCATGACCAAGGATGTAGTTTCTCACTTAGTTTCTTACTTACTAAGATCAGACAGGGAGCAGAGAAGAACATGTTTGCTAATTACTTCAGATTTATTACAACAAAACATCACAGTTCACACAGACCTTAACCTCAGAAATTAACCTACTAAATAGTGGTCCCACACTGTAGACCCCAAAAATCTGAGATGGAAATCAACAGTGATCGTAAACTACTCATCTGATATTATCTCCACCAGAGTCCAACAAGAAGTCCTTTCCCAGCACAAATAACTTAGATCTGCTAATCTGTTGGGATTCCTTGAGCTGGGACTGAAAAGTTCTCCCTTCAGCAGGCCTGCCACCCCGAACTGCAAAGGAGGTTCCATCTCACCCAAGACACGCAACATTCAAACATGGATGCAGACTCCATTAGCAGGCAGCAGGAAGAAACAAATGAGAAAGAAGGTTATGGTAATAGTGGTAATAGTGACGATGAGCTGTACGACAGCCTTGAGGTACCAGAACCCACACAAGAAAACGCGGAATCTACTGGCATCAGTAAAATCCAGCCGATGCTGCAAAAAGTGTCGAGGTAATTCAGTGCCCGTCTGTTTGTTTGTATTCATATATTTATTTGTTCAAATGACATTAAAATGATGATTTGTTATTTGTGACAAAATACCACTGGAGAAAAATAAGTGAATGTGACAGAGGAATAGAGTTAAACTCTGACTTAATAAATGCCATAATCAATTAAGAAACACACCAACTTTATAGTCCTGAGCCTTTGAGGTTTTTAATAATTTTTATTAACATTGATTCAAGTGGCTACAACAACCTCTGACAGAAGAGAACATTGCTGATGTATATGGTAATCTTAGCTTTTCACAATAAATTTGACCAAGATGGTGCAGTGAAAATGTGTTATATTTTGTCCAAGGAGACTTAGAATGGAAGATAATCAACTTTACAGTAATTCACTCATTTATACAGCAGGATGTTCTTATTGCAAGGACTCAGGGTAAGTACCTTGGTCTGAGGGTACAGTAGCGGGAGCCCAACCCTGTTGCTCAGGTCCACACTCTTGCACGTGCTGTTTGAAGGAGTGTCTGTCACGCTATTGCGTCACTAGATGGCGGTAGTGTGTCACAAAGTTATTTTCCTGAATTTCTTTATTTTATGGAAAACCAACGTGCTTGAAGGTCTAGCATTTTACCCAGGGCTATTTTCTGTCCTGCCCCATGAATGAATTAATGACCTTCTTAAATTACTGATCCAGGCCTGAATCTCATGAATTATTTAATGACTGTGAAAAGTTGCTCTGCTCAAATGGTGTTAAATAGAGTAGTGTGTTCTAGATGAACGGTGATGTAGTTTTGTTGAGAAGTTACACTTGGTTCATGTTCACTTCATATCACCCTGGTTGCTAATGCTACACGAGTAGTATCTTCTAGGTGTTGCGTACTTCAAAATGTTAATGTTTTGCTTCTTATGTTTTAGTATTAGATATTTGAAGTCTCGGGGTGTTTAGACCAGCAGTCGTATGTTAAATTATCCAGTGCTTAAACACGTATTTTGCGTCGTACGGAAATTTTTGTTAAATGCAATCAAGTCAGTGTCAGCTCTTAAGACAACATATGTAGAGTTCCTCCAAATGGTTCCGTCCTCCACCTAAGTGTTACAGTGACTGAGTCCGTACATCTGGAGGCTGGTTATCCTCTTCTTTTCCATCCAATTTTTACAGCCGTCTGTCTGAAGCCGATCTTCAAACGATGTGTCCATAGTATGGTCAACTCTCTCTCTTCATTTTTGCTTCAGAATGGATTTTTGTTTTGATTTGAGTTAATATCCATCTGTTTTCTTACTGGCTGAAAGTGTTCTTTAGGCCCACAGTTCAAAGGTCCAAGTTCTTCATATCCTGCCTCTTCAGTATTCAGTATTCACACCCACACGTTGTTATGACAAACACCAATTCTTGAACAATTCTAACCTTCTAACCTGTTTTTGTGCGACACATTTCTGCACCTTTTTCAGATCTTTCACTGCAGCTCTGCCAAGTCTTAGTACTCAGTATATCCTGACTGATAGATCCTCATTGATGGTTGATCACAGGTTGTCCACTAATTTTGTGGCTTCTTCAGTCCAGGACCTGTGAGGCACTAGTGCTGTCCTCTGTGCCCCCATGCTACCTTGAGCTTTTTTCATTCTTCTCTAAGGATTTTTGGCCAACTGAAATCTTCTAATGCGACAGGAATGTTGATATCTCTGCTTGAAAATCTCCAGTGTATTTTTCACCTCTGCTCGATCTTTTCTGCTTCTATTGTTGCCTGTCTACCTGTATCTTTCGACATTTGAAGTCGCAGCTGGAACGTTTTTCTTCCACGTCTGTTTCCATCTTCAATTTCTTTGCTAATGTTGTTAAAGAACTTTGTCTTTTCTTCTGGTACCTCTTTGAAATTCTCTCAAGTCCTTTTATAAAAGCCCTATCCTTATGAATTTTTCTGATGACAAACAAACAAAATAATAAGAACAGACTTCTTTTTGAAACATTCATCTTCCACACAAATAAATATTGCCATCTTGTAGGAAAACAGTTATGTATAAAGAATAAGTTATTCAAACATATTTGAGTAGTTTTTACGTGGTAATTCACCAAAATGTAATGTTGTGCACCATCGCTCTATGTTCTAATGGTCTAACTAATTTTTAATTGTAACAAACTTCCATTTACAGCGGTTAATTTAGGCTAAACCATTACAGTATATTTTGTCGAGTAAGGAGCTGCCCTAGAATTACCAGCCTTTAGAGTTACTCCACAACAAATGAGACCTAAATGATTAATAGCTATTCTTTGCTTATGCAATAGTGGAAAATGGCATGCATTGAATATGTCGTAAGTGTTTAAAACACAATGGGTCTGAAGAAGTCCTCTAATTTTGTAATTTCACTATAACTGCCTTCATATAATGGTAATGAGATTTTATTTTGTTGGGGGTTATCACAATATGTGCTCATTGTGTAGTCCATTAAAAAGCCTGAACCTTGTTGCATATGCATGGCAGACCCTTTCCCCCGTGCTGCTGACAGGGAAATCTCAAGTGAGGACTCCACATCTGTGTCCAGTCCCCCGACAAAACTGCTCTGTCCAAATTGTTCTCTTTATTTTGCTTTCTTTATTTTATTTTATTATTTGTGTATCCATGGCTGAAAAGCTGTATTGAGTGGTACTCTAAACATGTTCCAGTGTGGCGGCCATAGTGAGCGGCGACAAAAGGCCCATTGGTGCACACGCCTGCTCGGCAGCTCTCTCCAAACCTTGTGTTCTTTCTGTCCCGCAATCGAGTCCACCATTGTCACCTATTGTCGCAGCAACGTCAGACAGCGCCCAAAAACACTTAACACTGGACACGAAACTGCTATCCTTTCCGAGGGACGCCGTTCACCAGTTAGCTTTCAAGCCATTTCCAGTGAGCCGTTTGTCAAGATTCAGGTGTCTGTTCTGCTTACGTGACAAATATATCCGTGTTTCCGTAAACGGTCGGAATGCTTTTTGTTATCTGGAATACTGTAAGTTGCATTTTGGCTATAAAAAACTTTTACATTAATAATGCACTGTAGTTTATTAGGATTTATTAGGATCTAAGCATAATAATTTTAGCATACTGAAGACTTCCCCCATCTGTATGTCAGTAATGCATTCTCAAGCTCATTACAGTTCAGTCATTACAGAGCTTTTCCTTACCCTTTCACCATCATTGACTGAAGTGCTTTGCACCGACACAGTTCTGCAAATGGCATCATAAAATGAGAAGTAGGTCTCATAGTATTCAGAGCAGCACAACAAAGAAGCTCTCTGCTAATTATTTTAATGAGATCTATTCACTGATGTTAGAAGGAGCACATTAGGTAGCAATTTCCATTCAGATATATCAGTGCTTTAATTCCATTTCATTAGATGAAAATTGTCAATTTCAAAACTTGGCTCTATATGGTAATTCTCAGACAGTAAGAATATTTGTGTGTGTATGCATATATGCCGCTGTGTTTGCGTATTTTCTTTTTCGGTCGTCCTATACATTTCAGAGACTAATGGTGATATGTTTTTATGAGTTTACTCAGCGGTACAATAATACGCATTGTGTCACATCTTTGATTTTGACAATTCTGATTTTGCAGCAGCACGTCTCGCCGTCGGGAGGATGAATATGCAGACTTGCGCTATGATCCCAACTGGAAGGCTGGCTTTGAACAACTCCACAACGAGAGAAACCATCTCTTTCTGCTGGAGAACAGACACCTCGATTTGAGAAACATGTCTGGAAAAGGCCTGTACAATGAGGAAGGTGAAGCTGCGATAAGAGAGCAGGGAAACTCCTCTTGGGTTCCGGCTTTGACATTTACACCGGGCGTGTCAGGGCAACACTGGGAGTTAAACTCAAAGATGCCCACAGCTCCCTACCTTCCACTTCAGCAGGAGCACACAGTAGATCATGCAGATCTGCATACTTCTGAGTACCGAAGCCCGCGCTTAGCACCTGAAGGTGCACCGGCCAAAAATTCTTACATGGGTGCAACAGAAAATCCCACTTACTCAGATGAACAGTTGGTTAAAATGCATTTTAATGAGACCGGTGGTAGATTTAGAGAGCAGAATCAGTTCAGTGAACAGAAATATATGCATGACAATAAGACATTTAAAAAGAAGCAGGACACCACTGGACCCAAGATGAAGAACTACCGCTTCTTGGCAACTGTGAAGGAAGCCAAGCTGAAACAGGACATTGTGGAACGGAATAAGTTGACCCTGGGAATGAACACACCAAAACAAGGATCGTACCTTTTGACACATGAGAACAAGGCAGAGAAAAGCTGCACCAAAAAGGTATGTTGTCAGATACAGAAATATACATTTTTACCATTTGTTTGTTTGTTTGTTTTACTGGTTGTACAACTGATTACATGTCTCACGTTTCTCTTACTGTCTGGACAGCAGTTTTAGCAGGTAGTATTTGTGAAGCTGACATTCTATATTACTACTTCTTACTAAAAAATGCAAACATTCAAACCCTCAGATAATTTGGGCCTGGACAACAAAAAGTTGCTAGAAAGGCACACGAACCTATGTAACCTTATCATTTAGTACACTTTCAGTCATTTTTTGGCTCAGCAGTTTACTTCCAAAATGGGTGTTTTTCTCTGAGAAAACCCATAAGGTGTTTGTCCCTCAGGGTTGTGTGGGTATATTACTGGGCATTTTACAAAACCAACTACAAACTTGTTACTTCCCATCACGTTGTCAGTCTCAGATAGGTGACGCTGTTCTGCAAAGCAACTTAAAAGTGCTACTTAAAGTGATACATAAAATGATTTACCCATTTATACAACAGGGTAATTTTTACTTCATAAATATAGGGTAAGTACATTGCTCAAGGTAGTCGAGGAGGAGTGAGGATGGAAACTTGGGACTTTTGAGTCCTTATAAATTACAAATATGAAACTATCGACTCAATTATTTGACACATAAACATCTTGTATCACATGAAAACTACGGATGACATCACGACAGCATAAATAAAGTCTTATTGCGATCAAAGCGATGCAATTTCATTCATTGGTGATGCTGCTCACCACATGGTAAAACATTATTGTGAATAGTTTTCACCTACCGTCGCATGTAGTTCGACCCCCTCACAACTGGATTTGGCCAAAACGGGTGATTGCTAGGAACGGGAACCAAACCCGTTATGCGGGGAATTGGTGTATAAGCGGGGGGGATATGATGTGACCTCTGTACACCACTAGAGGGCACACAAACATTGTGGAAATATACAGCCTTTACAAATAAGTCCACTTCGGAGGAAATTTTGGATGACTCCTCTGCACCATCTCAGTATATTCCTCTTTATTATATCACAAAATCCACCATATTTGTCATCAGTACACATACAGTAAATTGCTGTACAATCCATTATGCATGATTATACCTCATGAGACACATTTGAAAGTACATGCAGAATTGCTCTTCATTTACTTAACGTCAGTCTTAAGTAAAGCCAACAAATGCAAAGGTATATGTTTATGCCAGCCTGTGGGCATCGTGTGCGTGGTAAATAAGGGCGTATGAAGCTTTGCGTTCAAATGTGTTTTTTGTTGATGTTCTGAAGATGATAGGTATGGCCTTCAAGAGAAAAACCGCATTTAAGGTCCACAATATTTCTAAATAAATACCTCAGCTCAGAGTTTAAAATGAGTCATAATATTGCCTGGTACTTTAGAAGGAAATGGACAAAATAGCATGAAAGATTAGCTTTTTAGGTCATTAACAAAGAAGAGTGAAACATTTCCAAAGCTTTTTGTCCTCATTACTACTAATGCTGCCCTGTTTTTCTTAAAGTCTTGAGGTTTATATTTAGGCCTCCGGGAGACTTACTGGTTTTTTCCTCCCAAAACTGTACATTTGGTCATTTCATGCCCAACTGTTGGTGCAATATTTTCATATTTGCCTCATGGTATGGGAAGCACAGATCCCATGTTCCCTCCTGCTTTGCCTTGTGGAATGCTGGTGGACGCCACCTTACGCTGCAGGAACATGCAGGTGGGTAACGCAGAGTTTGAGGGACGTGAGTCCATAGCATTAAAATGCTCTCTCAGAGCAGAGCATTTGTTTTTAACCCCCCAATGACAGTATCAGCCAAATGTATTTTGAGCCGGGATGTTACGCCACTCCATTTTAATTGATTCGCACAAGAGTAAAGATACAAGTAGTACGGCTGAGGTCGGGCTGGGAAATTAATTTGGCAGGGAGAAGCACTTTACTATTGCAGCCTGCAGAGAGAAGTGAAAAGAAAACATGCCTGGCTATGTAGTGCCTATTATGACTTGATCCATATAACAGTAGCTATTAAGGACATCACAGAAGCATGGTTACCAATAGCCTCTTATGTACCTTGTGCACCTGGCACAGGGGCATAATTGACTAAGGTTGCCTATCTGTGCACCATGGCATATGCAGCACTTTGCTGCATTTCCCGGGTTTGCCGGCCCATCTGAGCCTGGCCTTTCCGCGAGGACTCCCGCCATCACCATTTGCATATTCAAGTGTTGTTAGCATTGTGACACGAGCGGCGGGAGGCTTCCCCTTGGCTGGCCGTCCATGTGGACATCCTGCAGTTTGCGCAGTGTTGTTTTTCCTTATGCTTTGCAGACAGCAGAACGGCACAAAACTTGTCCGCAATTTTGCTTGTAGTAATTCCTTACTCACTTAAACACTTCGCTGTCATTGAGCGAATGACGTTTTTTTAGCGCAGGACTGCCGCCTGCCGTTTCGTGTAATGCAGCCCTCAAAAAATGTGGTAGATGTAGTTTGTTAATTTTACAAAACTACTCCAAATTGAAATGTGCTGCATGATCGTACAAGTATCGTAACACAAACCTGAACACACAGTGCAATAAAATAAAATGCTACTATGTAAGTAGTCTTTCAGTCTACACATTTAATGTGTTATTTTGATTTTTAACCAATGTGGACCTTGAGCCAGTTCACCGGAATTGTGGCCTTTGGCTGAAAAGGCTTGGACACCCTTGCTTCAGTGTATCTTAAGTACTGCATTTTAAACTCCGCTGCTTGCATTCTTTCCTTACATTAGCCGTCCTTGTTTTTGGTGGCCTGCTCGTGACACTTTAAAGCTGCAGATTTAAAGAATTTTGCTGCCCTACTTGAGTTTGCAGATGTAACCTCAACTAGAACTCTATCCTTAGACATTGAACGAACAACTGAACGTGGGATTAAAAAAGGCGGCAGCAACAACAGCGACGTTATGCCCCAATTATAAATGCACCTGTTCTGTCCCTGTCACCTTTGTGTCCATTTACTTTCCCAATATCAATCTGAAAGCAATATCTATGTGAAGGGTGTCCTTCAAAATAGAGGGAGAAGGTGCGGGTCATAATCATGTCAGTTTCACCGGTACAATCCACGCACAGCTAAGTGTGCTATTAGGGGTCTTAAAAGGTGCTATTTGGTCTTTGACAGGGGCCTCTGAGATCATTTGCTGCTGATAATTAGAGACGTTATTAAACGTACACAGTCCTGTAATGCTGCAACTTTTGCTGGCGAGCACAGGAGTCAGGATGGGCTCAGGCCTGAGCGCCTTTGATAAAGACAGAAGTAGCGGAGCAATCTTCTGCCATTGCACTCGGCCCTCAGTCGCTCGCCGCTCCCCAGGCCCTCACTTCAAAGCCAGCAACATAATGTACAATCTCTTAATAGCTGCAGACCAAGGCTGTGGGCCTCTCTGCTACTGTATGCCATACCTCAGTGTAAACACCTAATCAAGATTGCCCCGGCGGCCACAATAGCAACCAAATGCAATTCAAGATCCGTGGCCCTTTGATGTCTTCATTGCAAAGCTGTATTTCCGAGTCTCGGGGGAAAATGACACGATGCAATTGCCGCCTTTGTTGTGGCTCGTCCGTGGCGAGCCAATTACAGGCCTCAATTTAACAGAATAGATATTACGCAGCTTATGATGCTCAAAATGCAATTTTGCTTGATCATTTTCTCGATTTGATTGGGACTATTAAAATGGTTGACAAAAGGCACGGGCGGGAACGCGAGCAGAGGTTGCGACCCGTCTCTCTGTGGAAGAGGTAATGAGGGGGCGGGGGGTGCCGCATCTGCCCCTCGCCACGTTGACACCTGTCGCGGAGTCCAGAGCCGAACCACAGCGGGCACGAGGCCAACGGCAGGGAGCGGCGCCACGCTGGGCCCGAGTGCCACCCCCGGGTCAGTTTGTGGTGAGACTTGGCTGTCCTGGTGAGCCATTTGTTCTCGCTTCAAGTTATGCCGAATCAGAGCTGTAAACCACAGTAAACGCCTATGAAATGCTCAGTAGTGCTTGAGGGACGCTTTGTTCCCGGTATATTTGCTCTGTCGCTCACACTACGCTGGTGTGACTCCCTCACTGTCACAAAGCTTTGAGGCATCAGAATAAAAGAGTCACTTAAAGTGACCTCAAAACTATAGACCCCATACCTCCGTAAAACAGCAATTTGGGGGTTTGAATGTCCGATAAATGTCGCATTACAATCTTTCTGTTTTAATTTCAATTTAAAAACAATTTAATTGTTTTAATTTGAGTTTTGGTTGTTTACTGGTATTTTTATTTAAACGAAATTTTCCACAACTTAATATATTATCTGTAGGCATCTGTCTATTTACCTATTTATTCACCTTTCTTTTGTGTATCTGTTTAGTGTACTGTGCACGGAGGTTCAGGAGAAAGTAAATTTCATTCCCTTTTCTACCTCTGTACAAGTGTATAATGACAATAAACTGAATGCTGAACCTTGATTTGGATTAAAAAACGTTCTGAATATTTCAACTTTGTCTTGAGCCACTGCTTTTGGTAGCAACGATGACTTATATAAAAATTTGACAACATTGAAGACAAATGACAAACTTGAAGTGGTAAAATTATTATTTTGCAATCCATTTGTTTCTTATGAATTTTATGTTGAAGAATATTTTGTGTGAAACAACATTAAAAACAAAAACTGAAATTAAAAAATGACATTGTAATTTAGCACTTATCCTGCTTTCGATCCTCAAAATGACAATTTTTAAGGTGGTGTGGGCTTCCGAAACCGTAACCCCCCACCTGCTTTGAAGGATAAAATGTAGTAATAATAAGAGAATAGCCAAAAAAAGGGAAGCAGTCGGAATGCTCACAAACAGGGAGCTCAGAATGAAAAAAAAGTAATTTATATAATGTATTTAGTAATGTATTTTAGCAGTTTAAGAAAACCACATGTTGCTCTGTGGCATTTCACTCTGTGGATGTGTTTCGGGTTTTTTTAGTTGACAAAATATTTTAAAGTTATAATAATTTACCTCATGGTGGACGGGCTTGATTTTAATAACACCGGTGACCATAAAAGGCCTTAGTTGCAGCTTGTGGCTGAACTCACCTAATAAATCTGACTGATTCATTGACTGAATAGTATTATTGTAGCAACAATTATAATAGCCAACAGATGCAGAGGTCAGGAAGGTTTTTTTCCTCTTTGGCTTATTTGCTGAGCACAAAGCCCATCTCCACCGAAGCATATAAAAGGTAAGTAGCCCAGCCTTGGGCAATAAGTAGCTATCATCCATCTGCGAGTGTAGGACTAATAGTGAAAAATAAACAATATTATTACTTCCCAGCTTACCTGCCCTTTCAGTAAATAGATAGATCAGCATGGTGGTGCATTTATTGATGGATATATTACAACTCAATCAACTCACTACAACAAGATTTTTGGTGACCTTATTCAGGCCATTCAGCCTTTTAGAATTAGAAACAATCAATATGGGACTCTTCAAGCTGTCAATAGCATTGATCAGACTGGATTGTTCTTAGGTGCCAAAGAGACCTGAAGTTAACTAAGTGATTTTCATTACAGCATTAGAGGCAGATGTTTCCTCTGATCTGTTACATTAACAAAATCAGTGAGACAAATGTAGTTTTAACACGTATTCGTTCAAGTGAATATCCGGAATCATATTATACAACTGATTTTTTGATGCATCTCTAGTTGAAGATCCATTGTATAACTTTGCACCTAAACATTAGTCTTTGAAACTGAATTTTGACAGACTCTGCAGGTCAGTATGTTTGTAAAAGGTATTTGTTATTGGCATGGGGTCTGGGACAGATGCTACCAAATGCCCTGCTTTGTAGAGTGTCGTACTCATCTTTGATCTGGATACAATATTAAAAGGACATTTTTTTTTCTGAAATTAATGTTGACAGTGGTCTGGGTCATGTAAATATGTAGTTTCACAAAGTGTTTTGTAATCAAGATTTGGTGTGTTTAGTTCTTACCTTCTTGCACTGATTTCCAGTGTCTCTTACAGAACAAAACAGAGCCAAGAGAGAAGGTGGCTAGTGCCAGCAGTCAGGAGGATGAGGATGATGCTCTAGACGCAGAACAAAGGTGGCAACGGAGAACCCAGAAGCTCAAGGTAAAATTACCCTTCTCTTACACTGTTTATTGATTTATACTTTCTCCCAGAGCTTATTATTTAGATGGATGCAGCCCCTTTGCAGTAAAGGCACCCTGCAACTGGGTGAAGGCTCTGCCCGGAGATGAACATTTCCTCACTCCAGGCCCAGTGTCACCTGGGATTTCATTTTCACAGCAGCAGGCCCAATTTCTGCCCGACTTGTTGAGGCACAATGGAGGTGCCTGAAAAGGAGGCTCTGTGGCCCTGTGTGGAATGGAGAAGCGTCATTATTTGGAGCACTTGAGCGGTCGCCTTAATGCTGCCAGGGAGAGGAGTGTAAATATTTTCCCATTAAGATGGTGAAAGCTGGTGTTTGTCAAATCAGACGTATTAGATGCTGAGGCACAGCCGCTAACTGCACACGACATTTATTTATTTATTTACTGGGGGGGGGCAGTCCTCCTTGTGACAGTGTCCTCTAGAAAAGAGAAAGAAGGATGAAAAAATAATATTAAAATTATTTAAATCTGCCTGCACTCCAGGCTGTAATGACAGCAACAAATGCATTATAACCACAGTTGTGGAAGGAAATAGTTTTTCATAATTGACTGGGATCCTTCAAATGTTGTCCCCAGACGTGTGTATTTAAAAAGCACGCAGAACTGTGCCTTGTATCCGCTTTTAACATTTTTGAGCTTTGCTTGCTGCCGAGATTTTTGCCAGCCACCTTAAGACTTTCTCTGTTTTCTGTCCTGGTTACATGATACCAGTCCTTTCTGGTTCTTTGACATTACTGTTTATTTGAAGGATTTTAGACGTGGTACATTGTTAAGGATTATATCTGGTCATTTATAGCAAATGACCTAAATAAATGATTATTACTGTAATATTATTTTTGTCTCGCGACAAAAAATTTGCTGTTATAACCCTGCAACAAATCCAGAACAATCCTTCAGTTTGTTCAGGTCACGTGAGTTAATGTGAATATTTGTGGTTTCTTCAGGTGAGCACACATGATAAACCTGTTCTTTTCTTATGACAGATAGCTCAGGGCTGCAATGCTAAGAAAGGGCAGAAGGCAGAAAGAAACAATCATAATCCTCAAGACAAGAGACAGAATCTCCCAAGACCTCTGGCACAAGTGCACAGGAACAGTGAAAGCGTCAACCCAATTTCAGGCACATCTCAGTGGTCCAAACAGTCTGCTATAGACCTGCAACCAAATCACTTGCTTGGAAGGCAGGGGACTCCTACTGTCAACCTGAACATCAACCTCAACACTCCCCCTGATGCCATGTCTTTCTTGGGCCAGGAAGCTGCACAGCACGGTGTCTCCACCTCTCACAACCCCCTGGGGAGAGCCAGGCCTCAAGGCATATGCCACTTACCAGCCATGGGCCCTCATCTGAACCTCTGGCTTACACCATCTCAAGTGATCTCCTATTATAACCCTGGTTTAGCACCACAGATTCCAGCCCTCCCTTCCTCAGACAAAGCTGCAGACCAGCATGAGCTGCAAAGACTTTTTCTGCAGCAGAACTACAGGGGGATAAACAGTGGAGGACCACTCTTTCTGGACCAGGGCAGTTCCTCATTCAGGAGCATAGATCCAACCAAGGCAAGGTAGGCAGTTTCTTCAGGTCACTTCCTGTATTGTAAAGTGCTGTAACAGGTGTACAACTCTGCAAGTACATTTGTACTGTATAGTTACACCCAATTATTTAAACCCTTTTCCCAGAAGACAATAAGAAAACGTCATGTTTAGTATTCCTATAATGATAAGAATTTGCAGATAAAAATCTGTTTACAATTGGCGCTGTTTTGTGGTGAAGTTCTTGTTCATGTTATAGAGTCCTTCCTGCAAAATGGCAGCATGCTGCTGATCAAAATGTCCACCAGAACTTGGGGAATCTGCATGTCATGCAACAGTATGACAACTGTAGGCACAGCCCTGGTGTCACGCCTCCAAGCTCGAGGCTTTATGCAGTGCTGCCCCCTATTGGGCAGAAAGCAGGAAGCAGCGCAGAGCGCGGCAGCCAGAGCTCTGGGCAACAAGCGAACACCCTCCGGCGAAGCATCTCGGAGGGCTACCTTGCAAAGCTGGAGAAGCAAAAGCAGCTTAAGGAAAGAACTGGCTACAAGGTGTGTGTGTGTGGTGGGTGTGTGTTTGAGCCTTACAATCGTAATCTTCCATACCTCTAAAACGTTCTTCCTCCCTGTTATTTCATAAAATATAGTGCAGTATAGGTACAGGTGCATCATTAAAACTCAGAAATAGCAGTAATAACTTTGGGCCAGTTCACATGCGTGGCTGTTCTCAGTGCTGCATTCAAACCTAATTCTACTTACACTCAAAGAGCAGTGAAAAGGTAAAATAACAAGTAGTAGTAGAAACACCTAGTTCTGCAGTCAGAAGTAATGTCCTTTCATTAAGTCCTTTCTGCTTAAATGATTAAAGGGGCTTTTAGTGCCAACCTGCACATCTAGTTAATTTTGTAATTAATATAATATACTGTCACTAATTGCCACGAGATGATGACATAAGACTTATTCCAAACCTATTACAAAGTAAGGGGATCAGAGGAAAGCTGTTTATTTTGGGTGCTGTCTTGGTAAGACACCAATTTGCATCTAATGTTGTTGTCCATCGTTGGCTGGACTGAGCCGTAGTCACCCGCAGCTATAATATGGTGTCCGCTGGAAAGCTTCATTGCAAATTAACGCAAAACCATACAAACCACACAGTCTTCAACAGCTCCTTTTACTTCTAAATATGATTGCCTTTGTACAGAAATAAATATTTAGCCTCTTTTCCAGCTGAGTTAGAGCTCTTATCTAGAGTGGCCCACAGGTCCATGAAACCATGATAAAATTACCCTGGAATATATCAGTTTTTTGATGCTGAGCTTTTGAATACAGTACCTGGTGTTTTTTTTTCCCTTCTGCTTGTTGCTACTTCTACATTTTCCTGCTCTTTTTAAGGTAGGTGACACAAATTTATTGAACAGCCCAGTGAGGAGAGGCATAAAAGTAAACTGCATCATTGATCCACTTCTTAACCCTCGTGGAGTGGGGAAGAACCAGGGGGATGGGATTTTCAGGCATTGTGTCTGACAAGATTTAGGGATAAAAGTATAATAATTTAGATAGAAAAGAGTCAGGGAAAGGGGTCTCAAGCAGTGGAAATCAGAGTGGAAAAAGAAAAACAAACCCTGCAGTGTCCATGACAAATGGCTAATTTAAGTAGCCTGAGACCCTAGAGGAGCCAGACTGAGCTGGAATGATTAGGCCTCTTTTGTCTGGGACGGCTTCTGCATCACTGGCGGAGAGCACCTCAGAGCAGCCCTGTGGATTAGCTTCTCACCCCGCACCAGTTGGGGAGCACCTGGAGGGGGATCTTCTAGCAGCCTCTGTGACCCCTAGTAAAGGCTTTGTTGCAGCACAGCAGCATACCATGCAGCAACAGATATTCACCGTGTTTACTCCAAGTAAATATATGCTTTAATGTGCACTTACCTTACTGAAGCATATTTTTGTATGCTCCTTAGTGCTGGTTAAAACAGATGTCTTAGTGTTAATTTTTACTTATGCAGGCATACACCCTAAAAGACTACAGATCCCTACAGAAGGATATTAAGCTTGGAGGACTTGGACCAAATTATAAAATAACAGAAATGACAGTAAGTATATATTTTTCAGTATCAGTAAAAATATTAATTTTGCTGGTCTCAGTGTCACATTAAGTCTTGTTGAAGACATGAGTTGTTGTTTTGCACACGAGGCAAACATTAAAGATGTATAGTGCGAAACTCTTTGGACTTTAATTTTGCTCGGGTGTTTAATTGTAAATGAACCATTTGCGAAGATGCAGTCATTCAAATGGCTTCTCAGTTGTTTTTAACAGAAATATTTCTTAGATTCCAAATGTGTAAGCTGAGTGTCAACCACTGATGCACTGAGTGTTGCAATTCAGTCATAATCAAGCAGAACAGTACAAACTGTACAAGAAATACAAATACAAAATACAATAATTGTACAAGCAGTACAAGAAATTTAGCCAAATGTGTAATGTTCTTCTGATGTTTTTTATTTGAATGAAATGAAAAAACACAGGTCCAGAGGGAGATTGAGGGGTTGGTTTCAGCGGTTGCCATGTGTAAATGTTGAGACCACGGGAGATGTACTGCAGCATAGTACATAAATAGAAGGGCCCTAAGGGAGATGTACCACTCTTAATTAATTACGCCCCTTTTTGCCCCCCTACCACAAACCCACCTCTTTGTTTCATTACGGCCAGGCGGAGAAAATGAAGAGACAGAAGGAGTATTCAAATGCAGTCCGTGAACAGAACAAGAAGATAAGCAGAGATCCTTCTCTGGGGACCAGACATCCAGTAGACAAGGACAACAAGGACGTGGTATCTAGGATGAAGGTGAGACAGCAACCTCATGTCGAGTCAGCTAAAGTCTGAGCTTTGCAGAAAGTATAGCTGTATGTTCTGAATGTAGACATGTTTGTTCCTGTAGATAAAATTTGGATGTAACACCCTTACCAAAGCTTGGGGCAATAGGCGGCAGAATAGTGCTACACGGGATGATGCCTGTTCGGCTCCCATTACTAACCCAGCTGTAGAAAGCATTGACTAAAATCACTTTGGAAAAGCAGCTTAATATTAAGACCAACTTCATAGTATTTTTATTAAGAACCAAAAAATCTCTGAAGATGCTATGTGGTAGTGAATACAATGCCACAATAGCAAAAATGTTTTAATCAAACAATCCCATTTTTTACCAGCTGCATCTGTTACTTAAGACCTTAAAACCCTTTGCTTAAATTCCTTGTTATATTCTCACGTCTAAATTTGATTTTTTTTTTTTTCCTTCCTAGGCTTTGGAATATGCAAGGAACATTCCAAAGCCCAAGGTGCCTCCTCAGCAGAAGAACAGAGAGGTAGCAAAGAAAGAAAACTTCATTGAGCAGGTGCAATACCTGGAGGACCTAGACACATCCCAGCTGGCCACACTGGAGATGCTGTGGAAACGTCACGAAGAAGAAAAACGGGCTATAGCTCATTTCAGAGTCCCGCAGGTCATTTAGTCCAGTGGAGTGAATGTTGAGTCACAGGAGATGTGGAATCAAAGGTTTTTTTCACATTACATGAAAGTACCTCTGAGGCTTGTAAGGATTTGCAAATGACATCGCAGACACTTAGATTATGTTTTTAATAAAACAGATGTTTAATTTCTTTTAGCCTACTTTTAAATCTTTTTTTTCTGATTTGCAAATTTATCCCACTTTTTTACATAAATTATGTTTTGCTTTTGTGTAGCACAAGTTTATATGTGTAAATACAATGACTTTTAAAAAATCATTTTTTAGAAGTTTTACTAATTCAATTAACTGGACATAGATATTAAAAAAGCTGTCACTCACTAAAAATGGGAATACTATTTTTGCCTGTTAAATGTTTTATTATATCTTTCAATGCGGGAAACTGCTAAATTTCTACATTTAGACTAGATAATTATTCCAGCAAATGTAATGCTTAAAATTTCCTTTTGAATTTAATTAAACCAAAAAGCAACTACGGGTACAAATTTAGCAAATTGCGTTGGTGAACAGCGAAGGAGGTTGTTTTAATGTATTAATAAATGCTGTCAGAAGCCGTATATTGCTTACAGGTTATTGTCAGTAGACTGCATGTTTTTAAAGTGACTGAATTTTGTTCTGCAGATTTCTCACCAGTTATGCCTTTCATAATCATTTTGACACTATGCATCTCCAATGATAGATTGTTTGGCTGCATAATGAAATAATAAGCAACCTACATAATTATGGTTCATAATGCTTTTGCCCCCACTAAATGTATGAAAAACAAATGAAAGGGGGTGCTTGACACCCAGGGTGCTGGCCCTCCCGCTCAATCAAACTCAGGGAGGTTCTAGTCAAAAACACACAAGACATGCAGACAGATTCACATCAGTCAATGTAGGATAACGGATAAAACACCATCACGCTTTTCCATGAAGAGACATCAGTTCCATCCTACTGCTCCCTCTTTGTCATCTCCTTTCATCCAGAGTACACCTGGTTTCACGGTTAATCTAGAATAACCTACTGTTTCTGGGCAGCTCTGCTTTACCTCTCAATATTCCTTTTCAGGACCCTTCTCACATATTGAAATAAACAAAGGTCAAACAATGATGACACTTTGAATGCATTCTGATTAGAGCCTGCAAACTTGTTTTCTGTATTTTAAAGTGATAATTTTCCCCTATAAAACAATCTCAAGCACCTATTTCTTTAATGGAACCTTTAGATGATTATCAAAGAGCTATTTACTCATATGTAATATTTTAATTAGATTATAGTCTCTATTTAACCCATCATGAGGTCTTTGATGCTCTGTGTTTTTAGTGTTAAGCCTCAGATGTGAGGGGGTAATAAATTCCGGACCTTTTGAATTAATGAGAAATGCTGCCTTTCCAGGCCAATTCTCTTTGCATCTCTTTATTTTTTCCTCTGCCATAGAATTCAGTTAATTGAAGGAGTCTATCACCACCACACATGAAGGAGGGTAAATTAGCATCCCTTTTTACGGATTGGAAAGTACAGGCAGACGTGCTGCCTTTGATCTGAGCACGACACTGAAGTAGGCGGCAGCTCCCTGAAAATGAGCTGATGGTCCGGCTATTAGTTGAAAATGCAGATGCGTCCATGTGTTGCAAAATGCTTAATCTTTTAATTGATCACCTTCCACACTACCTATTCTCTTCCTGCTTTTTATTTTGTCGGTAAATCAGAATCACATTTTGAAATTAGGTGAATTGCTTTTCAAAGGGGCAAAAGTACTGAATATTCTCACTGAAAGAAAAAAAAAATCAGCCTTATTAATGTAAACCTCCCAAATTAATTTAAACTACCTCCTGGTACACATTTAAATGACTATATAAGTCCTGTAATCACTGTTGGTTATAATCACAGTCTGCGCCACTTGCATTTGTGCTTAAAGGAAATTTTCAAAAGACACAGGCAATGCATGTATCTAATGCCAGTCATCACCTTTTCATGTTATTACTAAATGATAATGCAAATTGTTACCCTTTGTTTGGAATCTGAGTAGCTGCTGTTCAGCTGGGAAAAAAAAAAACGAAGGGAATGATCTCCTTCCTGCTGGTAGCCTTAACAAACAAATGTTAGGGCTGAATAAACACGCAAGGGAAGGGTAAACTGTTAACAGTAAGTTTTTCGATATGCTATATTTATCCTTTCTTCTGTGCATGTCCAACATCTCAGGAAACGGGATGCATGCACTCAAGCAGCTACCCCTAGCCATTTTCTCCACAGGGGGAATTTGTAATGCCCTAGCCATTTTCTTAGGGGGGGGGGGGGGG